>CM060079.1:47766957-48114457 GCA_030533445.1 Cyprinodon diabolis | reverse complement strand
CTCCATCCATCCATCCATCCATCCATCCATTCGTCAGTCCCTCCATCCATCCATCCATCCATCCGTCAGTCCATCCATCCATCCATCCATCCATCCATCCATCCATCTGTCAGTCCATCCATCCATCCATCCATCCATCCATCCATCCATCCATCAATCCATCCAACTGTCAGTCCATCCATCCATCCCTCCATCCGTCAGTCCATCCATCCATCCATCCATCCATCAATCCATCCATCCATTCGTCAGTCCCTCCATCCATCCATCCATCCATCCATCCATCCGTCAGTCCCTCCATCCATCCATCCATCCGTCAGTCCCTCCATCCATCCATCCATCCATCCATCCATCCATCCGTCAGTCCATCCATCCATCCATCCATCCATCCATCCATCCATCCGTCAGTCCCTCCATCCATCCATCCATCCATCCATCCGTCAGTCCATCCATCCATCCATCCATCCATCCATCCATCCATCCATCCATCCGTCAGTCCCTCCATCCATCCATCAATCCATCCATCCATTCGTCAGTCCCTCCATCCATCCATCCATCCATTCGTCAGTCCCTCCATCCATCCATCCATCCATCCATCCATCCATCCATCCGTCAGTCCCTCCATCCATCCATCCATCCGTCAGTCCATCCATCCATCCATCCATCCATCCATCCATCCATCCATCCGTCAGTCCCTCCATCCATCCATCCATCCATCCATCCATCCATCCATCCATCAATCCATCCATCCATTCGTCAGTCCCTCCATCCATCCATCTGCCATCCATCCGTCCGTCCGTCCGTCCATCCATCCATCCATCCATCCATCCATCCATCCATCCATCCATCCATCCATCCATCCGTCAGTCCCTCCATCCATCCATCTGCCATCCATCCGTCCGTCCGTCCATCCATCCATCCATCCATCCATCCATCCATCCATGCGTCCATCCATCCATCCATCCATCCATCCATGCATCCATCCATCCATCCATCCGTCAGTCCCTCCATCCATCCATCCGTCAGTCCCTCCATCCATCCATCCATCCATCCATCCATTCGTCAGTCCCTCCATCCATCCATCCATCCATCCATCCATTCGTCAGTCCCTCCATCCATCCATCCATCCATCCATCCATCCGTCAGTCCATCCATCCATCCATCCATCCATCCATCCATCCATCCATCCATCTGTCAGTCCATCCATCCATCCATCCATCCATCCATCCATCCATCCATCAATCCATCCAACTGTCAGTCCATCCATCCATCCCTCCATCCGTCAGTCCATCCATCCATCCATCCATCCATCAATCCATCCATCCATTCGTCAGTCCCTCCATCCATCCATCCATCCATCCATCCGTCAGTCCCTCCATCCATCCATCCATCCGTCAGTCCCTCCATCCATCCATCCATCCATCCATCCATCCATCCATCCGTCAGTCCATCCATCCATCCATCCATCCATCCATCCATCCATCCGTCAGTCCCTCCATCCATCCATCCATCCATCCATCCGTCAGTCCATCCATCCATCCATCCATCCATCCATCCATCCATCCATCCATCCATCCGTCAGTCCCTCCATCCATCCATCAATCCATCCATCCATTCGTCAGTCCCTCCATCCATCCATCCATCCATTCGTCAGTCCCTCCATCCATCCATCCATCCATCCATCCATCCGTCAGTCCCTCCATCCATCCATCCATCCGTCAGTCCCTCCATCCATCCATCCATCCATCCATCCATCCATCCATCCATCCATCCATCCATCCATCCATCTTACTTTAGGCTAATAAACCTTTTTCATAAAGGCTCTGGGTCATAAATGTGACCCAGAGTCAGAAAAAGACACCCTGAACAGAACAGTGAACAGAAAGGGGGACCAGACCCAGACCCTGGCGCTGACTCTATCTAACACAGACTATTGTCTGCATTCTGGTTCTGATCCAATAGGAATGAATAAAAAGACAGACTAATGAAGCAAATGACATTAAAAAAGGAAAACATGATGATCTTCACCAGAACCTCGCAGAGATCCATAAAGACACCAACTGTCCCCTACATGTGTAGAACACTGGTTCTGTTGGTTCTGTGTGAAGCGGGCCAGTACTGCCCCCCCCCCCTCTTTCTGAGGATCACCACTGTTCAAAGAGCCTCTTTGTCCCCAGAATGCTGGTATGTTCCTGAGGGTCAAACACCAGCAGAGCCTCTGAGTCATGGAAGCAGGAGTTCTGGCTGGTTCTGTCCCACCGAGGTTCTGCTGCAGCCTGCTGTCTCTGGGAGGAAAATGGAGTTAAGAGATCTGGATGAAGACTGTTTCTCCTCACATGGTTAAGTGATGCTGAAAGGCAGACAGTGGTTCAGCTCAGCTTTCATAGTTTGACCTCTAAATGGCCCCTTTAAGTCTGAGTGACTGTTTGCATGTTTGCCTGTCCTGATCCAGTAACTGCTACACAAGCCCAATCCTCACCCCTCCTCCGCCGTGCTTTACTCTCTTCCAGTCAGATTATTTTGTTTGGGAAAGGAGAAGATTGATGGGACTTATGACTGATTGTGATAAAACGAGGCTGTCAGCGTTTCTGAGGTGACTTGACATGTAGTGTCACGATGTTCAACATCCAGAGACGGTTTATCAGTGCTGAGTTATTTGGCTTTTTATTTATCTTGGAAACAGATGTCTACCCATGCAGAGCTGACAGACGAGTAGCTCATCACATTTCTGCATATCACCCTTCAGTTTAAACGTTGTTGGTAGGCATGATGGATTTAAGGCTTTAGCAGCACTGCCTGTCAGGCGTCCATTGGTTTCCCTAAAATAATACTTCACATGATGGACGCCACTCATTCCTTTATTCATTCATGCAGCAAAGTGCTGCAAGTATAAACCTAAAAAGTAAAAAATCAAAACAATATTAAAAACAATAAAACAAAAGTCTCTCATTTAACTTGTATCAGCTGCGACCCAACAGTCGCATAATCGTACTGCAGGGGTTCTCAAAAGCACAGAACTATATTTATATTTCTACCATTTTTTATTTAAAAAAGTCTCCTGGATGGGAAGCAAAACGTCTTTAAACTGAGAAACAAAGTCCTTTTTTTTTTTTACCTTTTTTGGAATAAAGTACAAACTCTTCGTTACTTAACATGTTGGCTATCTCTACTGGAGTACCGGTAATTACTTTTTAAACAACTTTTTCCTTCTACTCCTTACATTTTAAAAATAAATTCATTAATCTTGTTTCATTTAAGCTCATTTCCTTTATTGCATGTTGATATTAAAAAAAATTTAAAAATCAAAATAATTAGTTTCTTCCAGACAATTACTTTTTTAATTGATTCTGTTGTGTGTTTGTTTGAAGCAACTTCTTTTTTGATTGAATAATAAAGACACAAATGTCCTACCCATTATATGGTCCAATAAAAAAACAATGTTACTTCAATTAAAAAAGTTGCTTTAAACAAAAAAAACTGCACTTCTATGTAATTAAACATTTTCCATCAAAGAAAAGCAGTGTTCAAATGTGTTTTTTTGAGTCTCAAATATATTTTTGCATTCAAATACTTTTTTCTTTGATTGAAAAGCTTTTTTTTATTGAAGTGAAGATTTTTTTAATTGAAAGTATATTTTTTGATTGAATAATAAAGAAAAAAATCTACCTACATAGTTTTCAAGATGATGCAAAGTTAAACTTGATACCATTAGTTATAAAACTAAGAAAATGAAGTCTAAGGAAGTTATCATCCAGGATTGTTCCTTTAATGGGGTAGTGCAGTAAAGCTTTTGTCCTTAACATTCTTTCACAATAATTGAACTTTATTGATCTCATATTTGAGAAATTGACCTCCTGTTATGGTTCTACTTTTTATTTTTCAGTTATTCGGTTTTGTTTATCGTTGGTTTATTTTCCATTTAATGCATGTTTAAGCAGTCTTTGGTTGCTCTCTCACACCGTCTCCATATCTGATGATTAGCCTGGTCTTTGTTCAGTCTCCCATTTATACACCTCGTGTTCAGTCACTGTTTGATGGTTCCTTGTTTGTTGTTTTGTTGCTCCCCACGCAAGTTTTCCCTGATGGTTGCTGGTTTTTGGATGTTTGCCTCATTTTCTCTTCATTAAACCTATAAGAACTCAAGCAATCACACCCCCCTTGTTGACCCCTTTGCATTTAATCCACTGATCTCTATTTATTCACCGGATTGCTGATTGCCCGTTGGTAGTACGTTGAAGTGAAGCCACGGGCCGCCATATTGGTGCTCCCTAGTTAGACCAGTCACAAAGTAAACAATGTGGGCGCTACAGCATCGAACGATGATAATGTTCTCATTTTCAGTTGGACTTGAGACTTTTTAAATAAAGATAAATTAATCACTTTGAAACAAACTGGGTGTTTCATAGCATCAGTAGATTACTTTAACTTTAAAAAATAGGCCCATCACAATGCATAGTCATTATGAAGTCAATAAATGTTTTAAATCATATAATATAACATATTATACAAATAATCACAATGGAGCAAAAATAAAACAGATGTGCTTAAAGTGCTAAACTGATGATGTACATGTAATTGACATGTATTGATTACATTGTTATGGTAAATGCATCCATCCATATAATTTTAAGATTTTACATAAAGACTGAATTACAAGTACATGTCTGTTAATGGCGGAGTACTTTTCTATTTGCAAATTGTGCATGCATAATATATATATATATATAATCTCTACTTTCCTTTTTCTAACGTTAAACACAATGTCAGTGTCTAACTCAGTCAATGTCTTCGAGTCATTCCGACATAGCCAGACTAATGTATAGGACCCATGGGCGTATATATGGATTTTCTTGGTTAGTTCATCCACTGACTGGGAAATTATCTGTGGAACATCTATCCACAGCCAACAAACTGCTTGTTTTTGCAGCTAAATGCTGCCCACGCAGTCACTTTTACTGGGCGTACCCATGGGAGCAGGGAGTACCAGCAGCTGCTTCACTTTTTTCGGGCAATCAGCAATCCAATGAATAAATAGAGATCAGTGATTTAACCCATCCCCTTATGGAGCAGTGGGCTGACATTGTGCGGCGCTCGGGGAGCAGTGTGGGGTTAAGGATCTTGCTCAGTGAGCCACAGTGGCAGTCTGTGGGAGTGGAACTCCTTCATTACTTTTACTTTTATAATTTAAGTAGTTTTAAAAAAGGTACTTTTACACTTTTGCTGGAGTAAAAATCGTAATTTGATCCTCTAGCAGTAGGATCTATACGTCTACTGGAGTAATAAATATTAATACTGTTGACCGTGTGATGAAAATATCACCAAGAGTCAAAGTTGTGAACAGAGCCAGCTGTTGGATCAGGGCTGCAGGGCCTTCCTCTGGGAACCTGCCCTCAGACTCAAAACGCCCTTTCTTTATAATTAGCTGCACTGTTTAGTTAATTAAACCAGAGCTTCTGGCTTTAAGGAAGGGATCGATGGGAATCAATTTTCCAAAGCTTTTCCTGCCTGAAGTCAGTAGCAGAAGCACTCAGACCTTTTTCCTCCATATTCTCCCTCCTTCCACAAAGAGACTGGAAACTGAAAAAGCTGGCTTGGGCAGTGGCAACGAATCATTTTTTAATATCATTTACCGAAAACATGTAGCAATAGTTTCCAGGCCTGGAGCGCAGCTCAGTCAGTGCTGGCTGCAGCAGCCTCCCTGCTGCCCAGCCCCTCAGTCTAACCTGTTATTTAGCAGGATGACTGCGGTCTGAATGATGATGACGGTGTGGATTTTTGGAGGTGTGATTTCTCCTGTCCCTGCAGATGATAATCTGGTAATGACAGTCCCTCTGATCCTTCACCAGGCTGATGACAGCCTGCAGGAGATACTCTGCTGGTTTCTCCCTGTGGCTGTAATCCCCCTCCAGAGAAGCTGAGAGGGACATTTTCTCACCTTTGTCCTTCTTTTAGATTCCCAACCTTCAGCTTGGAGGTACCCGCCCTGGACTCCTGTCCTCCCTCTCTTGCAGGCCTGTGGGGATGAGGAGTGCATTCATATCTTTGTCTCTGAAGGCGAGGCAGACAGGCCAGCGTTTAGCCGCCTGCTGATAGTGGCGTCCCTCCAACAAGCGCTGTTTGATGCCAGAATCATGAATGTGTGTTTGCTCACTCTCTCACCATGCATGCATTTACATTCTAATGTGTGCTGCAGAATAAAACCTTTCTGAGACGTTTGCTGTGTTTTGGCACATTATTTATGTTCTTATATCAATAAATGGGAATGCTTTGATGAATGCAGAAGCAATTTGTGTAGATATGATCCCCCTGATTACAACAAGGACATTTTGTAGACCTTGTTAGGATGCAGCCTCCTAGTCCTTTCCTGTATGATGGATTTTTTAGACAGCTGATGCCTGCAGCTTAGGAGTAAAGGAAACCACCCACAACTTAATCAGTGCACGTAAATAAAGCAAGCTCCTAAGGGCCAAGGCGGGCTTTCATGATGAAAAACTGGCTAATAGGAGCCACTAGGTGTCACCCTAATAAATCTCTTTCCCACAGCTTTACATCCTGGCCTGATCATCTTAAAACCACTACATATTTAAGCCTGATGGATTACACTAACAGGGCTTTATCCTGCTCTGTTCTGCTTAGACTTTCACAAAGTCAGAAGTGGCTTTTAATATCACTCTAATTGGTGAGAGAAAAAATAGATCCTGTCAAAAGTCGAGATATTTCATTAGTTGATATTGGTTTCCATGTAAAATAAGACAAACATCCATTTTATTGTCTTACTGACGTGACGTTTATAAGCAGCTCACCATCAAACAGCTGTTTCAGCTGTTCTACACCAGCTACAGGAGAGCAGCATCATGATCTCAGGAGGTTTTCCAGACCTATATTCCTACAAAAATTACAATTTATTGTCACTGTTAGACTTAGACTTGGACAACTTTTATTGTCCTTTTTTATGTATTTGTTATATACACGGAGTGTATACAAAAGCTTTCAAACATTTCCATTTTTTAAAATGCAACAATTATCAAATGTGTGGGAGGGGGAACAATGCATGGTACGGAGGTTCAGAGCATTAAGCATATATGGTGAAACTATGCAGTGTTTTGGTTTGGTTTTATCAGTGTGATGCAGAGTCTGTGGCGTGATTTAGAGTCAGTCTGATGGCGGTTTGGAAGAAGCTGTTGCAGAATCTGCTGCACCTGCATTGAATGCTGTGAAGCTTCTTCCCAGAGGGCAGCAGGGAGAACAGTCCATGGTGGGGGGGTGAGGGGTCATTGATGATGTCACGGGCTCGGGACACGCAGCGCTGGGATGAAATGTCTTTAATGGAGGGAAGAGGAGCCCCCATGATCCTCTCTGCTGTTCTCACCTTCTTCCAGTCTGAGGCGCTGCAGCCTCCACACCACACAGTGAGACAGCTGCTCAGAACGCTCTCTATGGTGCTTCTGGAGAAGGTGGGGAGGATGGGTGGGGGCAGGTGGGCTCTCCTCATCCTCCACACTCATCCTTTTTTTTTGAGTTAATGCAGCAGGATATTTTGAGGATAAGTCATGAAACATGTACTGTGATAAATATCATAGCATGAAATCTTGCCTCTGCTCACTATAGCAGCAAAGGGGCTGTTGCTAAACCATCCAGAAGCCCAGTCATCCCTCCAGCGGTCCCTGAAAGCACCACATCTGAGGATGCTCTGGTCCAGCCCCTTCAGGACCTCAGACCTGATCTTTTTTCATCTCCGACCATCTTTGGAGCACAGAGCCTAGTAAAAGTAAACGCTTTATAACTGTACAGTACATCATTTTAGCATCTAGTGACTGAAAAGGTTTTTGTTTGTAAAAGTTTAGTAGGATCACATGGAAAGAGCACAACCATTCATGTTCAATTCAGTTCAATTCAATTTATTTATATAGCAACAATTCACAACGTATGTCATCTCAAGGCACTTTACAGACACAGTTCAACCAGATCATACAGTCAAATTGATTCAAAGTTTTCCATCTAAGGAAAACCAGTTGATTGTGTCGACTCATTGACTCGAAGGAAATAAGAAATAAATGAACCTGATTAAACTTTAGGAGCTACTTACTGGAACACATGGATGAACGAATGCTTTTTTGTACTCATTATGCAATCAGCTGAGAGTTATAATAAAGCTGTCCAATGAATCATCAGAGTATCATTAATACATCAAAACATGATGCTAATA
The DNA here is from genome assembly GCA_030533445.1 of Cyprinodon diabolis. Lineage (NCBI taxonomy): Eukaryota > Metazoa > Chordata > Actinopteri > Cyprinodontiformes > Cyprinodontidae > Cyprinodon > Cyprinodon diabolis. The sequence goes on along the minus strand of CM060079.1, from coordinate 48,106,254 downwards.
ATCTACATAAACAGAAGATGAAGCTTCAAAACTCCTTTATTTCCCAATGTTTAGGCCTCTTTTGGATATGATTAAAAATGAAAATCCCCTCAGCATGATGCTGCCACCTCCTTGTTTCTCTCTGGGTGCTGTGTTCAGTGGGATGTGCAGCGTTAGTTTCAAATCAAGGCCAAAAAGCTCAGTTTTGGTGTTGCCTTATATTTGGGCTCCTGTTTATAACGTTACATTCGATCTAAACACATTTTTATACCAAGTGGGATTTCCCAGCCTGACCTGTGTTAAAATACAGCAATCATATTCAAAGGTTGATGAACCAATGCAGTGTGAGCAGTTTATTTGGGCTGCTGTGGACCTCGGTGTGAACTGCTAACAGGAAATAATCCGAGCTTTGCCTCCTCGTACAGGAAGTCTGCTTTTAGAAACGGCTCGCTGATGACATCTGTCTTCTTCTGCAACTTCAAGATGTGGCTCTATCCCCTGTCATAAAGATGATACATTATATAATGCTATAACGGAGCGGGAAATGATGACATCCTCATCTTCATCAACATCATCATCACAAATCAGCAGAATATGACTCTCTCAGTAGGACAAGCTTAAACAACACAGGGTTGATTATGACTGTTTATGCTGCTACTTAAAAACAAAAAATGTGATCAGAACGTGTAAATTTTGCTGAAGTCGCCTGGGAAACTGCTGGATCTGTTTTATAGGATGCTGTTTGTAAAGTTAAGCCATGCAATTTAGCGTGTTTTCACAGAAAAATTAGGGAGTTATTTTTTCCAAGTCATTTTTCATTGTCATTCATTCATTTATAAAAATCAAAGTTCCAAACTAAATATTTAGATTTTCAGTTAAATAAAAAAAACTGTCAGCAAGTAAAATATTTATTTTCCAATCTAAATATTTATTATTTGAACTGAATATTCATTTTCCAAATTAAATACTTAGTTTGTTAAATAAATATTTAGTTTGCAAACTAAATATTTAGTTTCTTGAATAATTATTCAGTTCCAAACAGTAATTTGTTGGCAAAGTAAATATTTGATTTGATAACTAAATATCTCGCTAGCTTAGTGCTAGCTAAGTATTTAGTTTGTTAAATAAATGTTTATTTTGGAACAAACCTTTACCGATCACATTATCTTCACTTTATCATTATCAAGCCTATTCAAATGCTCCCTTTTGACCAATCAAAATATTGCTAATGTTCAGCAGACCAATAGAAAAGCGTCTTCACCCAAAGTAAAGCCGATCCCCAGTGAACGTGAAACTGAATGTAATCTCAAAACGCAATTTGAAAAGACTGTAATTCATTAAACTCGGGAAATCTCGTCTTTATGAAATGCATGTTTTTAAATTTCCATAAAAAAAAAACTTATTGGAACAAAATTCACTCCATAATAATGTTACAGGATTTTCTAACAACATTTCTGAACATTTTGGGACCTGTAGACAATCAGGTGATGCTGTTGGAGTATTTAACTTATTGACTCATTGGTGAACTTGCACAAGAAGCTGCATCTTTAACCTTATTTATCCAAGATAGTCCCATTAGGTAAAAAAAAAAGTTTTTTTAAAAGAGTTCTTTCTCTTTTATAGACAGTAGTTTATTAAAAAGCTCAAATTAAAACAGTGTTGGCTATTTTTCTGTTGGTGAAAAGTCTGATCTTTGATGCACATCTTTGCTGCTATACTTGCTGAAAGAAAAGCAGTTTTTAATGAAAAACAAAATCTCTGTATGTCTGACCGTTGTTGGTCTGCATCTTTACTGATGAACGACTGTCGCCTCCTCACTCCTATAAATTCAGTGTCAGCTGCATGTTTAGCGTAGTGCTCGGTTCTTTCCATAAAAGTACATTAATAGAAGTGTAGGACGTGTTTCCGGCCACAGCTGGAGGTTGTTGCCTCCTTGTAAGCTGCCAGCTGTATTATCCGAGTCATTTTTACGACACTCTGCTGCAGAGCTGTGTAAATAAAGCTGGATGAGCCTCTTCCTCTGAATCTGAGAAGTTATTAGAGATGCTCTGCTCTGTCTGCTGCAGCTCGTCTGTCTGGAGAAGAGGCCATAATAGAGCAGCAATTCCCCCGAGGTCTGTGTTTACTGCATTTCTCTGGTCTCTGCCTCCATACAGTACATTGTTAAATACTGTTTTAATTCAATTCAATTCAGTTTATTTGTATTAGCGACAATTCACATCATGTCGTCTCAAGGCACTTTACAGTTCATCAGATCATCCAGTCAAATTGATTCAAAGTTTTCTATCCAAGGAAAACCAATTAATTGCATCGACTAATTGGCTCAAAATCAATCCCTCACACTAAGTGGAGAGGAAAAACTCCCTTTTAACAGGAAGAAACCTGTTGCTCGGTGTGAGCGGCCATCTACTGAGGCCGACTGGGGTTCAAGGAGACAGAAGCAGACATAGAAAAAGCAGCTGTAAATGGCGGCCCCATCCAGGAAACACAGCCAGGCAGACGAGCTCCGAGCCAACTCCCATGTCAGAGGATGAAGAGAGCACATCCAGTTAGTCACGGTCAGAGAAACAGGACTACACTGGAAAACAAGGCCAATCTCCTACATCTAGAAACAAAGGTGTTGATGGCAGCAGCACAGCTGATATTTCTCTCCAGGATGGAGTCACAGCCAAACAGGAACAGACCAGATGAAGCTACTATGAGAAAAAGCAGAGAGAGCAGAACGTTAGAGATTGAAGTAATAGATTCTGCAGAGTGGGAGAATAGAGATAGAATGAAGCAGAATGATGAAAAAGGGGTCCCTATGTCCTCCAGCAGTCTAAGCCTATAGCAGCAGAACTATAGAGATAGCTCAGGATAACCTGAGCCACTCTAACTAGAAGCTTTATCAAAAAGGAAAGTTTTAAGCCTAGCCTTAAAAGTAGACAGCGAAGTGCTCTGTTAGGAACATAAGGAACAATCAGATCTCTGATATCAGATGGAGCTTGGCCATTTAAGGCTTTATATGTGAGAAGGAGGATTTTAAATTCTATTCTGGATTTAACAGGAAGCCAATGAAGAGAAGCCAGGATAGGAGAGATATGATCTCTCTTTTTAATTTTCATCAGAACTCTGGCTGCAGCATTTTGGATCAGCTGAAGGCTTTAACTACAGCTTGTGGACTTCCTGATAGTAAAGAATTACAATAGTCCAGCCTTGAAGCTTTTTCTCTTCACCGGAGGAATCACCTGTTCCACTACAGGTACTTTAGTATGAAACACAGCCTGTTGGGGATGTTTATAACTAAATGTGGCTGTTTGAGGTTTTCAGTGAGGAGGCATAAGCAGCTTCATTCAGCATCTAAAGGTGTTGCTTTTTTCCATCCCTAAGAACAGGAACCCATCTCTTCCATGAACATCCTTCTGCTGTTCAAACCAGTTTGAACAGGTAAACGCTGCTCTTGCTATCATCTGGATGGGATGATCTAGATGTGAGGAAGTCGTCACCTCTTCCTCAAATCTACCGGTAATAGGAATTCTGTAGGTTTCTAATTAAGCTAGTTGTTATGGATGTTGCCTCTGTTAGATTTTATGCATTAAACACAAGAACCTTAGAAAATGTAAATGTCTGACTTTGAAGAACAAAATAAAATAAAAATGCAGCCACAGACAAACAGAGAACAGCACCCTTGCAGATAAAAACCCAAACGCCAGCATCAGACCTCAGACAGCAGGAGTTAAGCTATGAGCTGGAGGGCATAGCAGATAGAAGGACCCTCTGCTTCCTCCCTGATAGTCTCCTCTGTCATCGCTTCCTCTGCCTTGCTTTGTTTCTCTTCATCATTTCAAAGAGAGAAGTATGCAGGATCACTGAGGCCAGCTGTAGACTGGGTTGTCCACACATTTACTGTTTTTGTTTTTAGATTCATACATTATTGGTATGCCGGTGTTCTGTCAGATCAGCATACCCCGTCATACCAGCATACTCATAGTCGATACCCGTTTATTCCTTCAGTTTTGTACAAAAAATATTCTTTAAACTACCTCAACCAGCATGTATCCCTTTAGTCATAAAAATCACAAATAATTAAATTACTTCTTTTGCGTGTTTTTGAAGCATATCTGGCCGTAAATTCTTTCTTTGTATAAAACTAAAGGGATAGATGCCTGTGGAGGTAGTTTAAAGTGCTTTTTCATACAAACTGAAAGTTATAAATGGGGCTGGCATACGCAAATGCAAATCTGGATATTGTCTATGGGTATGCAGGTCTGACGGTTTATGCTGATCTGACAAACCAAATATAATGAGACATGTTATTGCACAGGGTATAAAATAGTAATATCAATCTGTCTTTAGCATTGATGTTGTCATGATGTATTTAAGAGATCTGACCCAAAATGCAGAGACCACTCAGAGAGAAAGGGGGAAAGTTAAACAAGTTTATTTGAATGAACCATGGAGGTGAACGGGCTTTGATTCAGGAAACTCAGGGTACTGGTGAACCGGAACTGGAAGTGGGAAGGGAAGTATCGGAGCTTAGTTCAGGGTCCGTGGGAACTTTGAAAGATGACCTTGGATAAACAGAGATAACGGGACTCACGTTAATTGAGAAAACTTTCTTCCCAGAATCCAGTGTTGTGTGGGTTAACCATAGGGAGTAGATCGTTGGAGGGCGGACAGGTTAGACTTGGTTGGTTCCTGAGGCACTATGGAGCGGAGTGTCACTTGAAATCCAGGAGGTCTTAAACAGAACTTGTGGAGGTTAATCCCCTGCTCAGTGTGAGACTCAAACAATCCTTCCAGGGGAAGAAGGCCAAAAACATCCAGCTTGCAGGATGACTTCCTGTCGTAAGGCAAAGACAAAAAAACACAGTTAGACTCAGAGAAACAAAGACTCAATTAGACTCAGCTAAGGTCAGCTTGGCTAGAGTACCCAAAACTGGCAAACACTCTGGCGTCGAGGTAGTGACAGTCCACCGCTTAAGTAGTCCTCAGTGATGAGCCAACCAACCGCAGGTGTGTGAGAGGACCAATGAGAACAAGGCACCACCTGGTGGTGGAGGGAGAGAACAACACAAAAACACAACCCACACAAACTGGATTCCTAACAGTAGTTAGCACCATTAACACATTACACTCTATGTTCTGTTGGAGGTAGATATTTCCTCCATGATGTTCCATAGCAGAGAGGTTTTGAAGACTGACAAATATAAAACAGAGCATGTTTGCTCTCTTTTAGTCAAGTCAGCCTTCTTATTACTTCCCTAAAGTCTCACTCTCTCCTCCCTCAATTAACAGCAGGTACATTTTAAACACATGGTGTTTAAGATGTGGTCAAAATTGTGGAAATGGATGGCTTTTAATCTCCTTCTCCAAATACAGACTTCCACAATGAAGAGTGTTGTAACCTGATAGTACTCAGCTATGGTGCATTCACTGATGGTAAAAATTTTTTTTGGATTTTTGAGTATCCACTGGTCTCTGAGTATTTCTCAGTCAGGGAAAAAAAGGTGGTGATGGAAACGTAACCAGGAACCAAGAATTATCATCCAAACACAGAAATGTATATTTGGAGAGTATTAGGCTGCAACCATCAAATAATTTTTCTAGTTTTGCTTTGGTTCACAGGAGTGAAGATGGGCCCGCAGGAGCACCCTGGGTTCAAGTAATATTAGTCCACCAGAGTTCCTCTCTCAAAGTTCAGTAATACTGGTATTTGGTCAGTACTGTTACTTATTAGAACTACTTCACAGACAGTACACTGCTCAAAACTATAAAGGGAACACATAAACAACACAATATAACTTCAATAAAATCAAACTTCTTTGAAATCAAACTCTATACCTAGGAAGGAATTGAATTCTGTTGTACAAATGGAAAAGACAACAGGTAGAAGTTATTGGCAATTAAAAAAACACTCAATGGTGTGGTTCTGCAGGTGGGAACCACAGACCACTTCTCAGTACCTTGGCTTTCTGGCTGATGTTTTTGTTACTATTGAATGTTGGTGGTACTTTCACATTCGTGGTTGCATGAGATGGACTCTACAAGTGGCTCAGATAGGGCAGCTCATCCAGGATGGCACATCAAAGGGAGCTGTGGCAAGACAGGTTGCTGTATCTGTCAGCAAAGCATTCAGAGGCTGGAGGCGCTACCAGGAGACAGTCCAGTAAACCAGGAGACATTGAGGAGGCCCTAGGAGGGCAACCTCTGTGCACGGAGGAACAGGAGGATCACTGCGAGAGCCCTGCAAAATTACCTCCAGCAGGCCGCAAATGTGCATGTGTCTGCACTGCACAAAGGGTTAAAAATGGACTCCATGAGGATGGTATGAGGGCCTGATGCTCACAGATGGGGGTTGTGCTAACAGCCCAACATTGTGCAGGACGCTTGGCATTTGTCATAGAACACCTGGAATGGCAAATTTGCCAATGTTGCCATGTGCTCTTTACAGATGAAAGCAGGTCCACACATGACAGACGTAGAGAGAGAGAGATCTGCTGCCTACATCACCCTTTAGCATGACCAGTTTGGCAGTGGGTCAGTAATGGTGTGGGGTGGCATTTCTTTGGAGGGCGGAAAAGCTCTCTATGTGCTCACCAGAGGTAGCATGACTGCCATTAGGTATCGAGATGAGATCCTCAGATCCCATGTAAGTCCATATGATGGTACGGTTGGCCCTGGGTTCCTCCTGATGCAGAACAATCCTGGGCCTCATGTGGCTGGAGTGTGCCAGCAGTTCCTGCAAGGTGAAGGCATTGAAGACATGGACTGGCCCGCCCGTTCCACAGACATGTATTTCGATTGACTGAATCTGGGACATCATGTCTATATCTATCCACCAATGTCACGTTACACCACAGACTGTCCAGGAGCTGCTGGATGTGTTTATTTTCCTATAGATGAACAACAGAAAGGCTGATTCTTCTTGTGATGTGGATTTTCACAAGAAGATCACACGATCCAACTTACCTCCGGGGTTTGTGTACATGTTAGGCAGAAGCCAAAAAGTGAAAGGATTTTAAGCGAGATGTCTGGAAGTTGTTACTTCATGCTTCAAGTATTAAGAAAAACTCTTTCCTGTATAGACAAAGTTTTTGTATAGACACATTTTTTTTTTATTTCACTCTCCCATTTATTAGGTTGATTTGTTGTTTGTTCTGTTGGTTCATGTCATCTTGCTAAAGGCTAAATTGCCCATTGCAAAACCCATTGAGTAATAAAAATTCAAAAGGTTATAATAAATAAAATTATTTCAGGATTGGGAATAATTCTTTATTCCAGACTAGATTTTAAAACTCAGTGGAAAACAATCGGGTTATTTTTTATAGCAATTATAAGGATCATAATTACTAATATTTACATAGAAATGTTAGTATGTACAGTGGGTGAGGGTTGCAAACATGTTGCAAATATGTAACTCATAAGTACTTACATAAAAAAAAAATCATGACCCTGAAGCATCAGGCTAACATGGCAAACAAAGTAAAACACTAAATAAAAAGTATTTCGCTTGTTGAAATAAGAATTTTAAAACTCAACCAGAATGAAACCTCTTAGGGGGTCATTAAAGGGAACAGGAGTGTCATGATCTGGCCTGTTTGCTCTCCCTTAATTAGTCATTCCTTTCACCTGTCGTTTTTCCCTCCCTGCCTCAATTATAATTTATTCCCCTCACCTGTTTCCTCTGGTTTATATTCAGTTCAGCCTGAGCATTCAGTGCCAGATCATTGCTTGTCTTTCTGTCAGTCTTTCTGTTCAGTTCTATTTTATGGTTCGTGTCATGGATCCTAGCTGCCAGTGGAAAGAGGGATTTAGTGTTTGTCTCGTCTCCTGATCGTCCACTGTTCCTCCCCCACAGAGTCCTCTGGGTTTTTGGCTCATTATGTGGGGAGGTTCAGTTTTTATCAAAGTAAGCCTGGCTCCAGGGAGGAGACCAGTTTAAAGTCCTGCTTCAAGTCCCGGTTCCTATGACCTGTCTCGGCTACCCTCTTCCACTGAGCCTGCCTGTCTGCACCTGATCCTGTCTGCTCCTGTGCGTGACCACCTGGTCATGCTTCTGGTCCCAGTCAGACTCTGAACCCTCCTGGAAGCCTGTGGATGCCTGGAAGTCTGGATCCTGCCACCTGTTCCTGTTCCTGCCTGATCTGGATCCTGCCTGTTTCTGTCTGTTCCTGTCTGTTCTGGATCCCTCACCAGGATCAGCTTCCAGCATAACCTCTGGGACTGCAGCACTCGTGGTCTGGACTGGTAAACCAGGTAAGTGACCAACCCAGATAATCATATATCAGTTTATCGTGGTCACTTACCTGTGTTTCCTCCCTAGAGTGTCTGAGATTGGGTGTTGCACCCCCCCCCCCCTCCACTAGCCTCAGCTCCGCTTTTATTTTGTTTTATTTAATAAACGTTTGAACTTTCCTACTGACTGTCTCGCCTTGAATACCGGGTCCATCTGTCCTCGGTTCTTGACAAGGAGAGCAGAAGACCTCACCTAATCAGCCAGGCCAACAATCCCTTTAATGACACCTCTTTCAGAGACATAGACTGGTATGGGGCTTTGCAGGCTAACAAAAGAAGCCAAATGACCCCCATTCCAAAGGGGTGGACCCATTAATCCATTTCAATTTGCATGTTTTATAAACAAAAATAAGGCTTTGTTTTTGGTCCACTCTAAAAAGCCTTGAACTCAACGTTATTCCTGACATTTTGAATTGAAAAACTTCCTGGATGGGAAGAGAAACGACTTCAAACTTGGAAACAAAGTTCAGTGTATTTTTTTTTTTACTTTTTTGGAGTGCTTATTATATATTTAAGCCCATGTAGTGCTTTTTTATAGTGAGTTAATACACTTAGTTGCCATACGAGGCTTAATTAAGACTTTTACATTTTTGTGGCTCCAGACAGATGTTTTTTTTTTGGTCCAATCTGGTTCTTTTGGTTGCTGAAACCTGTTCTAGTCTAACAGTGACCACAGCCTTTTGGATGAAGAACAATAAAAACCAAAGTTAAGGAAATGCAGTGAATGGCTTGAGCTATACGAACACAAAACACATGAAGGACTGTGCCCGAACTTAAATACAAAGGATTTTGGGATTCCTAAGCAGCAGATAGAAACATCCAGAGCTCCTTATGTTAAAGAACCAACGCGACTGGTGCAAAGTGTTGACCTCGGTACGTTGCATTCAGTGGTATCATGTAAACTAGGGCTGCAACTAACGCTTATTTTGCAAATTGATTAATCTGTTGATTATTTTTTTGATTAATCGGGTAATAGTCAGATAGCCTAAGGTTCCTTATAGAATACTTCTTACAGAATTAAACCAGGTGAAACTAAACGTTTCTACTTGAGTTCTGGATAGAGCATATTGACCGATGGAAAAGTTTTTTTTTTACTTAAATGGAAAAATATTTCTATATTTTCTTACAATCTTGGTATAATTCCTGCTCTAAGTGTGTCGCTCTGCCAGCTAAATGCATGTTTCTGAGTCTCTATACTCCATTTAACGATTAATCGATTGCTAAATTAGTTGACAATTATTTCAATAATCGACTAATCCGTTTAATTGTTTCAGCCATAGCGTAAATTGCCTGATGTTCCCCCTTCATGCCGATCGGAGCAGAGCCGTTTGGAGGCTATTTTAACTCAGGTCGCTTACCGAGTTGTTTGACCCGAGTCAGTGAGGCGTTCCCACTGCCACTAAAAGCCGATTGTTCCCGGGTTTAAACGCGACCGTCGTCCAGAGGGAAACGGCTGGGGCTGTTTACGCTACAGATGGAGTTTATTGTGAAAGAGTTTGTTAAAGGGATACCAAGCAGCCTCTCAAGGTTTCTCTCTGGGATTATTAGCTGCTATTCTACTGCGGAACCACTGGAGCTTCATAATACAGCCAGGTGTGTTTGCATGGAAGTTTGGTTAACACCTGAGAAGCCCTATCTGCTGACTTCTCCCCCATTATTTACTTAACTTCTTTCATCCCTAAGAGTATTTCCACATTAAGGTCATGAATACTTTGGCTACAGAACGCATCTATTCTGCAGCTAATTTATTCAAACACAGGATCAAACATGTTTTTTTTGGCTGCAGGAAGGTATTTTGAATAAAACCCTTGAGGGTCCAAACCTTTGGAATGAATCTCAGTTTAAGACATGTATTGTTTTTTTTTTGTATTGCAAAGATAAAAAGGGGAAGGAAAGTGCATATGACACACCTTTACATTCAGCTGCACAAAGTGGAACATAAAGGAACCAGAGTTTATGGAATGACTGCAAACTAGAAATGTAAAATTTTTGCTTTTTTCATCTTTTCCTTAAATTGTTTAATGATGATTCTTTAAATTCTGTCTTTGACACATAGATAAGTTCAGTCATTAAACCACCTGTTAAAGCAGAGAGAAATAATTTAGAAATCCTTTGAAAAATCCACACTTTTAAATGTATTTATTTATTTTTTTAAGAAAAAAAATAAATGGGATTCTCTACAGCAGGAAATCCAACATTAAACAAATCCAGCGCTCTGCATCAGGAGAGGGAAGGGAGGAAAGCTTTTTTGGTTCAGTGCAGAAAGAAAAGCTGCTGTTTTCTGCCTCAGAGCCAGAAAGAAATATTCTTTGGTTAAACGTTGACCAACAGCCATATCCAGAGCAATATGGGAAGGAGTTTGTGCTGTAGAACAAAACCAATAACCGTAGAAGTGGGTTGTTGAAGGAAGTGGGTATTATATTCACTGATGTCTAAAAAGTGGCATTTAAAGAGGTTTCTATTGAATGTAGGCGGTTGGTTAAACAGCTGGAGGCCGACAGGATTCATCTGAGAAAAAAGCTGCCTGCAGGCTTCATGGTTTGATCTGCGCCGTTTATTTTTTCAGATTTATTGCTTCCTTTTCATCTGTTTCACAAACAAGCACACGCAAAGCTTCTGTCTCCAAACAGTAGCCTCATTTATACAAAGATAAATGAAAGGGGTCTCTTCCCGAAGCAAAGCTTCCGTCAAAAGATTGAAATTGTTGAATTAAAGCCTAGAAGGAGGAGGAAAAGCAGCTGTGGTTTCTAAAACTGACTCTTCTTGTTCAGACTAGCTTTAAACTCGGGTTAAAAGAATCCTGTTCATGAGTGATGGCGGGACAGAGGGAGCTGGAATAAAGGACCGGGGAATTAAATATTATTATACTTTAGTGGTTTTACTGCTCTGCACTTTTTACTTTGATTGTAATAAAATGAGATTAGTTGAGAAAAATGTTTGGCTTCTGCATCCATCGTGAATAAATTCACTGAATAACAAACAAGCTAATTCCTTTTTTAAAAAGGGATTCAGCTTAAAGATTATTTGCTTATTGTGTCTAAATGACTGTTTTTTACTTGAACCTAACATGACACTGTTTAAGTGAAGCTAATCTACAGTCTTTTAGGGCATAGAGCTTGGAATCCTGAGGTTCTAGGTTCGAGCCCCACTCCCACAGACTGCCACTCTGGGTCTCTGAGCAACCCCACACTGCTCCCTGGGCGTCCCACAATGGCAGCCCACTGCTGCCCAAGGGGATGGGTTAAATGCGGAGAGTTAATTTTCTTGCTCTGTACTTGTGACAGTGTAATGACAATAAAAGCTAAAAAAAAAAAGAAAATAAAATATCATTAGTAGTGGACTCAGCCATTTTGGGGCCCCAGGCAAATTTTAGTCAAGAGGATCTGCTCCAATCCATCTTCGTGCCCCAGTCAGCCCTAAAGGGCAGGTTATACTCCCCGCAGCAGTGTGTTGCAGTGAGCTTGTCGCATATGTTTTTGATTTATGCCCAATACTGAAGTGTGGTCTGCGCTACGTTATTCCACGCCACAACGCAAGAGGAAAAATCAGGAAATAGCTGTGGGTCTAGATACAGCCGAGGCGGTGAGGAAGTGGGGGCAAGTTTGTTCAACAACGGAGGGGGAAAAAGAGCAGGGTTCCAGGTGGAAAAGGGTCGCAGCGTTCTCTCACACCTCGCTCTTCTAGCTGGTCCATCTTCACCAGTCGTTTTCCATACAAACAAAACAAGCCAGTAAGGTACAAAACAGGAAATACGCATAGTGTAGATCAGATGACCAAACAGAGGCCTCCTGTATGCGGTCATCTACAATTTTGGTGAGGTGCACCAGAGTGTCCGTGGAAGGGGGCGGGGCATTTCTGCATTCACTGCGACACAAACGCAGACGACCTGGTTTCTGAGTCTAAATCAGCCTTAAAGCCTGGTTTATGCCCCTGTCCTGTTTCTCTGACTGTGACTAACTGGATGTGCTCTCTTCATCCTCTGACATGGGAGCTGGCTCGGAGCTCGCCTGCCTGGCTGTGTGTTTCCTGGACGGGGCCGCCTGTGGAGCTGGTTGACAGTTGCCTTTTGTATCTATGCTTCTTTTTCTAAGTCTGCTTCTGTCTCCTTGAACCCCAGTGGGCCTCGGCAGATGGCCGCTCACACTGAGCCTGGTTCTGCTGGAGGTTTCTTCCTGTTAAAATTGAGTTTTTCCTTTCCACTGTCGCTACAAGCATGCTTAGTGAGAGGAATTGCCTTTGAGTCAATAAGTCGATGGAATCAACTAGTTTTCCTTATATAGAAAAATTTAAATCAATCTGACTGGATGATCTGGTGAACTGGAAAGTCCATTTAGGTGACGTGTTGTGAATTGGCGCTATAGAAATAAACTGAATTGAATCTTTTCTCTTTAACATCTGCTTTATATCATCTAGTTATATTCTGTCAAGCTTTCTAAATGCTAACAAAACAGTAATTTCACATCGTTGCCTTGAGAGCTGAGTCCTGGATTGACTTTCCAGCCTCCTGATCTTCCTTTACTCATCCCAGCTTGTTCAGTCACTGTTGGCCCGCTGGTATAGATCAATCCTCACTGTGTTCTTCTTCCTTTAAATTGCTCTTTTCCTCACTCCTCCCTTTTGATCACTGATCACTACCCCCGCCCCACACACACACACACCTTGGTCTGTATGTGAGCTTGGAGCTGCCATTCAGGAATGCAGGTCTTGGTTTAGTTGAGCAGGCAACAACAGGTCTGACCTCCTGAGTGGCTCGTTGTTGAAGGTACCGGTGGAAACAGGCGGGAGTCTCTGAGCAGTCCTGGGCGATTAAGCTGACTCTGGTAGGATTTATTCAGCTCTCTGCCATGGAGGCCATGTACCTGCTGGACAACTGGAGAAAGGTAACAACTGTTAACAGAGGTTAGCATTCATGGGAAAAACTCATAACTGGGTTTTCTCTTTTTTCTATTTTTTTCCAGCACAGATGTTTGCAGATTAAACTTTTCCAAATATTTCCTTTTGTTTTTTTGGGGCTGTTTTTAGTGAATCTCTGCTTGGTGCTTCCTTCAGGCTGACTCCACTGAATATCATTTCACGGTTCTGGTAGAAAAGCAAACATGAGGATATTTGCTGCAGTGTTTAGATATCCTGAGGCCAAAGAACTTCAGAAACATTTTTTTCTGTCCCAGCTGCAACAACAGTTTACTCGTGCACACATCTCCACAGCGACAGGGATAATTATGGGCTTTCTAACCTCTCCTGCATGCCTAACCACACAGTGTCTCATGCCTCGTCTGATATCTGCAAAAAAACATACTGTCACACATTTATACAGAATCCAGTGGTATAAGGATGGTGCTAATAAAGACAGTGATGCTATAAAAAGAGGATAGGTCTTAATGGAAAATCCCAGAGGGACCCCCAGGAAGAAAGGTGGCTCTATGGGGATTTGTGTAAGCAGACAGGCGGATATTTAGTGAATTTATTAACTTCTGGTGATTTTAAATGTGTGAGTACTTGTTTAAGTTATATACTTAGGACCGGTTTGTTGTTTATTTACTAACCTCATGAGGACCAACAGGTCTTATGGGGTCTGAAGACTGGTCCTAATGTGGCAGACCCTCATTTTTAGCCTGGCAGAGTCAGTTTAGAAGAATGGTGTGACTTTAGGTCTAGGTTAGGGTCAATGTCAGCATTTCATAAACACAGTAACTTGATTATAACTCAATTTAAAGTCTATGTATTTATAGAAGTATAAACCTGTGTGTGTTCATGTTTTAACTATCTTATAGGGTCGACTGCTCCTTGTAGGGCCGAATATTGGGATCCTATGAGGGGAATCGCTCCTTTTGGGTCAGGGGTCACATTTACACTGCAAAAATGATCTACAGATGAGAAAAAAAAGGCTTAAATTAAGTGTATTTTCCTTTAATTTGAGTAGGTAAAGATGATTTGTTAAGGAATGGGTATTTTTACTCTTAAAATAAGATAATTAGATAACATACACTTGAAATGAGACAATGCAATTTTTTTTCTTATCTTGAATATAAATTGTCTTGTTCTATTGGCAAAGTTTTTCATTTGTGTCCTCAATTCAAGAACAAATGCACTAATTTTAAGAAGTACTTAGATTTTATTTTTTGCAGAGCAGGACTAAGGTGTGAATTGAGTTTAGGTTGGGGTTAGGGATGAACCTGTAATGGTAAGGGTCAGAGTTAGGCTGTAGGAATCAATGGAAAGGCCCCACAAAGATAGAGACACATGTTTGGGCGTGTGTGTGTGTGAGTGGTGGGGGGTGTAATCCGTCTGCCATCTGTTTTCTATCTTTGTGAATCACACCTTGGATGTGAGGGTTTGTAGGCAGACGGGAGAGAAGGGAAACCCCAGTTGGTAGAGTTTGATGTTCATAGTTTTGCTGTCGTCCTTCTTCCTTCCCAGGACCTTCATGTGTCGCAGGAGGCTGTGGACAACTCAGTGGACATGGACCGCCTGAACAGGAACGTGCCTGAGCTCGGACGGCAGACTCACCAGGTGTTACAGGTGAGCGTGTGCTTGAGGAGGAGAAGGAAGAGAGTTCGAAGGCTGTAGCAGAAAGACGGCAGCAACTGATGTCATTGCTGTTGATGTGGTTGATTTGACAGATTCATGTTGCTCTAACTAGTGGGGGATTTACTATTGGGCAATACTAGGCAGTTGCCTAGGGCCCCAAGTTCCTGGGGGCCCCATAAACCTCTGTCTACATGTATGGTTAATATAACTTTTCCTTATTTGTGAACATTAATTATGTTTTTGATAAAAATCATTTGGCTAATATGCCATCAGAACGCTGATAATATTAAGTGTGTCTCAGCCCCCCCCCTTCAGTGTCCACCATATTGGATCAGTCCATTTGCTGCACATGTTTAGAAAGGTCCAAACAGACAGCAGCAAACCATTTGAAAACAAACCATGCAAAGAGCAGTGTTGCCAACTTAGCGCTTTAGTCGCTATATTTAGCCACTTTTCAGACCCCTCTAGCACTTTGATTTCTAAAAAGCTCCTAGCGCCAAATCTAGAGACTTTTTTCTGCTACTGGAGACTTTGGAGACAACATCTAAAAGCAGCGAACTCTGCTCTCCAGAGCAAGTAGATTGGTAACCCCGCCTCCTGCTCTCCTCTATCTTGTCTGCTGTCATGATTCATGCAGCTATTATTTCATCCAAAGGAAAAATGGAGAACAGATAAGCAGATCATGGCTTGTCTACAGTGAAAAGAAGGACTGGGTTATTTACTTTGGCCTTTTTGGAGACACAGGAAGGAGCAATCAGCTAAGTGAGCTTAGTTCTTGGAAAAAATCTTTCATTCCTTTAGAGACAGCATGAAAAGTCAGCTGAACACAAAACATAGAGAGGAAAACAAGAAGAAAAGGGACAAGAAGAGAGGGACACAACCTAGAACAGATAATGCATGTCTATTCTATTAACATTTCTCTATCTGTAGAATGGCTCTGTTTTATGTGTTGTCTTCTCCATTCAGGGGGCCCCCTGCCTGTCTTTGCCTAGGGCCCCAAATTTCCTAAATCCGCCTCTGCATCTAACTCCCCTAAGATGATAAACACGGTTAACAGCAGTCAGTGTGTGGCTAAGCACCCTGGGTAATCAGACAGACGGCTACATGGAGGTCTTTGTTTCCCACCTGCTGCCTCCAACAATCCGATTAGACCTTAATGGGAGAAGTCTGTGTGAGGAGTTCTCCTCCTTTACACTAAACTGAAAAAGATTGGCAGGAGAAGTTAGAAGAATGTTGAGGTTAAATATGGCCGAGCAGAGTGACCTCATTTCACCACTTGGGAGCAGCAGCACACAGCAGATAGGAGAGTATGAATCCCAGCGCCTCCCCACTGCTGCCATCACTCCCTCTCAGCCTCCCCAGCATAACTCAGTGATCCTCTTAGGCCTGACCCCCCTTTACTGTTAGACCACCTCAATCAGTTAATCCCTGACAAACTCAAACAGCAGGAGAACCAGCCAAGCAACCGGGTCAGTGGTCCAATCGCAATTTGGACACAAACAAACAGAGAAGCTGGGAAGAGGCTAAAAAAAAAATGCAGCCAAGTTATGTTTTAAAATGCAAATCTGTGCAGAGATCACATCAGCTGGACCAGGACAGAAACACCAACTGAAAATACCGAAAACATTTGATTTATTAGAGATGAAACCAGCCTGTTGAGACAGACTGGAACCAGTTTCTCCACCTAATAGATGACTAAAGTTATACATTATCACTATATTGCATATATTGTGATATTTTCCCTGCTACTAAAATTAAATGTACAGATCTGTTTATATTCATCAGATGATATTGATTGTTCAGTTATTTTGGTGGCCATCTTGCTTGGGTTTTGAGTCAGTCCATGTCTTCCACTGTGACTGTCTCAACTATAGATATGGCCGCAAAGCGCCATCTGCCATACTGGCGGTGCAAAGGTAGCCCACTTTCCCGCAGTTTTAGGTAAAAATGTTTTGCTTAAAAAAATCGATATTAGGAACTAAAATATTGATATTATATCAGAAAGCCAAAATAATATTTTTTCCACACCCCTATAGAACACTGTGGGGTTTATTTTTTTAATTTGAAATACATTTTTGTTTACACGTGGAGCAGTATTTTTGGTGTCGATGAGATGCTGGGTCCTCTATTAATACAACAAGCTGCATAGAATCATTATATCAAATAAATCTGCCATTAAACAGCAGGCTGACATGCTGGACCAGTTCAGTTCATGTACAATGGAGCCTTTTTAATGCTAGCTTGATTCAATGACATAAAACCTTGTATGTACACCAACACTGAGGGTCGTAAAGTCATAAATCTCATATGATGATCTGCTGTTACAGATGATTACAGTAAAAAAGTTATATACAGATTCTCTTTAGTCAGAATGAAATAGAAAAAAAGGCCTTTATTATCCTTAACTTTGGTCACAAATTCTCTTCAGTGCGCAGAAAGCTTGAAAAGCACAAATTTTTTTTTCCATCTGTGGATCTAAAAAGATTTTGAAAAAAAATTGAGTTTTATCTTAAAGATCAAAGCTACAACAGATTCATCAAAACCATCAGTTAAACATATAATACATCCACAAAATGTCTGAAGTGGTGCTGAATAAAAACAATCATTTTACAGAAAACAAACAAATGTAGTATATCAATAACTGTTTTATAGATTTTCAGTGGTCCAAAATATATAAATATTTACTTCTGGTTACCGTGCCAACAATGACACAAAAGGATTGTGCATCAATAAGAGTAGTAGGATGAAGTGACTTAAGATGAAGCTCAGAAAGGCAATTGGTTAGCATTAGCATTAGCGGAGCTGGCAACCAGCTTGTAAACAGTAGAAGAAAAAAGCGAGTAAGAAAAACCTGTTGAAACTCTGTGTTCTGTCAGGCCAGCATACAATACGCATTACATTTTTGTTGTAGTTTTATGCATAAAACAACAAAAAAAAGTCCTTCACTAGGTCTGCTAGACACATTAGCTTTAAAAACAAACATCGCATGTCCGTTTGAAAAGGGTCTTATTGAAGAATAATCTGGATTTTTTTCCCAGAGAATTTAATATTTATAGGGAGAAGATTCTACAACTCGGCTGACAGGACATGAGGTTTATTTGTTTTCAGTTTGTTAAATATGGGCGAGATGCGGATCATTTTTTAAATTTATTATTTTTACATCACATGAATAATTACTGAGATTTTATTTTCAGATTACAATTAAATAGATTCATTAATTCCACAGTGGAAAAGGAATTACTTTAGGGTTAGGATTAGGATTCACACGATGCTAACAACCTACTGAGCCTACTGGCACAATCTGAAGCCATTCTATGGGACCAAGAGCATGCTGTCGTGATGGGGTATGCTGTGCTGTCAGAGCACAGGGAACAATTGGCTGTTAGTGGCAGTGGGAACAGCTCACTGAACCGTGTCTATCCGGGTCAAACGACTCGGCAAGCAACTCGCGTTAAAATCACCTCAGCTCTGATCAGCATACTATGGGAACACCAGAGCCGGGTTTACTGGCTAAGCACCGTACAGATGTCAACACACGGCGCCAGTCGCTTCTTCTCTAAATAGCAGAATCAACTCTGTTTACATTCGATATAAATGGAGCAGCTCTGGTGAGAGGGATTCAGACAGATAATAGAGTGAAACAATAAAGCACACTGACTACGCCCTGGCTTCCTTCCATGTTGCTCTCCATTGTTTACTTTCCTGATTTTTGTCGTACTGGTAAAATCATCAATGCCAAGCCAGCCTGATGATGTCACACCTCACTGGCAGCCACATAGCTGCCAGTGATGTGTTAGATGAGCTTTTTCAGCCAGTGGGAAGGGAACCAAATGCAGATTGTTAGTGGGTCGACCCATGTTTGAAAAACCCATGTTAACCCCATAATTTCTGTGAGAAAGAGGCTTAAGAGGGAGAGAGGAGGTAAACTTGTAGCTTAGTAGCTATCAACTTTAAGAAAAATTATTCAGTTTGAAAACTTTACTGACAAACATTTTTGAAAGAAACCTAATCTTCCACAGCGTTTAAAATACATGGACACAACTTTCTGGAAAGACTGAATTTCATCAAGCTGCGACCCAGTTAACTTGCTCAAAGCATAAAGTTCTTTACTCAGCAGGGAAAAAACTAATTTATTCAGTGTTTGAAACCCTTTGCTGGTCTAGCTTTAAATTGCTGTGCTGGGATTAATTCAAACGAAAAGCAAATTCACTGAAAAGCAAAATTGACTTTATGTTCAGGCTGCTCTGACGGCACCTAATGCTAGTTAGCTCTCTAATTGAGGATGGGTGTTGCCATGGCAACCTCCCCCTCCCTTTAGATGTGAGCTTCAGGCAGAGCCTATAAGAGGAAGAAAACCCCACTCCCACCCCACCCCCACAACCCTGCCCTTTGCCTGGTGTGTAAACAGGAAGAGACGTGGGTGGTTTAAATGAAGGGGAGATAAGAAGAGACCCTCTGTGTGTCTTGAATGCACAAGGAAAGCTGTAAATTCTTTAATTAGCTAATTGTATTATCATCATCATCTTTCTGTTGAAATAATGACATCTTGTCTAATGCTTGTCTACAGAGTACTCCACTGGATTTAATTGAGACTGGAAAGGGGCTGAAGTTTCAAGCGGAGCACCCCCACCTGGTCAGCTTAGGCAGCGGACGACTGAGTACCGCCATCACCTTGCTGCCCCTGCCTGAGGGTGAGCCAGCTGTTTGGACTCTAACCCAACCAAGCACTTGAACTAAAATGGAGAAGAAAATTGTGCTTTTATTACTGTACTTCTTACTTTTATATTGCCAATATTTTTTAAATTGGAAAAGTTGCAACAGATGCGGGGACAGACGGGGACTAATGTCTCCCTCCTGGCCTCCCCATCCATGATCTGTCTGACTCACACCTCTCAGTGTTTATTGTGGAAGCAATAAGATTCACTTTAGTTTTCATTGTTTTATAAAGGAGCTGTAACCAACTGAAGGCCCTACTGTTTAAATAGTAGAGGAGATTGGTGTTCTGAAAATTCCTAAAAACATTTTAGTCTAAAAAAAATAATTTTTATATCAGGATGGATCTTAAAGTCTTAGCCAATAAAACAATTCACTTATATCTTATTCTCTTCATAATGCTTACCTGTGACAGCAAACACCAACACTGTATTGGTCGTTGCTTTTTCAATTGTGATGTTAATTAGGAAAAGGAAAATCTATGGATCTTTGGTTTACCTTTAAATTTAAATCGACAGGTTTATGGAATAATGTTGACATAAATTACAAACTCAGTAAGACATGTCAGTTTCAATTAAATTCTAATTTATAAAAGAAAAGAGTTTTAAATGAGAAAAAATAATTTACATTCTTATATTGAATGCCCTGCTCTTTGCTAAACCTGTAGCTTCAGTGGGTCCTAACTGAAAGTTCCTGATTTTTGTTGGTAATATACGACAACCAACATCAACTGGATTTTTTTCCAATAGTTACAGTAACACCTTTTTCCTTATATTAGAATAAATTTGTGAGTTTCAAACATTGTTCTCATTAAATAAGTGGAGCAATACTGGGCGATACTGGGTGAAGAGAATGGCAGAGACGTCCTCTCATCACCACCTGGTGGTTAGTTAGACAAGCTGGAAAAGGAGGAAGCCTGTCAGACTCGGCAGTCCCAACGTATTCAGCTTCCACCTCCTACAGACCTTCTCTCAGATTTTGGACACATGGACTATGTTGGAATGTCCGCCTTCACCCCTAAATCCCTCAGTCACTGTATAGAGCGGGGACTATATGGTGGACTTTATAGTAAACGCAGTTAGCTGACCGTTTGGACAAATGATCACTACTTTTCGCTCCCCTGCTGTTCGCGTAACTCCGCCTCCCCCCCGCGGTGCCTGCACCATCTTTGTTCTTCAATCAGAATGAAATAGGAAAAAAACGCTTTTATTATCCTTAACTTTGCTAAGAGAATCTCTTCAGTGTGCAGGAAGCTTGAAAACCTCAAACTTTTTTTGCCCAAAAAGATATGGGAAAAAAAAATGTACTTTTATCTTAAAGATCAAAGTTACAGCTCTTTCATCAAAACCATCAGTTAAACAAAAAATACATCCACAAAATGTCTGAAGTGGTGCTCAATAAAAACAATATTTTTTTACAGAAAACAAAAAAAATATAGTATATCAATACCTCCAAAATATATAAATATTTACGTCTGGTTGCCGTGACAACAATGACGAAGTTCCTTAAAATGGAGCTTAGAAATGACAAATGGCTAGCTTTAGCATTAGCATAAGTGGAGATGGCAACCAGTCTATATACAGTACGAAAAAAAAGTGGGTTAGAAAACCCTGTTTAAACTCGGGAACAAGTGGCAGTGGAAACAGCTTGACCTGCTAATTTACACGATATTATTGAACGCAACGTACGGACGTCAACACACCACGCAAGTTGTTTCTGATCTAAATACCAGAATCAACTCTGTTTACATTCCATAAACATGGAGCAGCACTGGAGAGAGGGATTCGGACAGATAATAGAGCAAAACATTAAAGTAAACTGATTACGCCCTGGCTTAATCAGTTTACCCTTACATGTTGCTCTCCATTGTTTACTTTCCTGATTTCTGTCGTACTGGTGACATCATCCCCACGCTGTGACTGTACCATCTTTGTTGTTAGTCGCCACGGCCACAACAAATCCTATGATGTGTTACCAGGAGAGCTCTCGCAAAGCAATCAGGGACATCTCTACTTATCTAGTGACCATCGATGATCAATACTTGGCAAAGTGCAGTGTGCATTTATCATCCATTAGATGCTTGGACACTCATCTAAAATGGCGTAGCCACTATATAGTGCCCTATGTAGAGGATAGGGTGGACTTTACGACACAGCCACGGAGCCTGAGTGGACAATGTCCTCTGCCTTTTTTGTCCATCCGTAGCTTAGGCTGAAATGTCTGGAGTGTTTGTGCGGTACCTGTTACTGCAGCATCCCCACAAGCCCAGTGATAGAAACTGGTAAAAGGGGATGCCATCACACTGATGAAGGAGACATCATGAACATAATTGGCTCATGGGACCCTTAAAACAGCATGCAGGAATAGTATGCCACTGCCCAGATAGTCTCATAGAAAAAAAAAACTCTAGCCTGATAGGAGTTTGAAAAGACCACAGAGAAATCTGTCGGCCCTCAAAACAATTCTGCCAAACGATCTGGCGCTTCATGAGGGGGAAGCAATGCTTTTCTGACACTGTTTGTAGTGACAATGGGGATCTGCTGACCCTAAATGAGGACATTGTCGACAATGGAAAGAATACTTTTAGGATTTCCTCAACCTTCATGACACGCCTTCAGTGGCGGAGGAAGAGTTTGGGTGCTTTGAGCAGGGTTCGATCATCAACAAGGCTGAGGTCACTAAATGGTCAAAAAATGCCACAGTGACAATGCTTAATGGATGAATGAGGTCCTCGGTACCTTAGGTTTCTGGATGTTGTTGGGCTGTCATGGCTGACATCTCTGCAACAGGTTAAGGGCAGTGCCCCTGGATTGGCAGACTGGGGTGGGAGGGTGCGTTCCAACTATAGGGGATCACCTCAACCTTGTTTGGACGGCCTATGGCAGCTCACAGCTCAATGTGAAGCGGCCAGGATAAGAATCAGCTTCTCCGAGTCCAAGGCCATAGTCTCTTCTGGAAAAAGGTGGCTTGCCTTCCACAGGTTGGAGAAGAGCTCCTGCCTCAAGAAGAGGAGTTTGAGTATCTTGGGGTCCTGGAGAAGCGAGCGGCAGATCAGTAACTGGATTGGCTGTCTCTATAATGCACGCTGCAGCAGTCTTGTGTGGTGAAGAGTGAGCTGAGTTAAAAGCCAAAGCTCTTGATTGACAGGTCATTCCAGATTATACGTCACCTATGGCCTTGAAATGTGGATCGAACGAAAGAACGAGATCCTGGATACAAGCGGATCAATTGAAAAGTGTGAGAACAAAATAAGAAAATTCTATTTATTCATATAATAAATTTTCTTAGAAAAAAATGTCAGGTGCTTTTACAAACATGCTAAATGTCTTTTCCACCATATAATTTAACCAGTGACCGTTGATCTGTTTTTTAACATCAGTCCAAAAATTCTTTAACTACTCCGGGCTCATCCAATTAGACATGTCTAATTACTTAACCCAATAAATGCACTAAAGAGGAGATAGAAACACATTTATCGATAAGGTTCAGACGTAGTGAATCTTTACATGACTTATTGGCTGTTTCTGCTGCCGGTGTCCTTAAAGCCAGCATTGAATAGTTAAATACACACTTCTTTTGACATCATAGGATGGCATGATGCACAGCAAATACTAGCTGACATGATAAAGGGAAGTACAACTTTCCTGACTGCACCATATTTAATAAAACTTTGCTCCATACCTGACCTGTGTGTCATAATTTTATCAAGAGCTCGGACCCACATGCAGAAAGAGCAATTCAGAGAGACCAGGGAAAAAGTTTAACAGGTTTATTGAGGAGATTATGAAGAATCCAGTGTTGCTCTGAACTCTGCTCAACCGGAACTGGAAAGTGAGGGGAAGACACTGCGATTAGTTCAGGCTCAGTGGGAAATTTGATTCTCGAACTTGAAGAGAAGAAATAGATTGCTGACTCACGTTTCCAGAAAAGCGGTTGACTCTTTGACTCCAGTCGGTGTGCGGTTGTTCCTGTGTTTGTCTCATCCGGTGGAGGGCGGACAGGGTTTACCCAGAATGCAGTGGTTTGTAGGTGAACGGAGAAACTGACTGCCACTTGGATTTCCTGCGGTACTTGAACGGGTTGATGTGGAGATGAATCCCTTGCTCAGTGTGAGGCTCAAACGATCCCTTGAAGGAAAGTAGATCCAAACCTTCAGTTTGAATCCAAAACTCAGTTTGAAGCTCAGATGATCCTTCCAGGGAGAGAAGGTCCGAAAACATCCAGTTTGCAGGATGACTTCCTGCCGAGAGGCAAAGACAAAAATAACACGGTTAGGACTCAGGTTGACAAAACTCAGCTTGGCTAGAGTACCCCAAAATTGGCAAACACTCTGGCGTTGAGGTAGTGGCAGTCAGCAGCTTAAGAGCACTCCGTTAACGAGGAAACCCTCCGCAGGTGTGTGAGGAGGCGGACCAGAACCAGGCGCCTCCTGGTGGAGGAAGGGAGACAAACACAAAAACACAAACCACACAGACAGGAATCCTAACACTGTGGTCCGTGCTGGGCTTGATATCACTCCTTCCTGTTCATTACAGCCAGACGTATGATGACATTATACTTTGCTTCATCCGGCAAATTAGCTGGAAATGCATTTAACTCTAATTTTGTGGACATTATAGTGCACTCAAAATTCATATTAAACAGTTCCTCTCACTGCCGTTGACCATAAAATTGTGAAATTGCAATTAGTGTTGGGCAGATGCCCTTTTTTGCCCGATACCTGGCTGTGCAGTATAGGCCGATACCATCTGTTTTTTTTTTTGTTCCTTTTTGGTTTTTATTACAGATACCATCTGTTTGAATTTGATGTGTTAGTATATATAGGAAGAACTGCATACTACTTGGATTTAAAATAATTGCCATCATGGCTTTACAAGCTGCTGCCTACCTTTGTGTAGCAGGAAAAAGACTAATACAAAGTGAATCCAGTAGAACTGTTTATTGCCTACCTGGAATGGGTGACAGTAGTTGAAGAAACTTTTGGCTCTCAAATGGTATCGGTGCCCTATTTGTTGGTACTCGCCGATACTGATATCACCATTTTCACAAAAGTGAATTAACAGTTCAAAAATTTGATTAACTTCTGTTCGTAATAGCTCAATTAATGAAAAATATAGCTAAAATGGCACGCTACATATATATAGACCAAATGATAAGATGAAAATGAAAAAAAAGTGGAAAATACTTTCTTCATAAATGTTTTGTGGTCATCAAAATGCTTCAGTGTTATTCTGTTGGCAGAATTTGTCACATTTGGAGAGATTTGGAGACGCTGGTGACACCAAAAGTTCAAATCCCCACAGCTCTGGAACTGTTATAACTAGATGTCTGAAATTTTCTGCAGTTGTGATTGACATGAGGTAGAACAAATGTAATACACTGAGACCTGCCTATCCTCAAGCATGTCTTTATTACTGCTGAGTGATGTTTGAACTGATGCAGTTTTGGTTGTTTTTTAACATAACCCAGAAGGTGTTGGCTTTCAAATAATGTAATACACAACGAATAATTTTGGCTTACAGTTCCTCAGTTTTTTGTTTTTCCATTTGGGTATGCAAAATAGGCTAGGATTACCCAAAATTAGGTGGGGTTTAATGGAACATGAAAGTTAAAAAAAACAAAAAAAATATTACTGTATTGCAACAGGAAGATTTTTTTTTTTAGTCATTGTTATATTTCCAAAAATATTCTGCCTAAAATCCAGGCGGCCATTTAGGTTTCAGTGTTACGGTTTATGGTGGGACAGCTAGCTGAGGCGAAAGCTAATCCTGCCAAAGTCATGGCCGAACTGGAAAAATAAAACATGGTGGCGCAGAAGGACGTAGGTATCAATGCTATTTGTCAGAATCCATGATTGCTTTTTAAATGACAAACAGCAAGGGTTTTACAAGCACAAGTTGTGGTTCCCCATGGCATCTGCTGCTGTTTCATTTGTTACGTTAAAATCAATCTTTACAAGGCCAGCACTAGATGTTCTTGTCCAAATCATTGTGGTAAGATCTGCTGAACGCCCCTCCTTTCCCTGAACCGATTCGACCAGATGAGTGGTTTATAAATGCATTATAGAAGATGTGCATTTCTGATGCAGCCGCTTCTTGTGGACTAACATGTCTGCCTCTCTTCAGGACGCACCACTCTGGGATATGGTGCAGTGGACATCAACATCCAGGGCCCTGGGGTGGCAGCCCAGCACTGTTACATAGAGAACAAGTCGGGGATCATCACTCTGCACCCTTCTGGGAACCTCTGCGCTGTAGATGGACTCCAGGTTCAACAGCCAATCCGTCTTTCACAAGGTAGGAGTCTTTCCGTCTGATGTTCATGCAGTCCGACCCATCGGCTCCACCTGGTGGTAGAAATGCTGAATTTAGAGAAAGGCCAATTCATTTGCAGTGTCTAACATGATAGGCAAGGCAATGCTAATTTATTTGTATAGCATAATTCAGTACAAAAACAATGCAAAGTGCTTTACATGATTAAAATATAGGAAAATAAAACAGAATCAGAGAAAGTAGAAGAAAAATAAAAAAATAAATAATAAAAAAAATGCAGAAACAAGAAAGAACATTAAAAGCAGTTGGACTAAAGAAAAAAAAATGAACTAATGATGTTTCAGTTGAACTTTTTAACTAGAAGAGTTGAAGGCAATCCTAAAAAAAAATGTGTTTTTAGTCTCTATTTAAAGGGACTCAGGCTTTCCGCATGATAGGAATGGTTTTTAATCATGCCCAGAAGTTTGGGCGAGGATTGTTCATCATGCCTGATTACTAACCTGGACAGGTTTGTGCTTGAATTGAATAACATCTATTTATGTCTGGAAGGCAGAAACGGAATCTGCATAAAGCGTCTGGCCAGGGGCGATCCTAGGATCAGAGGTTTAGGGGTGCTGAGCACCCAAAGAGCTGTCTGGCAAGACAGGATTCATTTCACTGTCTTCTACTGTACACATATTTCTGAAACGTGTTCAGTGCGTTTTGCTAATGACTGACTCCATCATTCACTAATGCATCGTATCTGAGACGTGTGCCAAAAACCTAAGCAAAGCAAAAAGCAGCATTTTTTCAGAAGAATATTATAACCAACTAAAGCAGGGGTAACCAATTAAAAATCAGCAGGGTCCGAATAAAGAAAATCATCAACCAGTAAAGGTCCAGAGACATTTTTAATTATAATCTGTTACTTTAAACAGAATTTAACACTGAAATAAAATGAGTTGTTTTCCAATTTAAAATCTAAAGTGTTTTTTGAAGTAGAGACAACAATCATTCAGTTTGGTATTTAGACAATTTTCCTCATTCAAATATTTTTTTCGTTTTTTTTTTCCCCCTTTCTTCTTTCTGTCTTAATGTTGGCAGTGGGCTTTAGGCTGCCCTGCAAGGCTTTAAACCTGGGTTTAAATGGAGACTAAGCCATTCTCAAGCACATATCAAGGTGCTCATTTTGAGCCTGGATCCAGATTTATTGTTGATTCTGTTCATGGTGGAGAATCCTGCTTCACAGCAGCAGGTTGAGCCAAACATCCTCTAAATGTGCAGGGTCATCTTTGAGCACGCCATTTCACTTTTCTTTCACCAGTTCACCGGAGTTCTTCCAGCAGTCCACACTTTCTCTGCTCTCTTTTTCTCATCGTCTTCTCCTTCTTTCCCATCGCCCGGCTTGCCACAGGTTTGCCTGCTGTGTCTAAAAGTAGCAGCAGCAGCAACCCAGACTGACAGCTCATTGCAGACATCCCGGAGTCTCCCTGATATCAATAGTTGTGCACGGATGCCTGTGGGTCGGATAAATTATATTAGATTTTAGACTACGCAAGGTGTGTTTTTTTTTATGCGAGTGAGAGCGTGCAGGCAATACAGTAATTCGTGCATCATGTGCGGATTAGAGCTACTTCGATTGCGCAGACAAGAGAAAGGGGGTGTGGGTAGGAGGTTGCTTGTGAAACCTGTGCAGCATCTGTCCAAAGTGATGCTCTGTTCAACAAGCATTCCAGGCGACTGGTTGTCAGAGAGCGTGCCGGTTGGTTTAGTCAGAAAAATAAGCTAATAAGTTTTAGTTTACTCTATGACAGTCACCTAGTTACCACTCAAAGCTGTGCACCCTGTGACACGGCAGAGCTTGAATCCTCGAGTAAAAAACGAAAATATAAGACTCATTTGACAGCAGAATATACTAAACTACACTGTGTGCAGAATTGTAAGGCAAGGTGTATTTTTGATTTTTTGTGTTCTCAATCAACCCAAAAGACTCCTTAATATCAAATTGAAGTTGATGTTTTTTAGATTTGGCAATTTTATAAGGATGTCTCTGTGTGCAGGTAAATATTACTGTGCAGAATTATTAGGCAACTTTTATACCCATCTCACTTGTTTATTTTCACCAGGTAAACCAATATAACAACTCAAAATTCAGCAATAAACATTTGTGACATTCAAAAACAAAACAAAAACATCCATCCATCCATCCATCCATCCATTTCCTTTACACGCTTCATCCCAAGTGGGGTCCCGAGGGGTGCTGTGTACGGGCGAGAGGCAGGGTAGACCCTGGACAGGTTGCCATCACGTCACAGGGCAACATAGAGACAAACAGGACAAACAACCATTCACAAAAACACACCCACACCTAAGGAGAATTTAGAGAAGCCAATTAACAGTCATGTTTTTCTGACTGTGGGAGGAAGCCGGAGTACCTGGAGAGAACCCTATCATGCTCATGGAGAACATGCAAACTCCATGGAGAAAGAAAGAAATGGGAAGCGAACCCAGAATTTTCTTGCTGCAAGGCAGCAATGCTACCCACTGTGCCACTGAGCAGCCCCCAAAACAAAAACATTCAGTGACCAATATAGCCACCTTTCTCCACAATGATCCTCTAAAGCCTTCCATCCATAGATTCTGTCAGTGTCTTGATCTGTTTGTGATCCACATTGCGTGCAGCAGCCACCACAGCCTCCCAGACACTGTTTTCCCTCCCTGTAGATCTCACATTTCATGAAGGACCACAGGTTCTCCATGGGGTTCAGATCAGGTGAACAAGGGGGCCATGTCATTATTTTTTCTCCTTTTAGACTTTTTCTGGCCAGCCACACTGTGGTGTATTTTGATGCCTGTGACGGAGCATTGTCCTGCATGATTATCATGATGGCGACTTCTTCTTGTACCACTGTTTGAAGAAGGTGTCTTCCAGAAACTGGCAGTAGGTCTGGGAGTTGATCTTGACTCCATCATCAACCTGAAAAAGGTCCCACAAGCTCATCTTTGATGATAGCAGCCCATATCATTACCCCACCTCCACCTTGCTGGCGTCTGAAATATGGCCCAACTGGTGGCTAATGGCTTCCTGGCAGCTTCACGCTTCATCCTTCTCAATTCATGGGGAGTTATTTTGCGTCTTCTTTTTTCAACACGCTTCTTGCGCCCCTGTTGGCTGTTTGACATGAACCCCTGATTGTGCAATGATCCCGCTTCAAAAGCTGGGCAGTTTTTGACTTTTCAGAGTCTATCAAATCTCTTTTGTGACCCATTTTGCCAAAAAAAGGAAGTTGCCTAATAATTAAGCACACCTTATATAGGGTGTTGATGTCATTAGGCCACACCCCTTCTCATTACAGAGATACACACCACCTGATTTACCTAATTGGTAGTTGGCTTTCAAGCCTCTACAGCTTAGAGTAGGACAACATGCATGAAAAGGATGATAGTGGTCGAAATACTAATTTGCCTTATAATTCTGCACACAGTGTAAATCCATTTCTAGTGAAGATGAAGAATGATGACACCGTGGCGAGTTGAAGAGTCGCTGGCCTTCACTGTGTATGTATGGGGCACGTGCAGGTCGGTTGTCTTCCGCTGCATCTATTCGAAATTTCCCCACTTTCCTTTTTTTTCTGTCATGATTTGTGGACATTAAGATCAAAAGAAAAGCATCATCTGGTCAGACCCTGTAATTCAGTGAAAGGATGGAGTCAGAGTAGAAAAAAATGCATGCCCAAGAGAAGGCCAGTGACTGGGAGTTGCAGGGAAGTGGGCTGCCGTTCATCTGTTTGACTGGGAAAGGCCATTTTGAATGGCTGCTACTGTAGGAGCATCTCTAGCCTGCATGATGCTGCCATGTTTTCCTCTGCAGAACTGATGGGTTTCAAAAGGAGGGAAAGTGTTATTTATGGAGTTTTGAATCTTTTATTTTAGTCTCCACCTTCATGCTTCCTGTGTTCCCTACAAAGCCTGCTACCATCCCTGAGGATCTCTGCAGCTCCGCCAAAGTCACAGTAGTGTTCTTAGCTGCTTCTCTGGTCAATGTTCTCCAGCCTGTTGGTCTTGGTGGACGTCCATGTCCTGGTAGCTCTGCTGGAAGCTCTGGTCCATCTTCTCTACATGATCAGATTATGTATTGATCAGAGCTCTAGGAGATGTGCAAAGCTTAGGATCTTGTTTTGAAACCTAACCCAGCTTTAAACTGACCAAGAACTCGTTCTCCCTGACCCGTCTGCTGGGTTCCCTGGTCTCCTCAATGCTGGTTGCATTTCTACTTAATATTATTATATTAATATTACTCTACTTAATGTCCTTCTTCCACCTTCTGCTTATTTGTAATTGGGTCGCCAGGGCAACGGGTCCAAGGGGGAAGCCCAGACATCATTCTCCCCTGATGACAGACTGATGGACATGTTCCCATGCAGATTTATCACTCAGCGGTGATTAAAGTGAGCGCCGTGGTCGTGTTCAGCATGATGGAGACATGCTGCTCAGGTTATTGAGGAAGTAAAACTGGAAGTTTCTCTGTTAGTCACTGAGATTCATGGAAGTCGACCTCAGCGCACTGTGAGAGGACGTTACAGGGATACTACTCAGCATGACTCACAGTGTCTGTGAATCTGTCTGATTGCACCTTCAAACTGAAATGTTGATTAAAAAAACTTCCATTAGCTTCTTTAACAAACCACCCAGTACCCAAAGCACTTCTGTTTGTGTTGTGCTTGATGCAACTGTGTGCCGACGTGTTGCTCTCTGGTATTTGGACCTCGGTGGAGTAACCTGAGTGGAGACGCGGTGCTATTTATACGCTTCAGACGGAGGCAACACTGAACCCAGAGGAGGATTCAGGTTGAGGGGAAACCTGAGAGCTGGAGGGGAATGAATGAGCGATCTGCAGATCTCACTTTGCAGCAGGAAATGGATCAGACTTTATTGGTCACTTGCCCCTCCCATGCATTATGTGAGTAATACATTACAAGACGCTTCAGTGTCTGCAGGACAAGTGGGGCCTTGACGGCTGGAGAGGTTGCATCACAGAAACAGTCACCTCCAACAGTCCTCCTGACTACGCTTCCTTCAGGGCTTCCTCTGAATAAACATCCTAGATCTTTATATGACTTTGGCCTGTTAGCAGGTTGCTTTGAATGCAGTTCAGAACCAACAACCAACAAGCAGACGAGCCCAGAGAGCCTTTGTTTAATGCTACTAGACAGGGGCGGATTTAGGAAATTTCACAGGGGGCCCTCTGAATGGAGAAGGCAACACATTGCACAGCCCCATTCTACAGATAGAGAAATGTTAATAGAATAGACATCCATTATCTGTTCTAGGTTGTGTCCCTCTCTTCTTGTCCCTTTTCTTCTTGTTTTCCTCTCTATGTTTTGTACTCAGCTGACTTTTCATGCTGTCTCTAAAGGAATGAAAGATTTTTTTTCAAGCACTAAGCTCACTAGGAGAGCAGGAGGCGGGGTTACCAACCTACTTGCTCTGGAGAGCAGAGTTCGCTGCTTTTAGATGTTGTCTCCAAAGTCTCCAGTAGCAGAAAAAAGTCTCTAGATTTGGCGCTAGGAGCTTTTTAGAAATCAAAGTGCTAGAGGGGTCTGAAAAGTGGCTAAATATAGCGACTAAAGCGCTAAGTTGGCAACACTGCTCTTTGCATCGTTTGTTTTCAAGTGGTTTGCTGCTGTCTGTTTGGACCTTTCTGAACATGTGCAGCAAATAGGCTGATCCAATATGGTGGACACTGAAGGGGGGGCTGAGACACACTTAATATTATCAGCATTCTGATGGCATTTTAGAGAAAGGATTTTTATCAAAAACATAATTAATGTGAACAAACAAGGAAAAGTTGTATTAACTATACATGTAAAAGGAGTTTTATGGGGCCCCCAGGAACTTGGGGACCTAGGCAACTGCCTAGTATTGCCTAATGGTAAATACTGTATCCCCTGCTCCATGATTTGCTGTAGAAGTGACAGAAATGGCTGGAAAACCGGATGTAAATGCATGAAAGAGGAGCCGAGTTTGGGATGTTTTCCATATTTACAGCAAGTCGCTGAGAGTAGAGATCCACAGACACAGGTTGTTTTTATTTTCTATTTTCACATCACAGTAGTTCACCCAGTAGTGCACAAACAGCTCAGCCTTTGACCCCAAAAATAACTGGAGACCTCCTAAAAAACATCAGATTGTTTGACACTATATTTATTTATACATACATAGTAAATAAAATGTATGTTCATATACATTCTTTTATTCATATTTAATTATTTAACAACACGTTCATTAAATCTGACCACTGATCTGTGGTCAGTGCTGGAGGAAACATAAGACGCTTCTGTGGTTCTTGGTTAATTTGCTTCAAACCAAATTGAAACACCGTAAACTTTTTTTTTTTTCGCACTTTTAATACTTTGCTTAAAATTCGAATTTCAGAATAAAAACATGGCTATTAGCCCACAGCGTACTGGTTTAACTGGGATATCAAATTTTATTTCATTGTTTTTTTTGTTTGCAACAATAATGGAACAAAATTCTCTCCATACTTGCACTTATAGATATATACAATTCAATTCAGTTTATTTCTATAGCTCCAATTCACAACATGTTTCACCTCAAGGCACTTTACAGTTCACCAGATCATCCAGTCAGATTGATTCAAAGTTTTCTATCTAAGGAAAACCAGTTGATTGCATCGACTCATTGACTAGAAGGCAATCCCTCACACTAAGCATGCTTGTAGTGACAGTGGAGAGGAAAAACTCCCTTTTAACAGGAAGAAGCCTCCAGCAGAACCAGGCTCAGTGTGAGCGGCCATCTGCTGAGGCCCACTGGGGTTCAAGGAGACAGAAGCAAACATAGAAAAAGAAGCATAGATACAAAAGGCAACTTTAAAAGGCGGCCCCGTCCAGGAAACACACAGCCAGGCAGACGAGCTCCGAGCCAGCTCCCATGTCAGAGGATGAAGAGAGCACATCCAGTTAGTCACAGTCAGAGAAACAGGACTACATTGAAAAACAGGTTGATCTTGAACATCTAGAAACAAAGGTGTTGATGGCAGCAGCACAGCTGATATTTCTCTCCAGGATGGAGTCACAGCCAAACAGGAACAGACCAGATGAAGCTACTATGAGAAAAAGCAGAGAGAGCAGAACATTAGAGATTGAACTAACAGATTCTGCAGAGTGGGAGAATAGAGATAGAATGAAGCAGAATGATGAAAAAGAGTTCCATATGTCCTCCAGCAGAGGACATATGGACTATAGAGATAGCTCAGGATAACCTGAGCCACTCTAAAACAGTACCTGTAATAATGACCGATCCCTTTAAACTTTGAACATAATGGTCTCTGAAAAAGCTGCTCTGCTTACTGTTTATTCACAGCTGTGGGATTTAGTAGGAGTTCACAAATAATGTAGAGAAGAGAATCTGGCTTTTTAAGGAGGAACTCTGCAGATCCAGAGCAGATAGAAAGATGTGATTGAATAGATAAATCAATGTTTTTCTCTCTTTAGCTCTGATCTCAGGGCTCATAATGAGTTTCAGGGGTTAATCTGCTTGACTCTCCCTGCCCTCAGGATGACTGGGGTCATGTTATCTCCCATGCCACACAGAGAGATTTCTGCAGAGGCTCATGTGACTCCAGGGACACCCCCCCCCCCCCCATTAACTCTTTTATGGCAGATAATAAATGTCTGCTGATAGTTATGCCGCAACCTTCGCTCCTTAATGATTAGGAGGAGATATGGAAGTAGGAGGGCTGTCAGTCCGACAGGCAGCCAATCTGAAGGGACTCTGCCCCCCCCGCACTGACGGGGACCCAGCTGTTTCAGCGTCCTCACTCCGCTGAGACAATGGACAGAGAGGCTGAGACCGAGTCTGGTTGAGGATTGGAGGGAGGAGGGATCTACTGGTGGAGGAAGAAGGAGCAGAGCAGACAGCTGCCGCCGGGAGCTGCAGATTATCTGCTGGTTTTACTGGGATTACCGGAACAAAGGCGGCTCGCTCCAGCGGGACAAAAGCAAATTAACGCTGGAGCGAAACACGTGGATTAGATTTAAAGGAGCAGAGACCTGGAGGAACCTGGAGGAACCTGGAGGAACCTGGAGGAACCTGCAGGAGGTCCGAATGACCTGAAGTAAGTCTGCTTCTGGATCTTCCCACCGTTTCTCGGTTCGATCCGGTTCTGCTACCGTTTACTCTGGGACATGCAGAGGCGGTCCTATACGAAGTATACCGGGGGGTCTTGTTATTACAGAACAATAATAAAAGATAAAAAAAAAAAAAAACTGGTTATATCTTAATATGGCTGAAGTTTTAAGGTGACTCCATGTTTTTAAGTAAATTGTAAAGGTGAATGATTAAATTGGTCCAAGTCAATTATCATCTGATTCATGCTGCAAACATTCTAATCAGGGTCGGTATGGAGACTGACACACTAAGCAAGAGAGGATTCTACTTAAAATAAGTGCAATAATGCAGTGAGGCAATTGCACTTTGCAAGACTTCTTGAAATCATGATAAATATTCTCATAACAAACAGTAAATAACTCTCAAACTGTCCATTCTGTCAATGGATATAATCATATGACTTATTATGTGTGACACAGCAAAAAGTAATCTAAAATGTAAAAACTTAAAAAAATAGGATAACATATAAACTACTTAAAATAAGAAGCTGGATTTTTTTTTTCTTATTTTAAATTAAAATAATTTTACTACATTAGTAAATTGACTTACCTACCTGCTCAAATTTAGGCAAAATACATACTTTTTAAATAAAGTTTACTTATAGGTGAATTTTATTGTAGTGTATGTTTAAAGTATAGGGGCCATAACAGTGGCCAGGATCGGTTCTCTACGGGCGCTGGCCCCTGGTGGCCCCCACCTATGGGGACATGGCTTCTGTTACGGTCTCAATCTACAGTAGCTTGAAATGAAATCAAGTCGGTGAAGATGTTTAGAAGTAAAAAGTTTAATAGGATAAAAACGTAAACATTTTGAAAAATCTGTTTGACGCAATTTTTTTTTATGTATTATGAAATTAAATGACATTAAAAAAAATAATGCATCTGTAAAAATATGCATTTTTAAAAACTCTGTGATTATAACTAGGGCTGAAAATAACAATTATTTTGAAAATCGATTTAATCCTTTGATTATTTTTTGATTAATAATCGGATAGCAAAAAATTAATTAAAGAAGACCTTTTATGAAATTAACCCTTGGAAAATAAAAAATTCCAGCCAATAACGTTATTGGAATCCAGGACAAGACCTTATTACCTTTGGAACATAAAAAAATGGATATTTTGATGGTAAAACTGAATGTCAATGTAATAAGAAGGAAAACCAACTTGCCCGAATTTATTAAGAAAAATAACAAAAGTGCTTCTAGAAGAAATGGGGGGGGGGGGGGCGGTGGGGGCGGACTCCATTTATAAGGGGTGATCAAAAACGATAACTTGCCCTAAACTCAAACTTTTCCACTTGAGGAGTTCTGGATAGAGACGACTGACAGATTAAACATATGTTTTTATCTTAAATGCAAATTATTTACATATTTTACAATTTTGGTATAATTGCTGCTCCAACTGTGACGCTCTGTCAGATAAAAACGTGTTTTAGAGTCTTTTTACTCCAGTTAATAATTGATTAATTCATTCTTTGATGATTATTACACTAATCGATTACTCACGGTTAATCCGATAAATTGTTTCAGCCCTAATAGTACACTAATTTTAAAATGAATATAAAATATCAGTATATTTACATTATTACTTATTCTATTTTAAATGGAAAAACACCTAAATATGAATAAGATATTGCAGAGTTTCCTGGTGTGTCTGTATGTAAACTAGGCTGAGCTTAAATGACCATTGAAGCTGATTCTTTCCATCAGGGGGAAGTTTGATATCTTCCAGTTTCTGCAGAGTTTGTTGTGTGATTTAAATCCAGCCTCAGCCGACAGTCTTTATCTTTAATGCTCATCAAATCCACAGCTTTTATTATCTGGGTTCTTCTCAGGTCTTTCTCTCTTAAAGCATTTGATGTATTTATAGATATTATAAATCATCGGACCCAGTCTGGTTCTGAATAAACTTGCTGGATATTTTTGGTTTTGTTTTTCTTACTTTTACGATTTAGGCTTAGTAATATAAAAGTTTTCAATCTTGAATCAAACTACAGCAATATACCCTGATTGAAGGACAGTTTGGGCCCCAGGGGGCCACATAGGTCCTCCCAGCTCTAATACAGCTTCTTTTTTATGTCTTAAATTAATTTTATTTAAAATTATATCTGTGTTGGAAAAAAAATAGACCTTTTGAAGGAATCCCCCCCCCCCCCTCCCACACACACAGTTAAATGATATGTCAACATCAACTGTATCAATAATATAACTGTAACTTTCCCTGTTTTTCTGGTAAACAGATCAATAAACTGATAATTTTTAACCAAAATTGCGATTTTATTTTGATTTTCCTTTGCACTAACCCCAAGGTTGTAGATGTTTCACCCCAAGCAATGAATTTTTGAAAGCTTGCTGGTCCAGACTCCATTGTTGCAGGATTTTACTTTAACCATTTTGTGAAAAAGTGTTTACCTCTCCTTCCATGCATGGATCTGTGAGCTGGCTGCAAACCTTTCCATGCAGCGACAAACCCACTTCCACCCAATGCAACCTTACTATTGCAAAACATATTGTGACTAAAAATCAGTGCATAATAAAAAAAAAATGATTATATTGTTAATGCAATAATTTCCCAGCCCTAATTCCTGGTTTATCAGGTTAAAGTTTCATCCATCCTCCAAAGGCTTCAGCGACTAGTTAGCCTAGCAGGGATGTTTTTGGACTGTGGGGGAGACCGGAGCACCCGGAGAGAAGGGAGAGCAGCAGGCTGGGATTGGAACCCAGAACCTTCTCTCCGTCCCTCCTTTTATATTTCGTCCTGCTTTCTTCTGCTGTGTTTCCAGTAGAAAAGGACTGAGGTTCATTTCAGCTCCAGCTGAGCAGAGTACGGTTTGACACGCAGGACTTGCAACCCAACACCTGCAGTCTCCGGCCGCTCAGTCCCACAGTCCTGACGTCCCTCCTGCCTCCATGTGAACTCTATGAATAGACCCCAAACATAACCCCCCCCCCCCGATCACACCGCCTCTGTCTACTGTTTCACTCCTATTTCTGGTTTCCAGTGAGACCAAACTGGGGCTGATAACTGGAAGAGAATAGAGTTTCCCCATGTATCTGCTGGTCCCTGGGGGCCACGACCCCTGATCTTATCAAGCTTTTCTCTCCTGGTTGTTTCCGACTTTCACCGCTCTGTCATCCATGATGCGTTCCGTTGACCCCTGTGTTGTCAAGAAAGGAAGTGATGAGTCAGAGAACAGCAAACACTCATCAGGCTGCTGGGAGAGTGAAGCGTAATCCCAGCGGGGCCACAGGCACAGGTCAGGCATGTGTAAAGGGCCCCCAGGGGCCATGAGGAGAGAAAGGAGGCTGGTAGCAGCTGGTGGCCCCCTGCTTGCTGGGTCAGTGTGTGTTCCTGGCTGATGTTAACTCTGCTTTGACCTGCACACTCTGACTGCATGGAGGTCACAGCGGAGATGTTCATTAAACTGTAAAGATACGGCCTCAGCCTGTCCGTCACATTTATCAGCTTTCAGGTCCCGTTCGAACCAAGAGAAAGGAATCATGGGAAATTGGTTCTAATCAACATTCCTTGTTGGATAAAAAGAGAGAAAGGTTGGGGAAGGATCCTAGAATAATCCCTTTAAAGGAAAAGTCTGGTCAGCATTAATAATCAAAGGATCATTATTATACCTAAAACTAATATGTTTGCAGTGATTTAATGAATTTAGCGTTAATCAGTAAAAATTTAAAACAATAATGTTTGGCACAATCACTGAGTCTGGGAGCGGCCATTTTTGCCCACATTAGTAGCCCCTCCCTCCTGCCATCTTCCAGCAGTGACGTCACGGTGCGGTAAGCCTAGCGCCATTCTCCCCGCTTTACAAGCTAAATCAATGGGAACTACTAGACACATCTGCAATCAACAACAATTATTGAAGATTTCCAGAGGACTTCACCATTGAAATTCATTAGAGCTATAGTGAAACTGACAATGCCCACGTGCATGGCAGCTGGATGCTGGAATACATCAGGTAAAAGTGAAAAAAAGAGTTATTCCACCTTTCTGATTCCTGATCCTCCACGGACGGGTTGGTCGTTGGATCGCCAACTTGAAGAGGGAGGATTTGCCATCGAACTTCTGGCCAGAGAAAAAACCCGTAATATGTAGCCAACATTTGGAAGAAGAATGTTTTCAAGACGACTTGGATAATAGCGCGTTGTGACAAACACCAGATACAGCACTGGGACTTGATCAACAGCCGATACCGCACCGTGACGTCACTAACCAGTAGGTGGCAGTAGTGTTCTTTGACAAACATGGATGCCTCCAGTAAAGCACATTCACAGGAAAATTACTCTGAATTAAAAACACTTATTATTTATTGGACAGTTTGTAATAATTTCATATTTAAAGTACTTTCAGAAGTTTGAATTCTGAATATGGGCGGACTTTTCCTTAAATAGTAAGACATCTGCACTGGAAAATATTTACTAAAACATGACTTATGGAAAAAGTGTGTGTTTGTGGTCTTGTTTTATCTACAATGTGAGCAAAGTATTTTGTAAAATATCCTACATGCAAGGACTTACAGGTACTCTTTCCGTAAAAATTCAAAAAATATCCACTAGACTTGGTTTCCAAGATTTGAAGACGTTTCGCCACCTGAGAAAGCTTCCTGGAGAGGTGGCGAAACGTCTTCAAATCTTGGAAACCAAGTCTAGTGGATATTTTTTGAATTTTTACGGAATGACTATGACCTGGCTGACTGAGAACCTTCATCAGCGACTTACAGGTACATATGGGGACATTCAACTGGTCCCTATATGGTAAAGTTCTGTTCTTTGAGTTGGGGTTAGGTTTAGGACTAAGGTGTGAATTCAGTTTAGGTTAGGATTAGGTACATCTTGGTAATAGTTAAAGTTAGGGTAAGGGTCTGGGTTAGGCCATATAAAATGAATGCAAGTCAATGCGTTGCTGTGTTTAGCGCTCATTGATAGGCAGTGGGGATGATTTCCTGCAGGGGGCAGCGTAGCTCCGACTGAGATAGAGCCCAGGTCTGTTTTAGTCAGACTACGCAGCAATTCAGCACCAATTTCATGGGTCTGACAGGAAGAGAGACGTGGCTAGAAAGTAAAACACGTCCGCTTTGGGGGAAAATCCAAAGTAAAATCTATTAATCTGACGGAGAAAGAGTCAGTTTGGTGTCGCACATCGCGTTTATAATGAGCAGGACAGACTGGAGCAAAAACAATGAATGAAACATTAAATAGAAATCTTTCACCATGATAGGAGTTCAGGAGGACAGAAAACGGATAAAGTAGTGATCCTCTTTGTGCCTCAATAAAAACGAATTAATGAGGGGCAGACAGAGCAGGTAAGCACAGCGTATCTCTCACCTCTTTATGGAAAAAAGAAAGGAAAAAAAATGGATAAACTTCCCAGATCTCTCTCTGAGAATCACCTCTCTGCCTCAGTCACCATAGAAACCGTTCCAAGCCGTTTATTGCTGAGGTTTACTTTGGTTTAGACGTAGATCTCATTATGTTTTTAATAGATGAACTTTATCTGTTCTGGTTCTAGATGCTGCACAGACTCATTAAGTGAGGCTTTGCTTTACAGAATGCACTGGTGGTTTTTTTCATTGTCGCTGTTTTTTAATAAATAATTCATAATCTGTCCAAGTCAAATGTGGGAAATAGTTTTAACTTGTGTGGCACAGAGACAGAAGTGCACAAATCTGCACAGATCTACCCACCCTGCCTAGTCAGAGCCTCTCTATATGCATTAAATGTGACAAAGTCGTACGTCGCCGGTGTGTTCAGGACTTAACGGAATCAGAGGTACGGTGAGGGACAGATGGGACTAACAGCGTTGAAAGTAACGGTATTACTAACGCCGTTACCTTGTTTTAGTAACGAGTTAATCTAACTAATTACTTTGACTGTAACTATAGCGCAGTAACCATTGCCGACACCCCGTTACTGCGCGTTACTCAGGTCGCACAATGAACCTTTTTTCATGATAGGACTCGTACGCGCCTTGTCATGAGAGAGGGGAGGATGAGATTGGCTGATGTATAGTGAGATTCCGTCTGTCAGTTGGGTAGGTGGGTGTTTCCGCTGGCGGGTGTTAACGTACAGCACACACAGAGAGATGGAGAGTCAGGAGGACTCCAGCAGCAAAATATCGTTTTCCACATGGAAATACCGGTGTTACGTCCAGCTGCGTTTCCCCATCACATACGGTTTCCCCTGCATCTCCGCCAAGCGCAGGCGTCACGATTCACCGCGCAAGCGACAGGAAACGCGCATGCTCGCTAAAGGCGCGCAACAGTCGCCCTGTGCTTGCGCCACAGGAGAACTATGGAGAGCGTGAACGATCAAATGATAGCCTATATGGAGAAAGGGATGGATGGATGGATGGATGGATGGATGGATGGATACTCTGCCTTTTCAACCTACTGTATTTTTTATTTTAAACATTATTTGATGGCCTTTGTGGCAGGGATGGAGATCCATATTTTATGTCACACACAGAGTATACATCTAGATAGATGTTGCAGTATCTATAACAGCCCAAACACACAGGATTTCAGAATTAGACATCCCCAGTTATTAATTTCACCAGATCTGAATGCCCTGTTAAAAAACTTCACATGGCGTCCCCCCCTGATGTCATTTACGTTGAGTTGCAATAAATGCTAAACTCTGCAGGTTCTTGTCTTTGTCTCTATTCAGCTGGCTTTGAAGCAGACGGCGAGAAGGTGGGGGCCGGGTGGTGAGGGTTACGGGGGCGAGAAACTTAAAAATAACGCAATAGTTACTTTTACTAGTAACTAGTTACTTTTATTGCGGAGTAACTCAGTTAGTAACTCAGTAACTTTTTGGGAGAAGTAACTAGTAACTATAACTAATTACTTTTTCAAAGTAACGTGCCCAACACTGACGGTGAGTGACAGATGGTTTCACCGATGTTTGTTCAGAGAACCCTGGTAGGTTTTACTCTGCCTTTGATTTCACTTTTAACCCCATTGGTCCGCATATAATGACAATAGAGGCTTTCTGATTCTGAAAGCCATATTGTCACGGGTCAAGGGACTCCTGAAAGCTTCTTAGCAGGATTTTATTCCAACAAGTGTCAAGTAACAAGGCACAAATACTTTACTTAAGTAGAAATGTTGGCTATCTCTACTTTACTGGATTAATTATTTTTACACAACTTTTCACTTCTACACCTTACTTTTTTTTATTATCTCTGCATTATACTCCCTGCATTTAGACTTGTTAGTTTTGTTTCATTTAAGCTCATTTTCATTAGTTAATATTTAAATAATAATAATTAAAAAAAACAACATCAAAATAATTAGTTTTATCCAGACAATTTCTTTGGTGTTGGACTCGGTGCTGCCCCAACTAGTTGTTCACCACATATCAAAATAAAACTGGGTAGTGCAGTAAAGCTTCATTCCTTAACATTTCTGAATTATTTTTTAAACTTTAAGTAGTTTCACAAATGGTACTTTTACACGTTAACTTGAGTAAAAACCTGATCCTCTAACTTCTATAAAAGTGTTTTTAAATATTAGGATTTCTACTTCTACTGGAGTAAAAAACCTAATTACTTTTGACACCATGATGTCTACATTATTGGTAATAATAATCAGATGTTTTTTTTCTATTTTTGCTCGGCCTGGTCTGCCAGGACTCAGACTATCTCACATAATTTAGTTCCTGCAGGTTTTTGTTCCACTAAGGCTAATTATTGAGTTTCTGTCTGTGATGTAAAAGCCTGAGCCTCCTCTAAGGCTGACGGGTCCACATTGTTTCTGCGGCGGTCGTAAACCATGTTTGGGTCACACGGCTGACTTTCTATTAATCGGTCCTCTTGCTCGTGGCCATCTGCCTCGGGGTGCGTGTTCAGCAGCCTGTGGTGATCCTGACAGAAAGGAGGAGAGGGAGGTGGGCTGTCAGTTGTAGCGAAGCAGAGAACATCTGTTTGGACAATCCGGTACCGGCCCCCCCTGCTGGAGGAACATCTGGTCGGTGGATGCTGCGAGGAGCAGGAACCGTTGGAGACTAAAAGGTGTGAAGTCGACCCGCGCCGCAAGGAGAGGCACGGAGTCTGTGATTTTATGAGCATTTACCTCTGATGTTGTGAGACCAAACCCCTGCAATCACAATACAATACTAGCCTTTTACAGCAGGGGGGATTTACCATTAGGCAATACTAGGCAGTTGCCTAGGGCCCCAAGTTCCTGGGGGCCCCATAAAACTCTGTTTACTGTCTTTGTGTCTTATTTGCTATATTTAGCCACTTTTCAGACCCCTCTAGCACTTTGATTTCTAAAAACCTCCTAGCGCCATATCTAGCGACTTTTTTCTGCTACTGGAGACTTTGGAGACAACATCTAAAAGCAGCGAACTCTGCTCTCCAGAGCAAGTAGATTGGTAACCCCGCCTCCTGCTCTCCTCCATCTTGTCTGCTGTCATGATTCATGCAGCTATTATTTCATCCAAATGAAAAATGGAGAACAGATAAGCAGATCATGGCTAGTCTACAGTGAAAAGAAGGACTGGGTTATTTACTTTGGCCTTTTTGGAAACACAGGAAGGAGCAATCAGCTAAGTGAGCTTAGTTCTTGGAAAAAATCTTTCATTCCTTTAGAGACAGCATGAAAAGTCAGCTGAGTACAAAACATAGAGAGGAAAACAAGAAGAAAAGGGACAAGAAGAGAGGGACACAACCTAGAACA
Organism: Cyprinodon diabolis; assembly: GCA_030533445.1. NCBI lineage: Eukaryota > Metazoa > Chordata > Actinopteri > Cyprinodontiformes > Cyprinodontidae > Cyprinodon > Cyprinodon diabolis. Next base: position 48,063,623 of record CM060079.1, on the reverse strand, counting down.
GATAATGGATGTCTATTCTATTAACATTTCTCTATGTGTAGAATGGGTCTGATTTATGTGTCGTCTTCTCAGTTCAGAGGGCCCCCCTGCCTGCCTCTGCCTAGGACCCCAAAATGTCTAAATCCGCCCCTGTTTTAGACGAGGCCCCGCTCAGAACTGGATCATATGCGGCCTGTTTCTGTGTCATAGAGAAAAAGGAAGGGTTGGAAAAAGTGGAGACGAATCTGAACGTTTCTGACTCCAGCAAATACCGCAGCATATTCCTAAGGTCCAAGCTCTGCCCCCCTCCTCCAGCCGCTGCCTTCAGAGCAGCAGCGTTTCTCTGCGTTGTGTCTCTATCTGCCAGAGGGCAGTCACTGATTAACTGGAGGTCCAGACCCAGCAGCCTCCAACTTTTCATAGAAACTCTGAGCTGCAGATGTTTGTTGGTCTCACCTTCCTCATAGCTGTTTCCTCATGTCCTCAGTGGTGAGAACTGAACATGAACAGTGGATTTGGTCGTTGTCCTGCTGGATGAGTTGAGATGTTTTGTAAAGGAATCTGTTGTATTATTTTAGCTCTATTGAAGAGGCCGATGGTTGAATATAAAGCTCAGCTAATAAAGATCTGACTCTTTCCTGGACTCATGCTGTGTTTTTCAGAAATGTTCTGAGTCTAACCGCCTCACTGTCCTCTGATCCAATCTTCTGGGCAGATATACCTCCGCTTCAGTGGAAAAAGCTCCTGTGGTAAAACCAGAGAATGGAAAAAAGGGGAACAGAAAGCCCAGCTTGCACATGTCATTGGGTAGATGTTGGAATATTTGGTCCAATGGGTTTAGATTTGAAACGGCATCGGTAATCACTGCTGCTTTTATTGCCATAGCGCCCCGAGGGCAAGATGTTGCTTTGAGACCAATTGGCCTGAAAGGTCCCACAGGGATGATCCAATAGATTCACGGTGATTGCTTCTGTCAGCACTGGCATTTGCTCAATAGTTAACTTTACTCTCCTTTGATTTGTAGGATTCTGAAGGTCTATGTTGCTTCATAACATTATACTAAGTTGTTTTCCCACTGTGGAGGTAATTTGGCCATTTAATTAAGACGGTTAAAACCGAGTACAGCCTACAGGTCAACAGCCCTAAAAGGCCAGAGCTGGAGTCCGGCTTAGACATCAGCAGCCAGTGGATGTCGGGACACATGGTTCAGACTCACTTCAAGATAGCTTAAGAACAACACTTACCACGTGTTTTTCAGACATGGGTCGACCCGCTAACAATCAGCATTTGGCTCCCTTCCCACTGGCAAAAAAAATCCTGGGTCTGACCCCTCGCCTGTTGACACCATCACGCTGGGTTAGCATTGATGATGTCACCAGTGCAACAGAAATCACTAAAGTAAACAATGGAGAGAAACATGGAAGGAAGCCAGGGCGCATTCAGTGTGCTTTACTGTTTCTCTCTATTATCTATCCGAATCCCTCTCACCAGAGCTGATCCATGTTTAACAAATGTAAACAGAGTTGTTTTGACTTTTTAAATCGGATGCGACTGGTGTGGTGTGTTGATGTCAGGGGCCGATTTACCATTAGGCAATACTAGGCAGTTGCCTGTTCCTGGGGGCCCCATAAAACTCCTTTTACATGTATAGTTAATACAACCTTTCCTTGTTTGTGCACATTAATGATGTTTTTGATAAAAATCCTTTGGCTAAAATGCCATCAGAACGCTGATAATATTAAGTGTGTCTCAGCCCCCCCTTCAGTGTCCACCATATTGGATCAGTCCATTTGCTGCACATGTTCAGAAAGGTCCAAACAGACAGCAGCAAACCATTTGAAAACAAATGATGCAAAGAGCAGCGTTGCCAACTTAGCGCTTTAGTCGCTATATTTAGCCACTTTTCAGACCCCTCTAGCACTTTTTTTTTTTCAAAAATGTGTCAAATCTAGTGACTTTTTTCTTCTACTGGAGACTTTGGAGAAAACATCTCCAACGTGGTTCTACTTGCTCTGGAGAGCAGCGAACTCTGCTCTCCAGAGCAAGTAGATTGGTAACCCCGCCTCCTGCTCTCCTCTATCTTGTCTGCTGTCATGATTCATGCAGCTATTATTTCATCCAAATGAAAAATGGAGAACAGATAAGCAGATCATGGCTTGTCTACAGTGAAAAGAAGGACTGGGTTATTTACTTTGGCCTTTTTGGAAACACAGGAAGGAGCAATCAGCTAAGTGAGCTTAGTGCTTGGAAAAAATCTTTCATTCCTTTAGAGACAGCATGAAAAGTCAGCTGAGTACAATCCGGGTGTGGTGTTCCACAGCATGACGATCAGAGCCAAGTTGATTTTTATGCAGGTTGCTTGCCGAGTCGTTTGAACCGGGCCGACACGCTTCAGTGAGCTGCTGCCACTAAAAGCCGATTTTCCCCGGGTTAAACTGGGTTTTTTCAGCCAGTGGGATCGAGGTATTAGAAAGCATCTTGGAGTTGATATCCAAGTCAGTGCAGCTGAATTTAAGGTCTACATCACCAAATGAATGTAAATATGGAAAGCACAGTTCTAGGGGTACAAATCAGTTTGGTCTGATTTGTCCAGATTGGACCAGATGGATGATGGCAGGAAGAGGTGAATTATTAGTTATTAAGCGAACAAATGTTCTCACGTGATTTTAATTTCGTCAATCATTTAATGGAAATATTCAGATTGTGAAATGATGGTGATTTTTGTCAATATAAGCTGAATATAAACAAAGTTTGGGCACATTTGTAATGGAAAAGCAGCTGGTCTCATTAAGAATGGTTAAAAAAAATCCCCATCGACAATCACCTATACCTCATGGAGAGACCGACTGAACCACAGCTGCAAAGGGTGAAAGACGTGGTATTAAACTCCCAGGATTAGAAAGGGATGTTGGCTCTGTCCATCTATGGCTCCGCCCTATTATCCGGGTAGATCAGGGATGGGCAATTCCAGTTCCTGGGGGCCGGCATCCTCCAACTTTTAGATCCATCCTTGGTCCAACACACCTGAATCAGACGGCTGAGTTGCCTCCTCAGCATGCAGTCAGTTCCTCCAGAGTCCTCTCAATCATCCAATCACTTGATTTAGGTGTGTTGGATCAAAACACATCTAAAAGTTGCAGGATACCGGCCCTCAGGAACTGGAATTGCTCCCCACTGAAAGTAGATAGTAAAAGTTTACAACTTTAGTAAAACCCCGTGTTAACGAAAGGATCCGTTAACCGGTTCCCTCCTGATGATAACAGCAGCTTAAAACATAAGTTCTCCAGGAAAATATTGTCAAGCCAACTACCATATTTTCCGCACTATAACGCGCACCTTAAAAACTCAAATTATCTCAAAAGCCAACAGTGCGCCTTATAATCCGGTGCGCCTTATATATGGCAAGTACGGTAAGCAGCCGCCGACTCCATTTTCTTCCGCGCGCGGTGCATGCTGGGTATATATCGGTGTATATATATTTCATTTCCATTTGTTTTTTATGTAAACACCCCAAAATGGCTCCTATTAAGAGACACGCATATGACGCAGAGTTTAAACTCAAGGCGATCATTCGCGCAGAAGAACACGGGAATGTTGGATCCCGTACTCGCCCAACTGTTTAATTCGGACACTGAAGAAGAAGAATTCCAGGGATTCGTGAACGAGGAATAACTTAGTAAAGTGAGCTTTACGTGTTTATTTTGTGTGTTGTGTGATATTAACGTTTGAGCAACGTTGAGTTATTTATATATTGTTTTCGCTTTGCACTATTTCGAGTGTTACTATATTGTGATTATTATCATTATTATTGAATCGAGGAAAAGTTCCCCCCCACTATGTGGGGTGTATTAACATTGCACTACATGTTATACCTTAAGCTATGCTGGTTTGTAATCTATTAATAAAGTTGATCTGACTGTTTTGTTGACATTCCCTTTAGCGCAACTCCATCTAATTGATGCGTAAAGTAACCCCGTCTATTGTATGCGCCTTATAATGCGGTGCGCCTTATAGTGTGGAAAATACGGTGGTTTCAAAGATAAATTGATGGATCATCTTGATACAGCTCTTGAGTTGCTGCTTCAATTGTTTTGTGGTCAGAAAAAGTCTAAATCGAACTGATGAAGAGAGAGCTTTTAATAAACATGGTGCTGATGCCATCATGGGCACCTGGACTCCTCTCGTTTTGACATTTAACCTCCTGCATTGACTCCCGGAGCGTTTCCTCCGCATCCCGCTGATCATTAATCCACTTTGGAGTCCCAGCCAGGTACATTTAGAGAATAAGATCACGGTGTCCTTGTGGGAAGGTTGCAGGAATCCTTGCAGGATGTTTCCTCCTCCCTCGATGGTGCAGCTGGAAGATGCCTTGTCAGCAGTAATAATGGAAGTGCACTCCTGGTGATGAAGCCGGGGAGATTGCTGCTGAAAAGGTCATTTTCTGAGTTTGAGCGGAGAGAAACCTTTCAACAGCAGAGGATGAGTCCTGATCAGCTAGAAGGTCGTTATGCGCTCCTCTCTGTGACATCACCGCAGCTCTTCCTCAGTCGACCACATGCGTTCAGGAAAATAAAGATTGAAATGTCAGATGTTCCTGGTGGAAAGCGTCGGGATGTCATTGAGTTTCTGTCTCGGCCTCTTTCGCTGAGCTCAGCTGCAGAGAGACGTGGTTCTGAGATATTTGAGTGAACCGCTGGTTGTTGGAGGAACATTTGAATGCTTGTCCAGGGTCAGTGGGTTCTCTGGAGGGGGGGGGATAAAGCGTGGAGGTAGCTGTTGCTGACATGGAGCCACGATAGACTAAAATGGTAACGCTGCTGATGCAGATCTTTGAGCTGTTAAATATTGGCTGGAGAGGAAAGTTCATTTCCAGCTTCAGGAACTCTGTATTCTTTTTTATGTATATTCTAAAGGATGATGAAATAAAAAAAAATCAGTAGTTATCTACAGTCACCAAAGCTGGACTGAGGGCCTGAGATTCAGATGAATTAAACCAAGTCGTTTACTGTTTTCTAACTAAGATAAATACCTGATATGGTTCCAATATTTACCACCCTGTGATCGGCTGGTGACCTTTCAAGACCGACACCAACCTGCCGGTGTTCTGTCAGACCAGCATACCCCATCAGACCAGCATACCCCATCAGACCAGCATACCCCATCAGACCAGCATACCCCTAGTCAGTACGAAGGCAAAAGATGTCAGCCGCGTTTATCCCTTTAGTTTTGGACGAAAGATGGACTTTAAACTACCTCAATGGGCCTATAAAAAAAATTTAAGGTCAGATCGACATACGCTTCGTAAAACACCTAAAAGTAAGTAATTACATCGTTTTTTGTACATGACTAAAGGTACAAACCGGTATTGACTATGGGTATGCTGGTGTGACAGAGCACTGGGACCCAGATGGGTGGATGGTTTGGATATTCACCAAGGAAACACTTTCTAAATGAAATATCTATATCGATCTGTTGATTAAATCATTAAAAATGTAATTAGATTGATACAAATGGAAATATCAATCCACATCATCATCAATTCTCTTTTTATGCTTTTACGTTTCTGTGAGTTAATCTAGACGTTAATGATTGAGTTAGATTTGTGTAAAATTTGTGTAATTGAATTGATTTTGTATCTTTGATGTCGGCAGACAAACAAAGCGATATAATTTGTTATCATGATAAACTGTGAGAGACATTTAATGGAATTAGGGGTGGAACGCTTCACAAAATCCACGGTTCGGTTCACGGTTTCGGTTCGGTATATGTTGATTGTTAGCCTGACATGTTGGTCGTGTTGCTCTTAGCATAAACAAAACGTGTTGCACTTTTATCCCCAGCTTTCTTTCCGCCGTCATCGTAGGTCACTCTAAATGCAAAGTGGTCTCATACAGCAGACCTATAAAGTGCTGCTGGCGCGTCTTCCAACTCCTGTTCTTTCCCACTCGCCATACCCACACAATTCTCCACAACTGATTTTTTTCTGCTACACCCGGCTACGCTGCTTCGCTTCTTCTTCTTGTTTACTACTGGTGGTTGGCTTTGGTCGCAATACCGCCACCTTCTGCTCTGGAGTGTAAACGCTTCGCCTATGAGAAAAAGGAGCAGCGCATGAACCGAACGAAACACACGAATCGAACCGAGACAGTCGAACCGAACGGTTCGGATGGTTTTCATAAACCGTTCCATCCCTAAATGGAATAAATGTAAAGAAGAGAACATTGCTGTAGACGTGTACGGCTCAGGCTATTCTAAGGTGATGAGGATTTGCTGTTTTCTTCATGGTTTAAACTCGGGTTGAAAGAATTAATCAAAATAATCGATTATTAAAATAAGTCAACTAATTCAGTAATTGAATAATCGTTAACTTGAGTTTAGCGATTCTAAAACATTCCTTTAGCTGACAGAACTACCCACTTAGAGCAGGAATTATACCTAAATTGTAAAAATATACATATATATATACATTTTTCATGTAAGATAAAAATGTTTTGTCTGTCAATCTGCTCAATCCAGAACTCCTCCAGTGGAACATTTTTATTTTCACCATTCATTTCGTAAAAAGTCTTTTTTAAGGAACTTTTCACAATCCGGTTATTAAGGAAGAATAATTATAATTTGCAGCCGTAGTTTAAACATCTGATTCCAGTGTCAAAGATGTTTTTTACTTTTTTGTTTTTATATAAAAGGCTGGAACGCAGTGCTGCAAAAGCACAATTTTCCCTATTTAATGAACCAAAGTAAACAAATAGCACTTTTTAAATGACCATTGAATCCATTAAAGTAAAAGGAGATCTTATAAGATCTGCACTCGGTGGAAATGTATTTACCCTCTCTATTAAATGATGAATCACTGTGCTTACTTCAAACGCCGCGCCCAGGCCGGGTGTTTCACAGGACTGCAGGCCTACTTTAGGGTTACAGGTTATGGAGACGGGGAGCGGACCTAAATATGTTGAGATGCTAAGTAGTGAACTTGATCTGGACATCCATGCCTGAAGCCCCTCCAGTGTGACCCATAGTGGGCTAAGAGTTCCTCACTGAGCCACACCCAGTTTTAGTTCTCATTTCATCAGGATTTTGATATTATAATTAGTCTGTTAATCTGGACCATCAAAGTTGGATAGACTAAAACCTGAAGAAATCCATGCATGTTTATCATATGACCCAGTTCTGCTGTTCTTCCCAGGATGGAAGTCTCTTTTCAGTCACTCTCAGCCTCCTTCATGCTCTCAGAAACGTGATTCCCTATTTTGAACCCATGTTAAAGCTGGTTGTGATTCCCAAAAATGTTTTTGAAAAATAAAATGGGTGTTTCAGTGAGAAAAGATCAGGTTTTCTGTTGCTCTGCCTGAGTGATCGAACAAAAGACCCAGAGACACCAGCAGCCTCACAGACTGCCGCCACAGAGAAGACCATCGTTGGTTCGACGCCGATGTCTCCTGCCTGTTGGGTTCCAACATTAAAGTCCGCTCATATTCAGAATTCAAACTTCTGAAACTTCTTTAAATATGAAATTATTCCATCCGGTTCAATAAATGATCAGGGTTTTTAATTCAGAGTAATTTTCATGTGAATGTGCTTTACTGGAGGCATCCATGTTTGTCAAAGAACACTACTGCCACCTACTGGTTTGTGACGTCACGGTGCGGTATCGGCTGTTGATCAAGTCCCAGTGCTGTATCTGGTGTTTGTCACAACGCGCTATTATCCAAGTCATCTTGAAAACATTCTTCTTCCAAATGTTGGCTACATATTACGGGTTTTTTCTCTGGCCAGAAGTTCGATGGCAAATCCTCCCTCTTCAAGTTGGCGATCCAACGACCAACCCGTCCGTGGAGGATCAGGAATCAGAAAGGTGGAATAAGTCTTTTTTTTTTCACTTTTACCCGATGTATTCCAGCATCCAGCTGCCATGCACGTGGCATTGTCAGTTTCACTATAGCTCTGGTGAATTTCAATGGTGAAGTCCTCTGGAAATCTTCAATAATTGTTGTTGATTGCAGATGTGTCTAGTAGTTCCCATTGATTTTGCTTGTAAAGCGGGGAGAATGGCGCTAGGCTTACCGCACCGTGACATCACTGCCGATTTAGGTACCAGATCTGCTCGGGCCCCCGCCCCTTTTTATGACGTCAGCATATGGCAACTCCACTCGGACAAACTGTATTGCACACGTTTCTTAAGGATGAGTCTCTTTTTGGGCATCAACATATTATTACCTATATTTGCTATTATTTGTAATTTTATTGGCGATCTAAAGTAGCCGAAAGTAAGAAACAATCATTATCAGTCTTGAAGGAAAGTACTGCCTTCTAAGACAGACTGAGCTCTGCCATTTAACAAAGTGACAAAAAAGTCCCAGCTTATTTTTATTTTTACCAAGATCTGAGGGCAGAGGAGGACAATTGGGACGTCTTAAAAAATGACTTTCGTAGAGATTTTAAAACGATAGTTAGAGCACTGACCCGAGTCTTAGAAAGAAGTCTTTGGACGATGTTTTAGTTGTAGTTTTAGTCTGAAATGCAGATATTTTATCACTTTCACGAACACAAGTTGGTTTTGCATCCTCCACCCGACGACATCTCACAGAAAAAGTGTCGTTAGCTACTTGGCAAGTTGTTAGCTCGCTGTTAGCTCGCTGTTGTGACGTTGTTAGCTAAAACAACTCCGCCACATCGGGTTTTTTACCGCCTGTTTTATGTTTTCACCACTCCAAAAACATGTTGGACGGAACTATTGCGAACGGTGACCCAGCCAATATCGGAAATGTTGAAAACAACAACCCGATACAGAGCTGTAAAACAAAGCAAGCGCTGCTGAAGAAGGGAGGGAGGAAGTCGGTGCTCCATCACCAGAAAGCCCCGAGACAGTGCCCGAACATCTGGCTGTCGTACCACAACAACAACACCCTGACAGCCTCCTCAGGGCACAGAACCTCGGCTCAGTCCACGGCTCACCTGCCTGGAGGGAACCAGGCGGTGCTGAACCACCATCATGCCCGACAAGGAGCCAAGAAGGAGGTGCTGAAGTCTAAATCTGTTCAGCCTCCCAGACATGATCAAATCCCACACAATGTTGACACCAGGAGCCACAAACCTAAGCAGAGCCAGTCGCCCGCTGGGTCCCCCTCAGCAAAAAATCACGACAACCGCACTCCTAAGAAGCCCCTCAACGTCTCAAACAACATGACGATCCCGGCCAGTCCCTCTGTTTAAAAAAAAACAGTTTTTTAAGTATTCAAAAGTAGGGTTAAAAGTATTTTATTTTTTTTACTGATTAACGCTAAATTCATTAAATCACAGCAAACGTATTAGTTTTTGATATCGCTAATGATCCATTGATCGTTCCTTGCTCACCGGATTTCTCCTTTAACCCTAATTTCATCTGAATGCATTTTCTAGACGATTCCATGCAGGCCTAGAGACACAATGAGCAACCTGCAGATGTCTTAAAAAAATTCAAACTCCCAAACATCTCAGCTAACAGCTAACATCCCTGCGGCCTGCGTGAATAATGCAGCGGTGAATCTCTCCTGGTTGAGGTTCGGCATGCCTAGGTCCATTAGCTGTCCCACCCAGCTCCCTGTTTGCAGGCATGTCTGCAACACGTCTGTTCAGTCCTGGAGATAAGACGGGGAATCCCAGACTGTGAGGGTGGAGCTCCATCAACTCATCACTCAGCAGCCGGGTTTGCATGCATAATGGTTAGTTTAACTGAGTGTGTTTGTCTGTCCTGGGATGGACTGGTGGGCCTCTGGAGCAATGCACCACTTCCCTGTGACCCTGCAGGCATAGATGAAGGATATCACGTCTCTGTGCTGACTGGCTTCAATCCCACCATTCAGCTCTTTAATTGGGAAATAAAGTTTTCTTTGTCAACACTGCCTCCTGATCGATGGCCCGCTCTGAACACGGGAATAAATCCGCACACTTTTTATTTTCTCTGCTCCCTCTGCTGTCTCCTCGCAGCAGGAAGATCCATCACGACGACCGACGTCTGCGGTGCGCTAATGGCTGAACTGACAAGTGCTAATTGGCATCTAGAGGCCATCGCTGATGGATTTCTTCAGCAGCAATTAAGTAAAAATGAAACTCGCCTGATGGATTAAAAGATCATGTCAGGTTTGCTTTCTGAATCAATTAATCCAGAAGAACTTCTTTTAAAGGCCATTCTCTCTTCACATTTTCAAGGAAAACCAGTAATTGATACAAACTGCAGCAAAGTATGGTGTTCATTTTAGGAAAAATGGATTTCTCAGCAAGGGAAAAAAAATCTAAATTCCAACAATTTTCCTTTTTTTTTAAAGAGTTTTTAAACATCTTTAAGTCAAATTTGGAGCCCTTCACCAAACGAACGTCCAATCAGCGTTGGCTTTGAGGCGGGTTGAGGTGTGACGCAACGAGAAGCGCGACAGTTCAGTCTAAAGAACATGGCGGCTTCAGCCGATGAAACTAGCGTTAGCGTGGCTATCGAGCAAGTTTTATCGGAATTACAGAGTATTTCTTCACTGAAAGTAGAGCAAAACACTGCTCTGGAGGCTTTTCTCAGAGGAAAAGATGTTTTTGCTCTTCTCCCGACTGGCTTGTGGTTGTGTTTTCGTTGTCGCTCTGTTAGTACGTCATATGCTTCGTTGATCTGATTGGTTTATTTGACCCGTCTATCACCAACATAGGCCAATCAGCTAACCAGTATTTTCGCCCCTTCCCAAAATTACTTAAACGGAAGGTTTCCAGATAGATATGCGGAGCAAATCCATCTGGCGGAGTCAGGTTACAACAAAGCCTTGTTTTTGTTTAGAAAACATGCAAATTGAAACCGACGAAGGGGTTGTTGGCCTGGCTGAATAGGCAAGGTCTTCTGCCCCCCTGTGAAGGGGTTGGGGCTGCGATGATAGCGGGAAGGAATCAACTCTATCGCTGCATTGTAGGTTTTTGAAAGCTCTTATCCAAAAGGAGGGCGCTCTTCTGTGTTGGGCCATGCCTCTTAGGAGAGGTTGTTTGGTTTCTCCAAACTGCATACACTACTGTTCAAAAGTTTGGGGTCACATTGAAATGTCCTTATTTTTGAAGGAAAAGCACTGTACTTTTTAAAGAAGATAACTTTAAACTAGTCTTATATTTAAAGAAATACACTCTATACATTGCTAATGTGGTAAATGACTATTCTAGCTGCAAATGTCTGGTTTTTGGTGCAATATCTACATAGGTGTATAGAGGCCCATTTCCAGCAACTATTACTCCAGTGTTCTAATGGTACAATGTGTTTGCTCATTGGCTCAGAAGGCTAATTGCTGATTAGAAAACCCTTCTGCAATCATGTTCACACATCTGAAAACAGTTTAGCTCGTTACAGAAGCTACAAAACTGACCTTCCTTTGAGCAGATTGAGTTTCTGGAGCATCACATTTGTGGGGTCAATTAAACGCTCAAAATGGCCAGAAAAAGAGAACTTTCATCTGAAACTCGACAGTCTATTATTGTTCTTAGAAATGAAGGCTATTCCGTGCGAGAAATTGCTAAGAAATTGAAGATTTCCTACAACGGTGTGTACTAATCCCTTCAGAGGACGGCACCAACAGGCTACTGCGGGTACTATTTAATGAAGATGCCAGTTGGGGACCTGTGAGGGGTCTGTTTCTCAAACTAGAGACTCTAATGTACTTATCTTCTTGCTCAGTTGTGCAACGCGGCCTCCCACTTCTTTTTCTACTCAGGTTAGAGCCTGTTTGTGCTGTCCTCTGAAGGGAGTAGTACACACCGTTGTCAGGTTACAAAATCTTCAATTTTTTTTTAGCAATTTCTCGTTGAAGTTAAGACTAGTTTAAAGTTATGTTCATTGAAAAGTACAGCGCTTTTCCTTCAAAAATAAGGACATTTCAATGTGACCCCAAACTTTTGAACGGTAGTGTACACGGTGCAGTTCAATGCAGTTATTTTTTGGAATGACTATGACCTGGATGACTGAGAATCTTCACCAGATGACTCAACCATGAGTTTGTCAGGTTTAAAGCATCAGAAATATGTTGCTTCAAGCTATGTTCTTCTAAGTTTGATTTCATTTGAAGGAACCTGAATCTATCTTCTGGTAAATCACGTTGCTCAAGTCAGGGGTCGGGGTGTGTGTGAGCAGAGGTGGGGAGGCGCCGCTGGAAAAATACTGAGGAAAAGAGAGAAAGGGGTGACTGATGGGAGTTGGAAAAAAAAAACCTAGCAAGGACTGGATGGGAGAAGCTGACGTGGCTCTAAATACCACCGGATTAGAGAGTTAATGACCGTGTTTAAATCATCTATTCAGCACCTTTTTGTTTTTTACTCCCTCTTGGCCTCCTGTTGTCAGGGAAAAAAACAACACTGTGGAAAATGTCCACAGAAATGATGGAAATACTCAGAAACAGCCTCTTATCCAGTGCATCCATATGAATATGACTAGCAGCTGCAGCAGCAGCAGCGCCGTAGCCAGACTTTAAAACATGCTGGGTTCCACCCACTGAAATAGCTTCTAAAGAACATAAATATATACTGGTTTTCCTTAGAAAGAAAACTTTGAATCAATTTGACTGGATGATCTGGTGAACTGGAAAGTGCCTTGAGATGACATGTGTTGTGAATTAGCGCTATAGAAAAAAACTGAATTAGATTGAATTGAATTATACGAATAAAGGGCACTTTATTAAAGTAGACAAAACTTCATATTTTATAGGGTTATAGGGTTTACAATCCTTCTGAAATTGTCTCTAAATTCATTTTACATCATTTTTAGGGAACCAGCACCTTCAGACTTCTCATCACACCCAGAAATGTTTCATGGGGGGGGGAGGGGGGCAGATGGGGCCACTAAAAATCTTGGGGTGGCCACTGAAACTAAAAGAAACTAAAAGCCATAATTTTTTGAATTTCCTATTCTGGTAAAGCTGCCTGTAGAAATCATGCAGACTTCAGTAAACACCTCGTCATATCTTGGTTTATCGTGTGTTTTGTTACGTCGCTGGCTGTGCAGAATGGGATGAAATGCTAAACCGATGCTACGACAATTTACACTGGCCACCCTCTGGTGGCGCCACTGGTCATAATCCTTTTTTTTCCCTGTGGTGTGAAATGCAGTTTGACTTTGGCATGGATGTAGCGTTAGCAACATTAGCCGTTAGCCATGGCTAACATACCATAGTTTTCTCATCTTTTATAGCAAAAGTAAAAAGCCTGTGTGCCTGCAGGCGAGTCCCTGATTGGTGGATTAGAGACGTGAGCATGATGGCGTGGCGGCTGATCAGGACACGGACCAGGGTCTCAGCAGCCTTCTCTTTAATCTCACCTTCATCAACTCATCATCACACTCTTCCCCTCCAGGCTGAGCTTTTTATTTCACTATTGTTGCAAACAACAGAGACATTTTGTTTATTTAAAAAGATATATATATAATTATATAATATATTAAATATATAATATACTTTATACAGCAAGGGCGTACGTTTGATCTCAACTTTAGTAGGGACACTATTGGTCTTAAGTTGAATTGGTCTGATGTCATTGGTCCTACTCATTATGCATGCTACTATTTTTTTTTTTATGCTTGACGTGATCATCAGAGTGCACTTCGTTTGAAGAGAAAAAAGCCTGTTTTGCTACATTTATACAGGTTTTTATAAGCACTGCACACACAATATGCTGTTTATCAAAGTTTGAAGCATCAGTGGCTCAGAATGATGTAAAATTGGGACAACTTAGCACTTTGAAAAGGGTTAATTTTGAACTTACCAGTGACTAAGATGGAAGGTAAATACGTGCCCTTTTAAGTTGTGAGAAAAGAAGCAACTGCTGCAACAACACTGTATTGTAAATTATAAACATGTTATTCACATAGAATTATTGGTTGGGACAAGTAGGTCGGGCCAAAATTTTGGTAGGGACATGATCCTATGGTCTGTATGCAAATCTACACCCCTGTTATACAGATATAACATTTGAATAATTGTCTTTATCCCTTTAGTCATGTACAAAAACAACTATTTAATTACTTACTTTTAGGTTTTTTCTAAGCGTGTGGCGATCTGACCTTAAACTGTTTTTATTTTTATTTTCTTTGTACAGGACTAAAGGGATACATGCCCATTGAGGTAGTTTTAAGTCTACTTTTCATACAAAACTTAAGGGATAAACCACATCTTGCATATGCGTATTTCCTATAGGTATGCTGGTCTGATGGGGTATGCTGATCTGACAGAACACCGGATCTGTTGCTGGTTCTAGTCTCTACCTGAACCCGGATCTCTTTAATATTGTCTGTTTGGATTTTATTAACATTGGTGCTGCTGTTATAATGAGCTAATTTGGATGCAAATATGAACAAAACTTTTCTCTGCGTTGCATAAAGATGCCTGCATGGCAGCAGAACACCCAGCCCATGGAGAGGATAACCACGGCGGGTTCCCAGGGGTTTAAAACCTGGATCCGTTCCCCTGAAGCTGCAGAAGCAGCTCCTGTGTCTTCTCAGGCTGCTCTGTGTCGTAAATCAGCGCAGCCTCCTGCGTGATGGAGACGGTTTCCATCCTTCCCTCCGGGTCTTATCTCCGGGGACGTTTCCCTGTGATCACAATGGCTCTATATTCAGAGGGCTATAAACAATTGTTTGCTTATCTGTTCCTGACCTCATGGCAGAGGGAGCTAAATTAGTTTTGTGCGTGGTGTGCTCTGACATTGGAAACCAGAGCGGACGTGGACGGCTCTCATATCACCATGGAGACCGACCTGCCTGATGCCAGTGGATATCAGCCTAATCAGGTGTTGAACTTTATTTAACGGTGTAAACCAGGGATGTCTTCTGTTGTATATCCAGGGTGATTACGCCTTTCAGGCCTGCACTGGGAAAAATCTAAATCTAGATAAGTCATTTTTTCTTAAAATAAGTGCATTTGTTCTTGGATTGAGGAGGTAAAAGAGACATTTTGCCAATGGAACAAGATAATTTACATTTAAAATGAGAAAACACAATTGCATTGTCTTATTTCAATGCATGTTATCTAATTTGCTTATTTTAATAGTTAAAAATACTCATTCCATTGGCAAATCATTGTATTTATTTACTCAAATTGAGGGTAAATACACTTAATTTAAGACATTTTTACTTATTTCTAGATTGTTTTTGCAGTGCATAAACCCAAACAGCTACACTACAAAAGATATGAATCTAAGAACTTAATTTTTTCTTAATATAAGTGCATTTTTTTGCAGTCTCGTATTTTAAGAGCATTGGCAGATCATAATTAAACTAAATTCTCAAAATAATGCTAAATACACTTATTTTAAGAATTTTTTTTACTCATTTTCAGAATGTTTTTGCAGTGTAAATGGAGCTATGAAAAATAACTGTTTTGCAAATGAAAATGTGGAGAACACCCACTGCAAAACTATCTAGGAATAAATAAAAAAATCTTAAATTTGGTGATTTTATCCTTAATATGAGCAGATAAATAAGATTATTTGCCAATGGAATGAGTAGTTTTACTCTTTAAATAAGATAAATAGATAATATGCACCTGGCATAAGACAATAAAATAGTTTTTCTTATTTTAAATGTAATTTGTCTCGTTGTCTCGTTCCATTGGCAAAGTGTCTCACGTTTTTTGCATTGTTCAGTATAGAACTAAAACGTTTTCATCAAATTGCATTTTATTTTTCAAATATCTTTGCAACAATGATCGGACAAAAGTTGGACCGTACAGACGAGATGAAAGGTGATCTCCATCCCTCCTCGCTCTGTTTACAGTCTTATCTCCATAATTGGAAGTGTTTCCTGTTGTTAGAGGAAATCAGGGTGAGGCGGATCAGATTATTCAACCTGTGGGACGAGGCGTTTATTTTCCAAAGCGCTTTTACCTCTTAAAAAAAAACCCTGAACATTTCTGACGCAGCTTCCCAGAAAGCCTTGGGTCATTTATGGGTCGCTGAAAATACAAACAAATGGGTTTTTATTTGAGACAAAATGCCTCTAAAGATTTTACACTTTGGTTCTTTTGTGGCTTTTGCAGACTTTGTTATTTACAGGAAAGCTGGAGCCGGAGGCCCGGCCCGGTGTCAGACATGACTTAAACAACTTAAGTTCATGAAAGAAATCTGAATGCTTAAAACCGACCAGGAAAGCAGGCGATGCTAAAATATCCCAGCATTTTGATTAAAGTCAGCTAAAATCAGTTTTTTCGGTGGAAATGTTTCCAAACAGCAGAAGTTGTGTTACTGGACTGTGTTCGAATGACGCTGCTGCGTCCTCCAGATTTGGCGGCCGATTACGTCATAGCGCGGCACCAAGGTCTGGTCGGATTCCAAGACTCCTCGTCATGCGGCAGGCGAATACGTCCTTCATTTTGCCTGTTTTGAAGGATGGGTCAACTGTCACGGTTGCTAGGCGACAGAGCGTACGACAGTGAAAGCTGTAGAAGACCTTATTTTCACGGACCTGGAAGGATCCAGTCCAGGTAGACGACGTCCTTGGAGGATGCAGCGTTTAAAATCAAACTCGCCCTGCGTCTCTGATCCGGGCGGAGTTTCACTCCGGTTCGTTAATCTCATCCATCACTTTTAGATCTTTGGTGAAGATGAACCGTTGCTTCATCTTTGTTCTTGACACTTACACTCAAAGGTGTCAAGTAACAAAGTACAAATGCTTCATTACATTACTTACATAGAAATATTGGCTATCTACATTTTAGTAATTATTTAGACAACTTTTTATGTTTTAAAAATAGACTTGTTAGTTTGTTTCTTTTAAGCTAATTTTCATTCTGGCCTGTTGGTATTTAAAAAAAATAAAAACATCAAAATTATTTGTTTCATGCAGACAATTGATTTATTGGTGGTTGGACTGGGTGCTGCCCCAACTTGTTGCTCACCACATACCAAAAGAAATAGTTTTTCAATATGATGCTAAGTTAAATTTGACACTGTTACCATTAGTTATAAAACTAAGGTAAGGAAGTTATCATGCAGAATTGTAGAAAATGCAGTAAATGTTCTGTCCTTAATAGTTTTTATATTTTTAATGTAGTAAAAAGTTTAAGTTGATATTCAAACTTCTACTAAATTTGTTTTTACATAGTAGGATTTATTCTTTTACTTGAGTAATAAACATTAATACTTTTGGTGATACTTTACTGCAAAACTTATCCAAGCAACAAGATGAAATATCTTAAAATAAATTAATTTTTGCTCATTTTAAGCAGGTCTGCCAGTGTAATGAAGATTTCCTCCGTAAAATGTAGATACGATGCATTTCAAATAATCGTATTTCATTGGCTTATTGTCTTACTTGGCTCAAATTAAGGGAAAATCCACTTATTTCAGAAGAAATGTATTTACATTTTTGCAGTGTAGTCAGTTACTATGAGTCAGCGGTAAATAAAACTGAATTATCAAAGAGAAGAACGATAGATTAGAGGAAAAAAGGCAGATGGTAATGATGACCAATTAAAAGGATGGGACCAGGTTCATTCAGTTTAACCATGAACTGAAGATTTTTTTATTTTTTATGTTTGGCAATAATTGTATGTTTGAGTAAAGCATCGCAGGTTTTCCTCTGAATGCTTAGGAAGCAGCTAAGGGCTGATGTTTAAAGCTCCCTAAAGAGAAACGTCACATTTTATCTTGTTTATTCAATCTCTGCACTTTTAGATTAGATCAGAACAATAAAACACAGCAGATGTGTTCAGAAATTGAGATTGGGCCTGGTTTTGCTGTTGTAAATTCTCTGCTCTGTGAGATTTCTGGCTTAGTTGTTTGACCTCTGTGTTATTTAAACACACAAAAGGCTCATTAAATGCTGGATCAATCCGGATTATTTTTTCTTGAAAACTAAATACAACAAAATAATAAAAAACTTGCAATCATGCTCCATTTCAGACGCACCCAGCTGGGCGGCATCATTAATGATGTAATTCCCCTCCGACACTCAGGAAGAATCACTAAGTAGTCGTATCCAGCAGTTCTTATTTTACACAACATATTAATAATTAGGGATGCACGATATTGAGATTTTGGCCGATATCCGATATGCCGATATTTTAAAACTCATGTAGACGATAACTGATATCGATACCGATGTTAAGTAGTCATTGAAAATAGCAGTTTTGTTATCCATTTCTGACACTTTGAAAAATAATATACTCAAATATATTTTCATATGCTGATATCAAATTGATTTTTAAAAACGCGGTATCGATCTATTTTACTTTCTAAATCTCGTGAAATTTCATCGTTCTGTTACAAACTCTCGTGATATTTTGCAAATTCTTGTGAGATTTTGTTAATAAAATAGATCGATACCGCGTCAATATATCAACATAAAAATATGGCAACATTTCGTGAATTTTTGGGGGATTTCGTAGCATAACGATGACATATAGCAATATTTCATTAGTAAAACAGATTGATATGGTGTTTTTAAATGGCAATATATCAGCATATGAAGATATTGTGATATTTTAATGTATCAATATTTCTCCCTCGTCTTTAGAAGTTTTTAAGTCTGTAAAAAAGAAGTTTTTGAGGAAGAAGTAGTATTTTTTTTTTTTAGACTTTAGAAACTTAGAAGCTGATCCAATATCGGGTTAAATATCGGTGGGGTGGCCGATGTCCGATATTCAGTTTTAAGGCCGATACCGATAGGGGGCCGATTATATCGTGCATCCCTATTAATAATCTATGGTTAATTTGAACTATTCAGTTAAAGCTACAGTGTGTAATAATTACAGGGATATACAGTCAGAAATGTAATATATTATACATAACTATGTTATTTATCAGCATCTACGAGCTCAGCCTCTTAACCTTAATATTTGCGTTGCCTTAGAATTCGTTATTTATAGGAGCGGGTCTCGCAGCCATGGAGGCAGACATCTTTGCGCTACGGCAGCGCAGAGCCAACAAACTAGTGATTGTGAGATCGCCAAAATGTCACAACGATGTAGAAAAAATAACGGGTATATTTATTATCTTAAGTCTACATGAAATCTATACCCTACACAGACTAATGAAATACTATCTGTAAAATTATCTATGTAAACAAACCTCATCACTTGAGAAGGTAGGTGATGCGGACGTCGTGGAAGACATCTTGTCCCGTAACGCTCTCCGTACTGTTTGGGGTAGAGAAGTGGTGGGGGGAGATGTTCATGTTGCTGCGGTCTGCAGTCTGACCGCTAGATGTCGCTAAAAGTTACACACTGTAGCTTTAAACCTTTCTGAAAAAAAAACAAGAGGGGGGAAAAACCGTGTCACAGTATGTTCAAAAAAGACAAAACATTTCCGAGAATAAAAAGAACAGCCCCTTTGAGTCATGTTTGAACTGATGCAAGTTGGTATGTGTTCTACTCACCCAATTTAAATTTATATATTAGGATTTTCTT
Organism: Cyprinodon diabolis; assembly: GCA_030533445.1. Classification (NCBI taxonomy): domain Eukaryota; kingdom Metazoa; phylum Chordata; class Actinopteri; order Cyprinodontiformes; family Cyprinodontidae; genus Cyprinodon; species Cyprinodon diabolis. The sequence goes on along the minus strand of CM060079.1, from coordinate 48,044,253 downwards.
GTTAATTTCATTTGTTGTTACTATGTGAAATGATGCGGGTGTGGCATTTAAGCCCCGATACGAGCGAACTGCCAGTGACAAATCGTAGTGACTATATTTCATGCTTTGTTTCACTGTTTACTGCTAAAAAATGAGGGAGAACATGAAGATTGTTTATTTTACTGCTTGAATATTCTTTTTATATTTGAAAATTATAGCGGGACTAATCTTTGTTCTTCTTTTGGGCTCCCCCTCAGTCAAGGACCCAGAGAATTGTCCTAGCCTTTCCCCCCAATATATGATTGAATTTCGTTGTTTTCTTTCTAGGCTGCATGCTGTGTTTGGGACAGTCGGCCTTCTTCCGCTTCAACCACCCCGAGGAGGCCTTCAGGATGAAGAGCATGATGCCTCATGGAGGAGCTGCTCGCAGCGGGAGCTATGCTCTGTGTTCAGGTAAGGACTCACAGACAGGGGCGGATTGAGGAAATGTGGGGCCCTAGGCAAAGATAGGCAGGGGGCTCCCTGAATGGAGAAGACAACACATAAAACAGCCCCATTCTACAGATAGAGAAATGTTAATAGAATAGACATCCATTATCTGTTCTAGGTTGTGTCCCTCTCTTCTTGTCCCTTTTCTTCTTGTTTTCCTCTCTATGTTTTGTACTCAGCTGACTTTTCATGCTGTCTCTAAAGGAATGAAAGATTTTTTCCAAGCACTAAGCTCACTTAGCTAATAGCTCCTTCCTGTGTTTCCAAAAAGGCCAAAGTAAATAACCCAGTCCTTCTTTTCACTGTAGACAAGCCATGATCTGCTTATCTGTTCTCCATTTTTCATTTGGATGAAATAATAGCTGCATGAATCATGACAGCAGACAAGATAGAGGAGAGCAGGAGGCGGGGTTACCAATCTACTTGCTCTGGAGAGCAGAGTTCGCTGCTTTTAGATGTTGTCTCCAAAGTCTCCAGTAGCAGAAAAAAGTCTCTAGATTTGGCGCTAGGAGCTTTTTAGAAATCAAAGTGCTAGAGGGGTCTGAAAAGTGGCTAAATATAGCGACTAAAGCGCTAAGTTGGCAACACTGCTCTTTGCATGGTTTGTTTTCAAATGGTTTGCTGCTGTCTGTTTGGACCTTTCTGAACATGTGCAGCAAATGGACTGATCCAATATGGTGGACACTGAATGGGGGCTGAGACACACTATTATAAGCATTTTGATTGTATTTTAGCGAAAGGATTTTTATCAACAATATAATTTAATATTGCCTAATGTTAAATGCCCCCCCCCCCACCCCCCCCCCCCCCCCCCACCCACCCCACCCCACCATCTGTTTCCTCCTGTTTCCTTCTAATTAATGTCATAGAACAGGTATCTCACTTGTACTGTCTGCACATTCCTGCTGATGGTTTTCTGCCGGGACAGGCTCTGGTGGATATAGGAGCCTTCCCCTATCAGCTGTTCCTCTGTGGGGGGGTGGCTGAGGGGGAGGAAGCAGAGGGCTGCATGCTCCCCAGCAAACCGCTGCAGCCGTCGGTGTGTCGGTGTGTCAGAGCATCCCCACTATCAGCAATAAGTCAAGCAATACATTCAGGTTCATTTAAACCCACTGATCGTATCCTGCTGTTGTAATAGTTTTTACTTCCTGAAGCCAAGATGGTTTGAATTCAATCTCAGCTTAAACAGAAGTAAAACACTGGCAGCTCAGTCTTCATCCTCAAACCCAAAAAAAAAGGCTGTTTTATGCTTCCAGAATGAAAATATCAGCCGTTGTTGATTTCCTCGCTCTGTGACAGAGCTGGGTTTGTTAGGGGGGAGTCTATAAAAGTCAGAAGCGCTGGCGCTCGGAGCTGGACTGGGACCGGTGCCCAGCTGGGACCTGGAGCTGCAGTTCGCACCATGCATGTTTTATGAGCGTCTCATTCCTCTGTGTCTCCAGGCAAAGTCTTCAGCTTCTTGGTGCATGAGTGTGTGTGTGGGGTGGGGGGGTGTTTGTGTGGCGTTCCTCCACAGCTGTAAGCCCCTACCATCCAACTGTCAGCGCATCTTGTTATTTGGGCGCTGACGCTGCCTGCCACCAGGGGATAAGTATAGCACACAGGCCCGCCGCTGCCCCGCTTCCTGGGCCGGTAATGAAAGCCTTCCGTTGTTTAGAAATGTAGCATTTAAGCATTCCTCTGCTGCATCCAGATGAAGGCGGCTCCCCCCACCGCTTTGATCAACGCCAATTATCTGAAACACCAAACGTAATGAAATGAGCTCTAATCTGTGTTTGAGTTCCAGAAAGAAAAACATAAAATAAAATTCAAATGAAGCCTCACTGTAGTAATAAGAATATGAACTTATTTAAGGGTCTAGTGTCAGGACTTCATGTTGGAGAAGCCTGATCTGTCGAGCAGCTCATCATCAGAACAGCTTCTGTCTCATAAACCTTCATCATCATTTTAAGTTCAAAGCAACAAGACGAGAGTTTATTTCATGCTTATTACAAAAAATTCAAATTACCATCTGTTGTTGTTCTTTTTTTACAAATTCCAGCTGGTGTTTTAAACCAGCTCCTCCTCTCAAAATAGTTTCTATTAAAGTCGTAGGGAATCGGCTGTTCCAACCGTCGCACCGACTTTACACGAGTGAATAAAGTGAATGTGATTGGTCGTTTATCAAGAGGACGGGATTTTTGTTTTGGAAGGTTCGCAAGCAAGTTTGGTTGTGGCCAGTTTGTCTGATGCATCTTGCTAACCAGTTAGCAACTTAGTGCTAGTAGGTTCCCAATGGGAAATTCCATTGGGACCAAGTAGCACTAAATTGGTGACTTAGAAACGACACTGTCAAGGAACGCTATGGACAGAGGAAACATGCAAGAGGAGGAGAGTTTAGTGTCGGAGGTCGTGGATGAGTCTCCTCCGTCATCCATTTTTTATTTAGAGGAGGAAAGCGGGGACGAAGATGTCGTGGAAGAGGACGCCAGGGCGGCAGAAGCTTGGTTTGGTGTAGAAGGCTTCCAGCCGTACATGTTTGAGACCTTACCTCGCAACACTGCCAGTTCTGTTAGCTCTATGTAACCCATGTTAAAATCTAACATAAATAGGGATCTAACATAAATAGGGATAAGTAGTTGGTTAAAAGTCTGTAGAGAGAAAATAACGTCGCTGTCCCTTTAAGAAACCAGCGTTACAGGTGCAGTATCTGGGTGACGCTGCAGTACGCAGACCCGAAGGAGAGAGCAGAGGAGGAATCGGAGAAAAAAGAGCAGTGATTAATTAACAGAAAGAAGTTCGTATTTTAGTAAAACAAAACATAATTTACCTGGTCGGGAACTGACAAGGATTTTATGAAAACTGAGCCACATCAGTTTTGGAGAGTTTTGTGTTTATTTTTCTGTATTTTCATTGTGTTATAATTTTTCTTTTGGTGGAGAGTCATTAACTGTTATCCAGTTAATATACTAAGTTTATGAAGAAGAATTTTTTTGTATAATTTGATTATTTAAAAGGAGTTTTATTGTGTTTTTGGCCTGTTACACAGGTCAGGTTTTTTGTTCGGATTGGAAGCTTGGTCGGAGCGAGGATTAGTCTGCCATGTGCGGCGTGCACATTCACAGACGGGATTCAAGATGGCGAGCCAGACCTAGACCTTCAATTCATCTTCTACATTGCATGAGGGAGGGACTTTCCCGCGTGTGGTAATCCCCTGCCAGAGCGGTAGGGATATCAGAAACTAGTTTGAACTGAACTAAAAAAGAACTGAAGACTGATTGAATTATTTTTTTTTTTTGGACTGAATCAAACTGATTCTTTTCGTCGAACTGATATTTAGATTTGGACTTGAACTTGAATTTAAAGTGCCATACTTTGATTTCCATATGTTTATTTTCTGAATGTGATTTGAGTAATTGTGGTCCACTTGATTTAACTGTGTTTGAAGGTATTTTGCAACCTGTAAAAGAAAGGAAAAGAGTTAACTCAGGAAAATTTAAATCTTAAAATAGGTGCAACCTATGAAAAAGAGACTTGCTCCCCACTCCTTAGAGCCTAGAACTGGTCCAGTGGCGGAGTTAGTGGTGTGATACCGGTGCTACAACTTGGCGAGCCAGCCAGGAGTGGCTTAAAGCATTAAAACTAGAAACCAGAGACCATATATAATATTGTTATCAGTGTTAAGGGAGGAGAAAGAAGGAAAATAAAAATGGATGTCGTTGAAACCAGCAGTGTAAAAATCCCAAACTCAGTCATAGTTAGCGGTATAACCGATACAGAAATAGATGACGAACTAAGTGACTTCCTGAAACAATATGGTTCCATTCAAAGGGTAATTCCAGTAGCTCTCACTGAACCAGAGTCGGACAAGCAGGTTATCGTAGAGTATGTGTATGGTATAGCTATGCAATCTCTCTTACCTTCACTGCCTTACAGACTTAACAGTAAAGCTAATACTGATGTCACTTACCACATCAGAGCATTAGCCAATGTTTACACACCTGTAGCTAGCAAAACAGCTACGCAGACTTACCTTTCAGAGTTAAAGGACATTGCAAAACGAACTGGTAAAGACTTTGCAGCTGTCCTCAGAGAAGAGCTCTCCCTCATCGGTGAGACTGTTGATCTAGATCATTCAGAGCTCCAAGATGAAGATGCAGAGCTGAGCTCACCTGATACCCCAGAGCAACATGCCCCTGAAAATGCTGCACAAGTAAGCCCCCTGCCCAGCATGGCCCCGCAGCAGCATGTTCGACATCATTGGTCTCCACCATTGACACCATCTAAAGAAAACACACAGCCCGCTCTGAAACTTTCTGACGTCAATCCACCTGACATACAAAAAGTAATTGTTGAGCACATAGTGAGAAATGAAGACTCTGCTCTGCAGGTGCATACTTCCTTGAGGCTCAGACCCTTCTCTGGACGTGTCCCACGTCCCAACAGTGAAGTGGATTATGAGACATGGCGATCCAATGTGGAACTTCTTCTTAAAGACACAACACAGTCTGATATTTACAAGTCACGAAAGCTTCTTGAAAGTCTCTTATCACCCGCCATTGATATTGTGAAGCACCTGACACCGGATTCTCCTCTTAGTGCGTACTTGGAGATCTTGGACTCTGCTTTCGGCACAGTCGAGGATGGAGATGACCTTTTTGCAAAGTATCTCAATACAATGCAGGATAATGGTGAGAAACCTTCAGCTTATCTACAACGGCTGCAGGTGATGCTGAGCACCACCCTCAGAAGGGGAGGTGTAACTGCAAGCGACCTTGATCGGCATCTTCTCAGGCAGTTAGTAAGAGGCTGCTGGGATAACATCTTGATAGCTGAACTCCAGCTAGAACAAAAGAAGCAGAATCCAGCTACCTTTGCTGAACTTCTCCTGTTACTCCGCACAGCAGAAGATAAACGTTCTTCCAAAGCTTCACGCATGAAACAGCACTTCAATATTTCAAAACCAAGAGTGTCCTCTCATTATCAAGGTGTTTATGTGCAGGGTGAAGAAGAGTGTAGCTCATCTCAGCCAGCTCCTGATCACAGGTTTGAAATCCAAGACTTAAAGAAACAAATAGCTGATCTACAGTCCCAGCTCACACGTATCACACAGAAAGACAGTAGAAAAGCTAAATCAGCCACCAGACCACTAGCTCCCTAAACAGCTAACACACATTCCCCAGCTATCACTCACACATCTCAAAGGCTGCAGCCCCACAGCCGAGACGCAAACATCAGCACAAGCAATAGACCAAAGCCCTGGTATTGCTTTAGATGTGGAGAGGATGGGCACATTAAGCCTCAGTGTGAGAGTGAGCCGAATCCATCTCTTGTGGCTGAGAAGAGGAAGCAGTTAAAAGAAAAGCAGTTAGCATGGGACAGTCAACATGGCGCTTCAAAGCCTGATCCTTTAAACTATACCCAGTTCCGGTTGTGGGACAAACGGGAACTGGAACACAGGCTAACTGTCCCAAAAAGAAGCTGCACAGAGCCCATGTGTACTCACATACACAAAGACAGTCAGTGACTTTGCCAAAAGGTCTGATTGGGGCCAAGTGCACCGCACAAGTTATCATGGCTGACAAAGACTGTAGTTGCTTGTTGGATTCAGGCTCCCAAGTAACAACGTTCCCCAACTCTTTCTATCTAGAGAACCTGTCTCACTTGCCTCTCAACTTCTTGAACGACTTGCTTGAAGTTGAAGGAGCCAACGGTCAAAGCGTCCCTTACCTGGCTATGTTGAGGCCACCATCAGATTCCCAAAGAGCTTGCTTGGAGTCGACATCAAGGTACCTATCCTGGTCTTGGTTGTACCTGACATGCGCTCCACGTTGTCATCAGTGCTTATAGGCACAAATACTTTGGATGTTCTCTATGAGAAGTATGCAGAGATTGTACCTCAGAACTTTGAGTCTCTTCCTTAGGGCTACAAAGTTGTCTTAAAGACCCTTGAAATCTGTAAAAAACTGTCTTTTGAGTCCAACCTGGGAGAGGTGAGGCTTCATAGTAGAGACTTTGAGACCATTTCAGCTGGACAGATCAAAGTCCTTCAAGGATCAGTGAGCTGCAGAATATCTGATGTTGGAAAGTGGGTGATGGTAGACTCACCAAAGTCTTCGTCCCTGCCTGGTGGCATCCTGGTGACAGATAGCCTGGTAAGTCTACCACCAAAGCCATCATGCTGCATACCAGTCACGCTCAAAAACAAATCAGATCATGACATCACCCTGTCCCTAAAGGCTGTGATAGCAGAGATACACGCTGTCAGAAGTGTTCAACCTGTCAAGACCCCTGACTCAGATTCTCCTGCAAAACCTGACCAAAAACCAAATCTTGACTTTGACTTTACTGATTCTCCTATACCCAACGAGTGGAAAGAGAGGATAACATAGAATTTGAGCTCCATGCCTGAGGTGTTTGCAATGCACGAGCTTGACTTATGCCGCACTGACAAAATCAGACACCATATAACTCTCAGTGATGTGACACCATTCAAACATAGGCCAAGACCTATACATCCACAGGACATAGAGGCTGTCCGTACCCATCTCCAACAACTCCTCGATGGAGAAGTCATCCGTGAATCAGAGTCACCTTTTTCCTCGCTGATCGTAGTCGTCAGGAAAAAGGATGGCAGTGTCAGACTCTGCATAGATTACAGAAAATTGAACACACAAACAGTAAGGGATTCATATGCCTTACCTAATCTGGAAGAGTCCTTCTCAGCATTGACCGGGTCCAAGTGGTTCTAGGTGCTCGATCTCAAATCAGGCTTCTATCAAATAGAGATGGAGGAAGCAGACAAACACAAAACTGCATTCGTCTGCCCTCTAGGATTCTTTGAATTCAACAGGATGCCTCAGGGGATAACCAATGCCCCTAGCACGTTCCAGAGACTTATGGAGCGTTGTATGGGAGAGTTGAACTTGAAGCAAGCCCTAGTTTTTCTGGATGACCTCATCATCTTCTCCTCTACATTGGAGGAGCATGAGGAAAGGTTGATGAACGTGCTCAACCTATTGAAAGAGTTTGGCTTGAAACTGTCACCAGGGAAATGCAAGTTCCACCAAACTTCTGTAAAGTACCTTGGCCACATTGTGTCTGAAAAAGGCGTTGAGACCGATCCTGACAAAGTAGCAGCATTAAAAACCTGGCCAAAACCAAACAACTTGAAGGAACTAAGAACCTTCCTGGGTTTCTGCGGTTACTACTGCCGGTTCATTAAAGACTACTCAAAGATTGTGAAACCACTCAACCAGCTCACTGCTGTCTATCCACCGCTAAGAAAGCATGCTAAAACCACAGTGAACTCTGAGAAGTATTTCAATCCAAAGGACGACTTTGGTGATAGATGGACGCTTGCTTGCCAAACAGCATTCAACACTATAATCGAAAAGCTGACAACCGCACCCATCCTCGGGTTTGCTGACCCCAAGCTCTCCTACATTTTACATACAGATACAAGCACTTTGGGCCTCGGTGCTGCTCTCTACCAGGAGCAACAGGGACAGAAGCGTGTTATTGCTTATGCAAGCCGAGGTCTGTCGAAGTGTGAGTCCAGGTATCCTGCTCACAAGTTAGAATTTCTTGCCCTTAAGTGGGCAGTAACAGAGAAATTCCAGGATTACCTGTACGGTAACACATTCCTTGCTGTCACAGATAGTAACCCATTAACATACATTCTTACCTCAGCTAAGCTTGATGCCACGAGCTACAGATGGTTGGCCGCTCTGTCGACGATCGATTTCCATCTACAGTACAGAGCCGGTAAGCAGAATCAGGACGCAGACGGACTGTCCAGATGCCCTCATGGCAGAGTAGCTGATGACACATAATCACAAAAAGAGTTGGAGAGGATACAACAATTCACAAAAAGACACATGTCAGAAGCTGATTATGCACACTTGAATGACAGCACCATCAAAGCTATCTGTGAGAAGCACATGGTCCACGAAGCGATCAACAATCACCCTGGGGAAACGTCAACCAGCACCATCTTGGTTGTGTCACTTGCCCACCATCCAAAGGCTCTCCCTCAAATCTTTGAAGAGGAGGATCAGCTTGGTGGTCTACCTGTCATCCCCCCTTTAACACCAGCTGAACTAAGAGACAAACAAAATGCTGATCCCTGCATTGGCGAAGTCCTTAGGCTATTGGAGTCTGGAGAGACACCTCCACCATCCTTGAGGAAAGAACTTCCTGAGCTTGGTCTCTTATTGAGGGAGTGGAACAAACTGGAGGTCTCGAATGGTGTTTTGTATCGCAGGCGACAAGAGGGTGCTCAGACTCACTACCAGATTGTACTCCCTGAAGCCCTGAGATTCGTAGTCCTAAAGAGCCTCCAGGACGACATGGGCCATACGGGCACAGAGCGCACGCTAGATCTTGTCCGGAAGCGATTCTATTGGCCCAAAATGTCAATTGAGGTGAAAAATAAAGTCAGAACCTGCAACCGTTGCATACGACGTAAGACCATGCCCGATAAAGCTGCTCCACTCATCAACATCGTGGCCACAAGACCACTCGAACTCGTGTGCATGGATTTTCTCAGTGTGGAGCCGGACTCAAGTAACACAAAAGACATTCTGGTCATTACCGACCATTTTACGAAATATGCAGTTGCAGTCCCCACCCCAAATCAGAAAGCCAGGACAGTGGCCAAGACACTGTGGGACCACTTTTTCGTCCATTATGGCATCCCTTAAAGACTCCACAGTGACCAAGGTCCCGACTTTGACTCCCGAACGATAAAAGAACTGTGTGAGCTTATTGGTACTCAAAAGGTAAGAACCACACCTTACCATCCGAGAGGGAACCCTGTAGAGCGCTTCAACAGGACCCTGCTCAACATGTTGGGAACCCTTGAAAACCAGAAAAAGAGTCACTGGCGGGAGTATGTCAAGCCATTAGTACACGCTTTGTACTAAGATTGAGACAACTGGCTTTACCCCTTACGAGTTAATGTTCGGGCGTCAGCCAAGATTGCCAGTTGACCTAGCCTTTGGCCTACCAGTCAATCATCAGCCAGGCTCTCACTCGCAATATGTCCGCAACCTGAAATCTCAACTTGAAGACAGTTACAGAGTAGCAACTGAGAATGCTAAAAAGACAGCAGATCGCAACAAACCAAGGTTTGAGAAGCATGTTGTTGACTCCACCTTGAAAGAAGGCGACGGAGTCTTGGTTCGAAATGTCCGTCTCAGAGGCACGCACAAGTTAGCTGACAGGTGGGAGTCTGATGTGTATGTTGTCCTGAGACAGTCCGGAGACGTCCCAGTGCATGTTGTGAATCCTGAGACTAGATATTCTTTTCGTCGAACTGATATTTAGATTTGGACTTGAACTTGAATTTAAAGTGCCATACTTTGATTTCCATATGTTTATTTTCTGAATGTGATTTGAGTAATTGTGGTCCACTTGATTTAACTGTGTTTGAAGGTATTTTGCAACCTGTAAAAGAAAGGAAAAGAGTTAACTCAGGAAAATTTAAATCTTAAAATAGGTGCAACCTATGAAAAAGAGACTGGTCTAATTAATTCAAATTAGTCTAATTCAAATAACCTAGGTGAACTAAAGAGCAAAAAGAAAGAGTGATATATTCTTTTTTTTCCTCCTCCCTTTTCCTCCCCATTTATACTTACCTCATTATTAAGAATCTGCAGAGTATTTTTGGTTTCATGTATTGTATTTTATGTCTGTTTTGCATTCATTAAATTGCCGTCCATTTTCACTTAAAGCAGCGGTCTCTGGTGCTATTATTTTGCTCCCCACTCCTTAGAGCCTATAACTGGTCCAGTGGCGCAGTTAGTGGTGTGATACCGATGCTACATCTACGCCTGCCGAAGACACAGACGTCCATCCCTGTGAACACTGGGACGCAACTCAATGGGAAAGGAAAGGATTCTGATTTCAACCGTTGCGTATATTAGTATATTAGCTGCGACATATGAATCAAGATGCTATGACCGAAAAACATTTGATTGACAGATGACCGTTGATATATGATTGGCTGAATTTAGGTGTTCAGGCTGACGTAGAACTAGAACAGAAGATAACGGAAAAACACAGATTTCAAGACATGATTTTTTTTAAACAGAAATTTTCTCAGTTTTGGGAAAATATTGTCTGATAATATTTATATACATTTTTAAGCCAGAATGATTTGACATTTAAATATGATTTCCCTTTAACTTTAAAATGTTGAACCTTTTTTAGTCATTTCTGAAAATGAACTTTAAATGTTGACAGAGATTCCAGCCAATTGTTCCCAGTTATTCTTGCATCTTTGCTAATTAGTCCCACTGCTCCTTATTTCCTCCATGTTGGAGCCGATATCTCTCCCTATATGTGAACAATCAGACGTTGCTCTGACCAACCTGATGCAGTTTTCTTTGATTTTTTTTTTTGCCTTTCTAAGTATTACCTAGAATGTAAAAAAAAAAAGTTTCACAGGTTTCACATTTTGAAGATTTCCTGTTTTCAGGTTGAGTTTTACCAATTGCGTTATTTTCAAGTTACATTTTCCAGATTGCATTCGCTTCCCTTCGAGGGGCAGGTATGGAGGTAATATTAAACCAAATCTATTTGTGCTTTGTAAGTGTGAATTTGAAGTTGCAGGTTGACTTACATTATAAGTTTTGTAAGTAGAAAAATTCACAAGCATTTTTTTTTTTTTTTTTTACACCTGTTAAAAGTTTAAGTAAAAAAAAACCAGCAACATTTTTTATTGGTTTGGGGCTTGAAGTGAGGATAATGTGATCCTTGAAACACAGTTTGAAAAGATTGCATTTGGTAAATTTAATCTGAAAGACAGATTTAAAAAAAGTCTATTACTGTAAAGAAAAAAAAATCTTATTTCTAGATTGCCTTGTTTTTAAGTTTCCATTCAGACATTGAACATTTTTACCCGTCTATCTGAATTATTTTTTTCTAGTTTCTCTCATCTGCTCCCAGGTTTGGTTGCTTTTTTCTATTTCCTGTTTAAAAAAATACCTAAAGACAGCCTCATTCAAGAAGAAAACAGTTCAGCTCTGACTACCGGAGGGCCTGAACTGTTTCCTTCCATTTGAAGATGCTCCAGTGTTTCCAGAGCCAGAGAGGAGATAACAAAGGCAGCCCTGAAGCTCCTCACTGCAACATTTATAGCATCCAAAGAGCTTCTGTCCTCCCTGTGACCCTCATGTACTTCCAGGTCATTTCACTCAGTGGGGAACTTTCCTACACGACCCACTGTTTGACCACACAGACTGTCAAAAAGTTCCCAAGAACAGGAATGTCGTTTTTTTCCCAGTCCAAAGGCTGAGCTGGTTTAATCAGACTGTTCTGGGATGTCTTCTTTTTAAAGCCAGATCCAACCTTATTTATGAGGCAGTTCAGTTTATTAGCAGATGGTTCTGGCCGCTTGGAGATGGAGAAACAGAACTCTGTGGTCTGATAAAACAGAACAGAAGCATCTGATCTGAAATCCAAACCTAATTTCTGGGGAGGGGGGGGGGAAACCTGGCTAAAGCTACCCTCCTGCTGTGAAGCATGGTGGGGGCAGCGTCATGCTGTGGGGATGTTTTTCTGCAGCAGAGAGGTTCTGGAGGGAGACGGGAGTCTTGACCTGAGCTGCAGTGGAGGCGGCAGGAAGCTGGCTGATGGTGGGAGGATGGATGGAGGAAGAATCGTACCTTTAGAGACACTGTTATCCAGGAGAACATCCATATGCTTCCACCAGGTCCACTGGTTCTGTCCCAGTGTGTTTTATAACTGACATGTCAGCCAAAGGAATCTGGCTTAGCTTTTTAAAGCTGCGATTTCAGCCAGTTAATTTAGGCTTTCACATTTTGAAGGAGACTTTAAGCCTTCGGTGTGTCTCAGACCAGCAGACAGCTCTGTGAAATGGAAGTGGCCTGTGGCTGGGATTACAGGCTCCGACACTGAAACTATTTTTAATCTTCCAGCTCTAGTCAGTCTGCTTCCTCTTTGGTTCCTGACTCTAAACACACCATTGATTTTTACTTTTATTCATTCAGCTGTGATTTCTCCTTTCACAAATACAGTTCACCATATCAACAGGTTTAGCATTAGATTAGATTAGATTAGATTAGATTAGATTCAACTTTATTGTCATTACACAGGTACAGGTACAAGGCAACCAAATGCAGTTTAGGTCTAACCAGAAGTGCAATAGCAGCAAGTGCAGGATAAATAATGGTTCCATAAATACAGGACATGGGTTCTACTGATTCAGTATAGAGATGAATACTATTATAAATAATGAATATAATATATAGATCACTAGTGTTATGAACTAAATTTACAGCTGGATATGTACCGAATATAATATACAGCTTATTAGCTGATAATACTGACATGTAAAATGCATCCATGTCATTGCTGTGCCATTGGGGTGCAATCTCTGCAGAGGACTGCATGCTCTCCAGCAGACCTCAGCAGCAGATGAGGTGAACCTCCTGTTTAAAACTGTTTCTCTGCTTTCATCCTCCAGATTTCTGGATACAATTGTATTTTCTTTCATCTTCAGCTTCTTGTAGGTTTTTCTAAACGATTAAGCTCTAGATATTGAGATTGATATTTAAACATTTTTTCTCTTTATATAGGATTTCTTGACTCATTAATGTTGTTTATGGTTTAATGGTTGGAATGTTTTAGATTTAAATTGTGGGATTATGACATATATACATATTTCTGAGGCTTCTACTTAACAAAAAGAACTATTCCAGACATTTTATTTTGAAAATTATTTAAGCCGTTTCATTATTCCAGCTATGAATTTAAACAGTAATAATTAGATAAAGGAAAAAAAATGGCCATGCTTGACAATCCTGACTAAAAACCTCACAGCTGTTCGGTTAGCCTCAATGCCGGAAGTAAAACATTGTAGTTTTTCAAAATAAAAGAAGTTGCAGTAACGTTGCCTGCGTAGTTAAAGCGAATCCACCTCCGCTATGCTGCTTTGGCTACGATCCATTAGTGATTATCTTCCTGCCCCTTTGACTCGAGCGAACTTTATTAATTGTAAAGAAAGAGAAAGAGAAAGCGCTCAAAGAGTGCTTTATTTTGAAGGTGTGAGGCGGAAGTTCGGTGTAATTCCGGTCAGCCTGTCACCAGTCAGCAGCGGTTCTCAGCACCCCAGCCTCAGCTGAAACCTCACCTCGGTGGTGAAGCTGTGGATCTCCCTCGGGCTGTGTGGCGCCTGGCACGGCGGGGGCACGTCTCTCCTGCTCCGGTACCGGTGAGTTCCTAGATGTGGGCCGACCCGGTGTGCTGGTGAAGCGTTAAATGTGACTTAATGTGCAGCTAATGCTGAGATTTCAGCGACACAGATCATATTAAACCATCCCACACCGAATCCCATTGAAAACCTGTGGGTCTGGTGTTTTTGTGCTGGTTCCGGACGGTTCGTTATGGATGGCACTGAAATCTATAGCTGGGCGTTCTCCTGTGAACCAGCCTGTATGTTCGGCTTGTTTGTACATAGGGAACGTCCTGTTTTAACAGCGTCCATCCTCTTTTCCCGCGACCACAGAAGGAGCAAATGCTGCTGCTGATGATATTAAATGGCTGATTTTTTAGGTGAAGTCTGGCGTTGTCGGTATTCGGTGATCCGTACCCCATGACATCATTGGTCGGGCTCTTCTTGTTGCTTCAGTTTCTTGTCACCCCACCCCCTGCTTGTTGTCGCTGGACTCAAACATCACATCGGCGTGGCTGACATAAGCTGCTAGTCGGTGACATAAACCGGGCCGCGGCGGCTCCACCGAACCGCCCTGCGGGCTGCGGTCACAGTGAAGCCCCACTGAGGAGGTTGTGATCCGGCAACAGAAGAGCTGAGCAATTACAACTAATGCATCATTTCCCATTTGACAGCACTTTACTAATGACATTTCACCCTGGAAAAAACTGTCACGTCACTGACCCCCCCCAATCTCAAGGCACTTTACAGTTCATCAGATCATCCAGTCAGATTTCTATCAAAGGAAAACCAGCTGATTGCATCGACTCATTGACTCTTGACACTAAGCATGCTTGTAGCGACAGTGGAGAGGAAAAGCTCAAAGACAGACATACACTGTGCGACTTTCCGCCTGATCATGGGTCGTACGTGTTTGATTTTCTCCCGGCTGTCGTAGGCAAATCGCTCAGTGGGCAAACAAGGATTCTTCTTCTTCCTCTTAGGTGAAAACTCAGAAGCATGGCGGGGGTGCAATGAGTGAAATGGAGTTCTTTCTTAAAACTGACAGACCGTACTAGCCAAGTTTGCTCAGCCATGTTTTTTTCCAAATACGTCCACGTTTTTTCTTTTTAGGGCTTTCAGCACAAAATTGCCCAAATAGCCAAGGCAGCGCGTTTCACTCTAGTGAGCTTCATATTCCTCTTCTAACGGTTTGGCTCCCAGATGGTCTGAGTAGCGACATCTCACTGCGGAGCTGAGTCCCACCTGGTTTTTAGACGTTCAGTGTGAGCAGGTAGATCGCATCAGAGCGTCGTGCTGTATAGACATCGTGAGCTGTGATGTCACTGTATGACTGGGGTTCAAGGAGACAGAAGCAGACATAGAAAAAGAAGCATAGATACAAAAGGCAACTGTAAAAGACGGCCCCGTTCAGGAAACACACAGCCAGGCAGACGAGCTCCGAGCCAGCTCCCATGTCAGAGGATGAAGAGAGCACATCCAGTTAGTCACAGTCAGAGAAACAGGACTACACTGGAAAACAGGCCAAACTCCAACATCTAGAAACAAAGGTGTTGATGGCAGCAGCACATCTGATATTTCTCTCCAGGATGGAGTCACAGCCAAACAGGAACAGACCAGATGAAGCTACTATGAGAAAAAGCAGAGAAAACAGAGCGTTAGAGATTGATTTCAGTAACCAATAATATACCTACAGATCTAAATCAATCAATCTAACCTGAAGAGTCAATAAAAGAAAAGTTTGAAATGACCCAGAGATGAGGTTTTGATGGGGTTTGGACCTCGAACTTATTGAATAATGAATGTATTACTTAACTGACCTTTTTCATTGACTAACGTTTAATAAGATATTTCATAACATGAAGGGCTGTACTTAATTTTTTTTTGTATTTACTCGATTAACAAACAAGAGTACCTCTTTAAATTTTAAGCATTTATTGTGTGAGATGTGTTAAATGCTGAATGGGGCTGAAACAATTAATAGGATTAATCTGTAGACTTAGAAACTTTTACTGTCATTTTGTATACTAAACAAAAAATTTAATTTAGTACAGCTTTTCAGACAGTAAATTTATAATTGAAATAATCGATTATTGAAATAATCGTTAACTAATTTAGTAATGGACTAATCGTTAACTGGAGTATAGAGACTATAAAACATGCCTTCAGCTGACAGAGCGACTCACTTAGAGCAGGAATTATGACAAAACGCTGAATAAAATATATAAGCATTTTGCCTTTAAGATAAAAAAAAACTACTTTTTTTCTGTCAGTCAGCTCTATCAACTATTAAAGTGGAAATGTTTTAGTTTCACCTGGTTTAATTTCATAAAAAATCTTCTTTAATACAAACAACCCGCCCCAACCCAGGGGGGGCTTTTGAACTTTCAGCTCATGTGCATGAGTATTTCCCTGTCCACATAGCAGGTCCACACATCTACAGAAAGCTCTCGTTTTCCTCTTTCCAATGAAACCAAACATGCTGAACAGCAATAAATACTGCGACCGTTTTTTCCGAGAGAAACATGAGAGATACACAAAATTAAAAAAATTTCATGTTTTACCTTTTACTTGTTCTAAGGAGAAAACTCCAATATTTCCCTCCAAGTTTGGTCTCTTTCTGGTCGAAACAGCCAGAAAAAAATAACCCAGTAAAATGATGGCTCCAAACGTCGTATAAAATCCACACAGGCATGAATACTGCAGGATAACTCTCATCTTCAGGAAAAAAACGGCACCACATTTTGCTTTTTTCACTCAAGATGCTAAAAAAACAACGCATTTGATGCCACCGCCGGTTCAAACAGGAAGTCCTGGCTTGATTGACACCTCGTTTGACCAGTTACAGGACAATGGGGGCGGGCTGGAACAGCAGGAAGCCAATCGCCATCAATCATGCTTACAGTTTTTGACTTCCTTTTTTCTCCCCTCCTATTCCAACCAGTAAAAACTCATCAATGTGTAAAATATTTGTCTGTTCGATTATTAATAGAAAAATTTATTGAAGGTTACAGCCCAAAAAAAAAAAAAAATCGTGCACATTATTAAAGGATACAAAACAGAAACCTGTTAGTTTACTAAATAAAAAGCTTTCCAGTAGAGCTATCATTAATAGACAGGGTATGACTCTCTGACAGACTCTTTGCCACTTTACTTGAATAAAATTGACATTTACATTTCACTCTGTTTTCAGTGTAATCCAGCTATCAGTGCTGGGAGAGACTGTTTCTGGTGACGTTTACTAGTGTATTACCTCACAAGAGCCTTCCCCATCTACAGTGCTAATTGCTAGCATGTCTTGCAAGCGTTTAGCTCCACTTTTCTATCATTACATCATCATCATCATCCTTCAAACTCAGTGGGGAAGTTCTGCTGCTCCTCTATGCAGTACGGCTAAATGGAAATATTTAGGTCAGAACTGAAGGAGTTTATTGAGAGTTTATATTTACAAACTGAATCCTTGTTTCCATTGAACAGTGTAAATAATCTGGACAGAACTCTGAGTTCTACTTTAGCATAACTCTCTGTCTTGCATCAGTTCTCTTGCAAACGGTGGTAACATTACAATACTGAAAGAAATTCCCTTTAAGCGGGAGTTATCAATGAACCGCGTTGACCAAATTTCAATATAATAAATCGCTTGCCGAGCACTAATCCTCCTTTGACCGGTAAGGGTTGGACTCCGCCAAGGTTGCCCTTTGTCACCGAATCTGTTCTTAACTTTATGGACTGAACTTCTTGGAGCAGCCAAGGTGTTGAGAGGATCCGTTTTGGTGGCTTTAGGATTGCATCTCTGTTATTCATAGATGTTGTGGTTCTATTGGCTTCATCACTGGAGCAGCCGAGTGTGAAGCTGCAGGAATGAGGATCAGTGTCTCCAATTCAGAGACCATGGTCTTGAGCCGGAAAAGGGTAGAGTGCCTTCTCCAGGTTGGGGAGGATGTGCTGCCCCTAGTGGAGGAGTTTA
Organism: Cyprinodon diabolis; assembly: GCA_030533445.1. Lineage (NCBI taxonomy): Eukaryota > Metazoa > Chordata > Actinopteri > Cyprinodontiformes > Cyprinodontidae > Cyprinodon > Cyprinodon diabolis. The sequence continues at coordinate 48,026,638 of CM060079.1, read as the reverse complement.
AGTATCTCGGGGTCTTGTTCACGAATGAGGGGAAGATGGAGCTGGAGATCGATAGGCGGATTAGTGCGGCGTCTGCTTTGAAGCGTGCGCTGTACCGGTCTGTTGTGGTGAAGAGAGAGCTGAGCCAAAAAGCAAAGCTCTCGATTTGCTGGTCGATCTATGTTCCTACTCTCATCTACGGTCATGAGCTTTGGGTCATGACCGAAAGAATGAGATCCCGGATACAAGCAGCTGAAATGAGTTTTCTCTGTAGTGTGTCTGGGCTCTCCCTTAGAGATAGGGTGAGGAGCTCAGTCATCCGGGGAGGACTCAGAGTAGAGCCGCTGCTCCTCCTCATTGAGAGGAGCCAGTTGAGGTGGCATCTGGTTAGGATGCCTCCTGGACGTCTCCCTGGTAAGGTGTTCCAGATGCGTCCTCCCGGAAGGAGACCCAGGGGGAGACCCAGGACACGCTGGAGGGACTATGTTTCTCAGCTGGCCTGGGAGCGCCTTGGGATTCCCCTGGAGGAGCGGGACCAAGTGGCTGGGGAGAGGGACGTCTGGGCCTCCCTACTGAAGCTGTTACCCCCGTGACCCGACCCCCGGATAAGCGGAAGAGGATGGATGGATGGATGGATAATCCTCCTTTGTTAGCATCCCTACTAAACATATTTTAACAAGATTAGTGTAAACCGTAACTACATGAAAAAAAGCATTGACCACATATTTCAGTGTTGTCGTCACTTTTTTAAGGCTGCCATAAACTCCTCTCTATGGGCTGGTATGATGAATAGATGTACACATTTATCCCATAGTAGAATCAGTCTAAGGCCATAAAAAGACTAAATGATCTTAACAAGGCAAATTCCATCCTGAAAACATAATTCAGCTGTAAGGGATCACATTGACTGTACCAAGAAAATCAAACACATTAAGGTGGAAACTTCATATTTATAATAGAAATATACTGAATAGATCTGCCTGTATGGATCAGGCCCATTTTCACAGATTCTATACCCAGAATTTCCTTCAATATCAGGACCGATGCCAATATTAATATCAAATTGGTGCATCTAAACCAAAACGATTAGAAAAATAAAGGAACAGGGTTTTTTTTTTGTCAGGCTGTGATGTCAGAGGAATGAGGATCAGAGGAGGCTGTCAGCCACAGACTGGCTGATGGTAAAACACTGCAGCAGGTCTCAATCCCATCGCTGACATTGCCGCTCCGCTTTTAACGACCCACAATCCTTTGCTGCAGCCCTGTGACCGTCACATGACCAAACTAACAAAAGAAGAACGTTTTATTTCTGAACCAAAAAACCTCCAGGTAACATCAGCTTCATCTTTTCCGTGGCTCGCCACAGACCAGAGGACAGTGAGGCGGATGAAAGATGCGTTGGTGAATCTGTGTGACGATCAGATGGAGCCATTAGACACATGTTGCCTTTTAAAGTGACAACAGGTCTGCTGGGACAGATTTGACTGAACCGGGATGTGCGTTGGGCTCCCTGCCTCGGGGCCATGCTGGCGGACCTCCTACAGGACGGCGTGGTTCTGTTCTAATCCACCACGCTGATGTCACAGAGAGCCACCCGTTTAGATTCGATTAGCCGGCCTGATGGCCGCGGTGCCTTCAGGGACACTAAAGCTTCCCTCTGATGCCTGTCTCTCTGCTCATGTCCTCACAGGCATCCGTCCTGCTTTCATCACTGTGATCTGCTCTCTTTTCCTCGCTGGGTCATGATTATATGGAATCCACGCCGTATGATCGCTTTAAGCGGACAAAGGATGGCTGCTGCCTTTTTGTTGTGCTGTTCCTTACAGAGGGAGTCAAACCATTGCTGATCAGCTGCTTGCTTAGCCAGCCTGCAGTCCGCTGCTTTCCAACTGTTTGATCTTTGTTCTGTCCTTTCATTTCTGCTTGTTTATTTACTGAGATTTTAAAGTGTTTTTATTTTTATTTCTCTCGGTCGTCCCGTTTCCTGCCGGCTGTTGTACATCTGACTGAGTAACCTTCTGTTTCTCTTCCTTCTCGTTCAGACGCAGAGAGTTTGGTCAATGGGAATCACCAGGCGGCTTCATCCCAGTCTCCCTCGGCTGCTGGAGTCCAGTCAGAGCACAGTGCCATCGTCAGCTCCATTGAGAAGGACCTCCAGGAGATCATGGATTCCTTAGTCCTGGATGACCCTGAGCCCTCCTCCTCTGAGGGGAAAAAGCCCCCTGGAGGTCACGCTGTGCGCCACTCCCCCTTGTCTCCGATGGTGAATGGAGGGGGGAGGTATTTTTTGTCGCCTCCAACCAGTCCAGGCGCCATGTCTGTGGGGTCCAGCTATGAGAATACCTCCCCACCTTTCTCCCCCCTTTCCTCCCCCTCGGCTGCCAGCAGTGGGAGCTTTACCAGCCCTTCTCCTGGTGGAGGACTCCAGGACCAGGGAACTTCTCTGCCACCTGTGCCTATACGCTCTTCTAGCTACAACTTCAGCACCCAGCCTCCCCCCGTACCTCTGCCAAGGACCGTACTACCTAACTTCAGCAGCGCTGGTTTGAGCCAGAAGCTCCAGGAAAGCCCCAGGCTGCCGAGGAAAGTCTTAACGGAGACTCCGCCGAGTCCCAAGCCGAGCCGCAGGGGACTGAGTCAGGACGGCTCTGAGAGCCCCCGCCAGACGCCTCTGGTTTCTTCTAGCGAATCTCTCAGCGGTAAAAACGTTGTGCCAAGTAGCCCCAGAGTGACTCCCAAATTCGCGGGCTGTTCATCCCCGTCGCCTTCTAGTCCCCGGACCAAGAGCATCACGGTGCTGCAGGAAAGGCCTGCCAGTCCTTACAGAGAGCAAACCATCTGTGCTGATCGCTCCCTGTCTACCAGCCCCTCCAGGCAGATTTCTCCTCCCAGTAAGGCTTTCCAGCCTCCTTTAGATCCCATTGTTCATGTTATCCAAGGATCCCATCTCCAGCAGCATCCACGGCCTATGCAGCCCCCTGAAAGCCCCCGGTTGGCCCGGAGGAACTTAGAATTGAACGGGGGGAGTGCAGGGATCAATAGCATGAGAGAGCTGCCACCTCTGAGTCCTTCGTTAGCTCGGAGAGGGGTCCCAGTTCTCCCAGGAGCACTGCCAGGAACCATTACTACGCTGCGGACTCCAGAGAGCCCCTCTTTCTTAGGCAGGCTGGTCCCAGAAAGTCCCAGGCAGCGCCGGAAAACGGGATCCGCGTCCGAGGAGAGCAGAGGGATCCGGGCTCGCAGTCCCTCCCCTACCTCCATGATGATGGAGGGTGGCGGCTGTGTGGGGATACGCAAGACGAGCTTTGGGAATTCCTTATCGCCTGCTTTCAGTCTGGGCTCCCTCCCTGGCTCCTCTCCGGCAGCCAGCCCAAGGACCCAGAGGAAAATGTCCCTAGGCAGACCCCACCCCGGCATGCGGGAGAGGAAGAACAGCATCACCGAGATCAGCGACAACGAAGATGAGCTGCTGGAGTATCACCGGCGACAGAGAGAGGAGCGCCTCAGGGAGCAGGAGATGGAGAGGCTGGTGAGTTTAAAGCTAACACTGATTTGATTCAGACAGACCGGATGATTTAAGAATTCAGGTTATTTTCACTATATCTGTTTAAAACATGTCATCTTAAGACATTTTACAGAAACTGCTCCATCAGATCATCCCAACAGATTAAAGGTTACCCTGGGAAACCAGCTGATTGCATCCAGTCACTGACTTTACAGGATTCTCTCCTCCTGGATGAGCAGCTAGGGGCCGTAGATATTTGCCTGGATTGGGCTGCTGTCTCTACAGCAATCCCTGCATGCCTACTGAGCATGCTTGTAGCGACAGTGGAGAGAAAAAACTCCCTTAACAGGAAGAAACCTCCAGTGGAACCAGGCTCAGTGTGAGCGGCCATCTGCTGATGCTGACTGGGGTTCAAGGAGTGCCTTTAAAATAAATGCATTTTTTTCTAGAATTGAACAGATGAGGGACACACTCTGCCAGTGGATTTAATTTAATGTATTTAGATTTAAAGAAAGAAACAGAACCACTGCAGTCAAATCCATAATATCTAATTATCTTATTTTAAGGTTAAAAATACTAATTACATTGGCAGATCATCTTATTTATCTGCTCAAATTAAGGCTTAATTAAGACTCATCCATCAATCCATCCGTCTGTCTGTCCGTTCGTCCATCCATCCATCCGTCCAACCATCCATCCATCCGTCCAACCGTCCATCCATCCGTCCCTCCGTCCATTGAACCGTCCATCCATCCATCAATCCATCCGTCTGTCTGTCCATTCGTCCATCCATCCATCCATCCGTCCAACCGTCCATCCATCCGTCCCTCCGTCCATTGACCCATCCATCCATCCATCCGTCTGTCTGTCCGTTCGTCCATCCATCCATCCATCCGTCCAACCGTCCATCCATCCGTCCCTCCGTCCATTGACCCATCCGTCCATCCATCCATCCATCCGTCTGTCTGTCTGTCCGTTCGTCCATCCGTCCAACCGTCCGTCCCTCCGTTCATTGACCCGTCCATCCATCCATCCGTCCATCCAACTGTCCATCCGTCCATTGACCCGTCGTTCCATCCATCCATCCATCCATCCATCCATCCATCCATCCATCCATCCAACCGTCCATCCGTCCATTGACCCGTCGTTCCATCCATCCATCCATCCATCCATCCATCCATCCAACCGTCCATCCGTCCATTGACCCGTCGATCCATCCATCCATCCGTCCATCCAACCGTCCATCCGTCCATTGACCCGTCGATCCATCCATCCATCCGTCCATCCATCCATCCGTCCATCCAACTGTCCATCCGTCCATTGACCCGTCGTTCCATCCATCCATCCATCCATCCATCCATCCATCCATCCATCCAACCGTCCATCCGTCCATTGACCCGTCGATCCATCCATCCATCCGTCCATCCATCCATCCGTCCATCCATCTTCAGTCATGCTTATCCAAAGCGGGGTCTCTAGGGGTGCCGGCGGTTAAATTCTCTTGTTTTAGTGAATTATTACTCATCTTTCGATCCTTTTTGCAGTGTGCTTTTATGGACCATCCTCACTGCTAACGAATCAGCAATGAATAGAAGTAGGAAGCAGCCGTCCACTCTGTGGATGACCTCATGTCTCTGTGAGGTCACGACAGAGGCCATCGGGGGTTTAATGACAGCGAACCTGCTCTGTTATTGGACCAGGGGGTGGGGCTAATGCTTCCCTCTGAACCCAGAATAGTAAAAGACAAAGAAGCTGCTTTGTCATTTACTATTCTGGGTTTTATGAGGGGGGCGGGGGCTCAGTGGGGAGTCCTACACAGAAGGAAGCCTGTTGTTAGTGAAGGATCCAGATGGCTTCTTCTTTTATCTCATTCATGTTTTTCCTGCAGGATCTGAGCGCCTCAGAACCAGAACCCACCAAGCGACGGGGGGGAGAGAACAGGTTCTGTTTAGGAACGCGTTTGGTGACCCGTTAGCCTATCTGGGCCACTGTTAGATCTGTGCAGCTGCAGTTAGCTGCTGGAGACGCAGATCCAACAGGAAATCAGATCATAACTAGATAATCTGCTCTCTGGAAATCTGAAGGCTGCTTCCCTCAGCCTGTCATTCTCTGACCTTCCCACTAGAGGGGGCTGTTGTCCTTCTGCAGTTCCTTCCTCCCAGATCATAAGCAGGATTTCATTTTTTACATCTAGTTTTTAAAAAATATATATATAATTCAACATTTTAGACTAGAAATATGATGAGAAGAGAAAAGTAAAGCTGCAGCAATCAGGATGTGACCTTCTGCTCTGTGATTGGCTGCTGCAGGACTGAAAGATCAGGTATTTCCTTTGTGTTTTCATCCTATTTGTGAAAGCTGGGATTAATGCCAGACTGGTTCCATGATTCTGCAGAAGATGATCCTCACAGAACCTCTGGTCAGTTTCAGGTCTCTGGCTGTGCTTTGATATAGAAACCTAGCCTTTCTATCAGACATGCAGCCTTCCTGTTAGCTGTTAGACGTCTGTCTCTCCTGCCTCCATAGACCATCCAGGCTTAAAACTCTTCCATCAAATTGTTTTTTGTTTTGTTTTTTTGGGTAACTGAAAGGAAAAGTCTGGTCATATTCATAATTCAAACATTTGAAAGTACTTTAATTCAAAGAACAGAACTTTACCATATAGGAACCAGTTGAATGTCCCCATATGTACCTGTAAGTCCTCGCATGTAGGAATTTTACAAAATACTTCCCTCACATTGTAGGTAAAACAAGACCACACACACACACTTTTTCCCTAAGTCATATTTTAGTAAATATTTTCCAGTCCAGATGTCTTACTATTTAAGGAGAAGTCTGGTCATATTCAGAATTTAAACTTCAGAAAGTTCTTTAAATATGAAATGATTCCATCCTGTTCAATAAATGATCAGTGTTTTTAATTCAGAGTAATTTTCATTTGAATGTGCTTTACTGGAGGCATCCATGTTTGCCAAAGAACACTACTGCCACCTACTGGTTAGTGACGTCACGGTGCGGTATCGGCTGTTGATCAAGTCCCAGTGCTGTATCTGGTGTTTGTCACAACGCGCTATTATCCAAGTCATCTTGAAAACATTCTTCTTCCAAATGTTGGCTACATATTACATGTTTTTTCTCTGGCCAGAAGTTCGATGGCAAATCCTCCCTCTTCAAGTTGGCGATCCAACGACCAACCCGTCCGTGGAGGATCAGGAATCAGAAAGGTGGAATAAGTCTTTTTTTCACTTTTACCCGATGTATTCCAGCATCCAGCTGCCATGCACGTGGGCATTGTCAGTTTCACTATAGCTCTGGTGAATTTCAATGGTGAAGTCCTCTGGAAATCTTCAATAATTGTTGTTGATTGCAGATGTGTCTAGTAGTTCCCATTGATTTAGCTTGTAAAGCGGGGAGAATGGCGCTAGGCGTACCGCACCGTGACGTCACTGCTGGAAGATGGCAGGAGGGAGGGGCTACTATATTTGGGCAAAAATGGCCGCTCCAGACTCAGTGATCATGGCAAAAATGATTGTTTTAATTTTTTTCTGATTGACGCTTATTAAATTCACAGCGAACAAATTAGTTTTAGGTATAGATAAAGATCCATTAATTATTCCTTGCTGACCGGACTTTTCCTTTAAAGTAGCGCATCAGAATGGCTTGGCGGTTATATCAAAGAAAACAAAGTGGCTTTTGACCTTTTGGAGAAGCAGCGGAGTGAATTTGTGGCGGGGCCGCCAGCATGAGCAGACGGTGCCTTTACTGATCAGTCACACTCTGGATTTCTCAGTTTCATGGTTAACAACCAGCTCTCCAAGGCTGATTTCTTTTTTTTTTTTTACTTTAAGCAGTCAGGCTGGATGGGCCTTCATTCAGTGGACTGATAACAATGTGTCGTTAACCGCTTCTTGTTTCCACTCAGAGTCTAATGAGCTGCTCTTTTCCTGTGGTTGCTCAGACCTTCGGGGCTCCCTGCAGCACTAATGTCATGTTTTCCTTCTGTTGGTCTCTACAGCAGCAGCAGCAGCAGCGAGTCTGACTCCCAGAGAGTCGGACTAAACCACGTCTGCTGCTTCATTAGCAGACAGAGGCAGACAGAGACGGTTTGGTTAAAAATGCCACAGCCTGCTGGCAGTGACACCCTGAAAAACTCTGCAGCCTAATTGTTTAGAGTCTGTTGTTATCAGTCTTCTTGATGCTTGAAGCTCCAATCAAACGCTTCAAAGCTATGCTCTCATTCATTCCTTATTAGAAACCAGCTGGAAGAAACGCATCATTGCATTAAGCTGTGAGATGAAACAAGGGAAACTGTTTCTGCTCTGCTCCCTTTAAGGTAGCCTTCTGCTTTTCTTAGAGGGAACCAGCAGGGTGCCTCCTACAGGAGGAAGTCCCTGCCTGCTGGTCCAAGCCCACCTCTCTCTGTCTCTCATCAGCTGTTTCTGAAGTCCCATAGAGAACAGGAGCAGTCCTGGGGAGGCGCCGCTGGACGCTACTGATGCCATCCGAACCGCGTTTACATTTAACCAAACTGACCGCTTCTGTGCCGTAATTTGATGGAATCAGAATCGGAAATACTTTAATAATCCCAGAGGGAAATTACTTTTGTTACACGCTCCAGTTACAGTTTTATATTTATATATATATATATATATATATATATATATATATATATATATATATATATATATATATATATATATATATATATATATATATATATATATATATCCAACAACACAAGATAATAAATATAAAAATAAAAAAGAGATAAAATATATACACATATATCTCTTCTGTATATGTATCTATGTATGTATATATATATGCATATGTAAAAACTAAATCCAAGTAAAGTGAAAATCCAAGTAAAGTAATAAATCCAAGTAAAGTAATATCTGGCGTGCAAAAATAGTGCATAAATGTCAATTAAAGGGGGGAGTAAATTTTGTTCCCTTATTGTTTAAAATAAACGCTTTAGGAAATGCAAATAAAATGCAACCCAGAAGTAAAACTTTGAAAAACTTAATTCCTAAAAGTTTTTATGTTGACTTTGCAGTTTCTCTGCAAAGCCCAATCCAAATGTTCGCTGTCGACCAATGAAAATGTTGATAATGTCCAGCAGACCAATAAAAATGCGCCTTCCCTCCTCACTCCAGCGCAGAACTGGCTGCGTTCAGCGGCCTCATGCTCCAAGGACCCGGTCCGCCTGGACTGGGTCCATCGAGGTCAGTGAAAATAAGCAAGAGATACATTTTCAGATTCAAACTGCGCTTCCAAAATTCACCACTGTCTGGCGCCATTTCCATTCTTCCTCTGATCACGGAGAAGCCGGCTTGCTTGTAATCGCAGTGAATCATGGGATACCCAAGGCTAAATAGAGGCAGGACTAGTAAAAAGAAGGCTGCCTAACGAGGAGTCTTCCAATCCGAACAGACCTCGGCGCTATCCATCCAACATTAGATCGTTCACGCTCTCCGTAGTACCCCTGTGGCGCGTGCACAGCGCGGTTGTTACGTGCCTTTAGCGAGCATGCGCATTTCCTGTCGCTTGCACGGTGAATCATGCCGCCTGCGCTGTGTGGAGATGCAGGGGAAACTATCTGATGGGGAGACGCAGCTCGCTGGAGTCCTCCTCACTCTCCATCTCTCTGAGCGTTAACACCCGTAACAGCCAGTCTCATCCTCCCCTCTCTCATGACAAGGCGCGCACGAGTCCTATCATGAAAAAAGGTTAATTGTGCGACCTGAGTAACGTGCAGTAATGGGGTGTCTGCAATGGTAACTGCGTTATAGTTACATTAAGTGTAATAATTTTGATTACTTGTTACTAAAAAAAGGTAACGCCGTTAGTAACGCCGTTACTCCAATCACAGGTGGAGATGGACCACAATGATGGACTTTGAGCTAAAACCATCCCATTGCTCTGGCTAAATGTTTGGCCCAATTTTACCATTTACGGCTTCAAACACTCACCCCCCCACAGCATGATGGGCCCTCCTCCTTGTGTTGTCATGGGAATGCAGGATGTGTCGATGAGCCAGCTGGTCAGCAGTGCCCAGCACCAGGATGCAGATGGTGTTTTTATCTGAATGTGAAGGGCTGACGCAGTCATTTTTGATTTATGCTCAATATTGAAGCGGGGTCTGTGCTACATGCTGTGGGTCTAGATACGGCCGAGGCGGCGAGGAAGTGGGGGCGAGTTTGTCCGACAACGGAGGGACATGAGGGCGAAAAAGAGCGGAGATCCAGGTGGAAAAAGGGTCCCAGCGTTCTTATGCACCTCGCTCTACTAGCTGGTCCAACTTCACGAGTTGTTTTCCACAATTTCAGTCATAAAAACAAAACAAGCCGGCCTCCTGTCTGTGTTTACTTACAATTTGGGAGAGGTGCAGCAGAGTGTCTGCGGAGGGGGCGGGGACGTCTTTTTGTTCACTGAGACACCTACGCAGAGGACCTAGTTTAGAAATATAAATCAGCCTTGAGTCTGCAGGGCCGACATTAATACTTAAACTCCAGAGTCGACGTCCCAATAGCCATAAAATCACTGACGACGAGCTAACAGGAGAGTCGGTTCCATGTTCTCCGTCCAAACCTTCTCACTTACTGTTGATGGAGTTTGAAGCATCATGTGGAGAGATGGATGCTGGCTACTATGCGCTGCTGTCTTTTGCTTAGATTTCCTGTTTCACATGCAGCTGATGCAGGTGGAGGGTTTTTAACCCCTGAACCTGAACAGTGCGACTCCTAGAATGATCGACAGGATAAGCAGAGCCTGGAGGCGCCTGCAGGGCTGGGTTACAAAGGGTTAAACTGTGCATGGGGCGCTGCGTTTTCTCTAGAACCCACATGGAGACCAACATGGGGGCCGATGGAGGATTGGTCCCATTCCTGCCTCGTCCTCAGGGACACAGAGGACGAAAAGAAACCATGGCTTCTGTTTGGTCCTCTGGGACCAGAACATGTAGAACCCTCCAAGGATCCCAGTTTGATGATGAATGGGCTTCACTTCACAGACCGGGGATGTGGCTTATGTAGAGAATAAAGCTCTGTTGAACTTAGCCAGTTTACGGAGATGTAGGAGTGGGGGTTCTGATCAAAGCCCCACCGATGGAGAAAGGCCCAGAGGCGGTTTGGAGAAGAAAAGCAAACCTTGAAATGAGGAAACAGGAACCGACTCTCAGAGCAGAGCAGAGAAAAGAGGCTGATGGGATAAAATGAGGAATGAGAGGAGTTAGTTTGACTGCCGTCACAGAATGAAGGGGATTAAAGCCACTTCTCTCTCCCTCAGTCCACCCAGAACCAGCGCTTCTACTTCCTGTAAACAGGAAGTAGAAGCGGAAGTAGAACCTTTTACTGCTTCACTGCCTGGTTTCTTGGGAAGGAACATTTATATGTTTATATGTTAATTTATATGTTTGCATCTCTGCTTCTGTCTCCTTGAACCCCAGTCGTCCTCAGCAGATGGCCGCTCACCCTGAGGTTTCTGCCTGTTAAAAGGGAGTTTTTCCTCTCCACTGTCACCACAAGCATGCTTAGTGTGAGGGATTGCTGAAGAGTCAATGAGTCGATGCAATCAGCTGGTTTCCTTAGATAGAAAACTTTGAAGCAATCTGACTGGATGATCTGGTTGAATTGTCTCTAATTTGATGACATTGTGTGAATTGGCGCTATAGAAAGAAACAGAATGAAAATCTCTACAGCTTCCCATCTCTCCTCGGCTCGTTGACCCTTTTGGAAGGATGCTGAGGCGTCTTAGGTTTTTTCAGACTCTTCCTGGCCTCCATGTTTTCTAGCTGCTGCTCTGCTTCCATCAGTAAAAACAAAATCCTGGGAACTCTCACGTGATTGGCTCAGGAACCAGGAAGTAAACGAGCGTTGCACACCATCCCGCCGCAGCTCTGACTGATTTATTTTTTTTCAAAATTATTTTGAATCACTTTCTGGTCCATTTATTCCATTTGTTTAGTGCAGTAAAGTCAGATTGCCGGTTCTGTCACTTAAATCCTATAAAAAGGTGATTTTAGGTGGTTTAGTTTCCATATAGCTGCCCTGAGGCCTGCCTGTTTTAAAGGGCGGGTCCGACCGGTTCTGGTTCTGTTCTTCTGTCATTAATGAGCTGAACGGTTCTGGAACTGGGTCAGAAATGACACAGGAAGACGGGTTTGATATGACTTGATGAATCCAGAAAGAGCTCAAGTTCTGGACTGAGGGTTGGTTTCAGAACCACTGCATTCTGGGTAATCTGAGGATTTTATCCGAGGAGGTTTCCCTCGTTCTCCTTCAGTGAAACCAGCAGGTCCAACTGTGTTTGCATCCTTCCACAGGAGAGGCAGCGGCTGGAGACCATCCTGACCCTCTGTGCCGAGTACAACAAGGGTGAGGGCGCCGGGCCGGACACCCCCGACCCGGGAAGGATGGCGTTCCCCGGCAGCCTGGATTGCTCGCTGGAGAACGTTCTGGGAGGAACGCCGCTGTCTGCCCTCCGCCTGGCGCAGAGACAGAGGGAGAGCGACGAGGAGAACCTGAAGGAGGAGTGCAGCAGCACCGAGAGCACTCATCAGGAGGTGAGGGTGGGGGGGGGGCTGCTCCCAGAACAGCAGGCCCGGTCCGGTTTGACTCCTAACGTAAAGCGTCTCCCTTCCTGCAGCACGAGGACCCCCCCAGCTCAGCCGGCGCCGCGCTGTCAGAGCTGACCTACCTTGAGGACGAGAGGGTCCGCGTTCTGGCCCGGATCGATGAGCTGAAAGCCCGGCTCACCGAGCTGGAACAGCAGCTCCAGGAGTCTGAGCAGGAGGTGCGGCTTCATCAGAACTTCCGCCGGGACGCGTCTCTCCCGGCGGCGTGTGTCTCACCGTGTCTTTGGACCCCGCAGGCGGAGATGGAGCGCGCCCTGCTGCAGGGCGAGACGCGGGCCGAGCTGGACCAGATAGAGGCCGAGACGGACGTGGTCAGTCAGCTGCAGCACAGGCTGGAGGAGCTGGAGAGCGCCATCCGGAGGGAGAAGGAGCAGGTACACGGGGACAGGAGGAGAGCCTGGTTCGTGCAGATAGGCTCACCAGCTGTGGTTCTGATCCGTCTTCTAACCCTGAAGTCTTACTCGGCTTCCTCAGCGTGGGCTGACAGTAGCAGCAGGCACAGGAGGTTCTGATTTATTACTTTGTAGAACCACCTGGTTTTACAACAACCAGATAAATCTGCTAACCTGCGTTTCAGACCAATGAAATAATCCTTGCATGATTAAAAGAAGGATGGTAACGCTGAACTCACTGCGGCGCCATAAGGAACCCAAACCTTTGAAATCAGTGGGAACGCCCCATCAGTCGCACTGCAGAGCGATCCAGATAGCGAGGACAAATCATTTCCACTAGAGGGGCGTTTGGCCAGATGCCGTAGCGGTCTAATTAATCCAATAATCCAACAGCAGAGACTTCCTGGTCAATTTCAGAATAAAATTAGATTATGCTAACTTTGCTACTGGAACCAGCCAGTTAAAGGGCGAGTTTTAACCATGAAAGAGCCTGAACTCGGGTGATGATCTGTTCTCAGCAGCACTGGTTCTGCAGCCGTAGCTGGTCAGGCTGGTCGCGGCATCTGCAGCTGCGCCGCAGGCGGTGTGAGTGCGGCATGCGGTGCGGCTAAATGCTGCAACAGGTGCAAACATTTTAGTTTTTAGTTTTCCAAAACTGATAAAATTCCGACACATTCGGTTATATTAAAAAGAGAGAATGTCGCCACGATTATAGGATTTAGAGAAATAAAGTCATGAAACAGGCCTATAAACTACACTGCAAAAACATCCTAATTATAAGTAAACATTTCTTAAATCAAGTGTATAAATAACCTTTAATCCTTACTTTACTGTTATTTCTTCAACATTTTTGATTAAAATCTAGAAATATTAGTTATATTATAGCGTAGTTCTGAAACATTAATGGATTAATCATTAACTGGAGTATATATGGAGCTGACAGTGACTCACGTATGCTACGTTCAGACCGAAAGCAGCAGAAGCATCAAAAACGCGCATTCTGCTTTATTTTTTATGTTTATACAAGTTTAGATCTGACGTGTGGCTGAAGCATCTTTGCGGCTACAGCTACGCGGTGGGAAAGTGGGTCTGATGCGCGTTGGGCGGAGCTACTCTATCCTTTCTTTGCCTGGAACAATGGCAGCTATATTTGCTGTGATCAGTGGGTAAAAAGTAGTTTTAATGTTTTTAAGTGAGAAAGTCCACCTGAAAACTTAATCTGTTCAGTCAGTTCGTCCAGATTACCATCCTGCCTTCAAATATTATTTCTCTGTCGGAGAAATACCGGCGGTGCGTTGTCACTGGAAATCCCCTTCAACGGCAGTAGCGGCAGCTGGAAGGCTTTTTTCATGTGCATAATCCAAACTGCAGGAACCAGAATAATAAAATCGAGCATATTTTACCGGCAGGTTTCTACATTTTCAGTTAATTTAGGCGTTAATAAACTGTTTCAGAGGAGTGATCATAGCGCTCTGAATCAGCAGTGCTGTGTCCGACTCCCTAACAGCTCCCAGATCAGCTTCTCTGATTGGTTGATGTGATACAAAGAGCAATAAAAGTTCAACTTTTTCAACCCTAGCAGCTGCTGCTTTCGCTGTGCGTCAGATGCTCAGAAGCTCATGAGGCGCTGCTTCAGCCGCTGCAGGGCCTTTTGCTGCGCCTTGATGCGCGTCAACCTTTGACTTTGCATGTAAACCAGCTGCTTTTGCTGCCTGCAGTCTGAATGTAGAATAAGAGCAGCAATTATATAAAAATTGCAAAAACATATATAAACATTTAAGATATAAAAAACTGTTTTATCCAGAGTTCGTCAAGTGGCTTAATTTCATAAAAGCATTTTCTTTAAGGAATCTTAAAGAAGTAATCGATTTGCAGAATACCGTAAATCCTCTAATATAGGATGGGGCCTTTATTTCACTCAGGTGCATCTTGGTCCCGGCCATTATTGGAAGGAGGCCAGAAATAGAGGCAGGCCTCTATTTCTATTTCATCAAAACAGACGACCAGTGGAACGAATAAAGACCAGATTTTGTGTCTCTTTGAACCTTTAAAATATTAGGTTTATTTATTGAAAAAGTGCAGTTACCATAACGGTATACTGAACATTATTCAGACATCTTCCAGCAGCTGCAATTTTTTCTAGACAGCAATACGAAAAAAAAAAAAGAAGACAGAATGGAATCTTGGCCAAACTGACTTGCGAAACAAAGTTTTTTTTTAAATAATGGAAACTGTTCTGCCATCACAGCAAATTTTTATTTGAGGCAGGCTAAGCGGGAGTAGGCTACCAGTATCATATATTTCAAGGGAAATTCAGAACAACGAAGGCCAACGAAATTCTGTCATTTTAATGCTGCCTGGTTACCAGCAGACCTACCGGTAATCACATGTGTCTTTCAGATCAAAACGAATGTGAAAGGCCACTACGATCTCTGTGTAAGGATTGGACTTCCCATGCTAACGGCTTGGATTCATTAGCAAACACTGCCCCCCTGTGGTACTTGTATGTTACTATCACAAGTTGTTGAGGACTGTCCAGAAACATCGTTGGTTGTAATTATAGCCCCGGCCTGTATACGAGTCCGGCCATTATTTACCTCCGCCGATAGCGAGGCCGGCCATTATTAGAGACCCGGCCGCTAATAGAATACAGGCCAATATTAGAGGATTTACGACAATCGTGGTTTACTGGGGATTTCGATCCACAGTAAAATAATTCAATATTAGTGTTTTTTGAGATAGAAAGTTTGTGAAAGCCTTTAATCTAAACATTGAGAAGGTTTTTTTCTTTTCTGCTTAACTTCTTACTCCGTTACCATGACGCTCCTGCTATGTGCAGCTAACGCTTTAGGCAGAGCTAACTAACATCTGAGTGGATGCTTTAGGATCCCAGCAGCGTGTTCAGCGTGAGCCATAATTAGCTGCACAGGTCGATGAGGCTGTTTGACGTTTGATGCTAACAGCTAACTGCGTGGTATTTGCATGGTGTGGATTTTGATCTTTGTCTTTCTCTCTCTCCTCCAATCGTCCATCCATCCTGTGTGGGTGTGTCGTGTCTTTCTAGGAGAGGGCTAATGTTGAGGCCGAGCGCCAGGCCCTGCAGAGGCTCCAGGAAGGCTATGCGGAGCTGAAGAGCCAGCTTCATAACTGCCCCGAGTCGCTGAGGGAACAGTTGCAGGAACAGCTGAAAAGGGTGGGTGCTGTATGGAGTTGGAGCTGCCCCCCCTCCCCTACCCCCTGCCTTCACAGCTGGTTGTAGGGAAACAGAAGATGGTTTTGGTCAAAGTTGAGCTAAAATATGTGATATTAGCTGAATAGCAAACCCTCAGGAGATCTAATCAGTCCCACTGCAGGAACCAGCAGCCTGGATCCAACCTCATTCAATTCAGTTTATTTCTATAGGACAAATTCACAACACGTCATCTCAAGGCTCTTTACAGTTCACCAGATCATCCAGTCAGATTGATTCAAAGTTTTCTAAGGAAAACCAGTTGATTGCATCAACTCAAAGGATATCTCTTACACTAAGCATGCTTGTAGCGACAGTAGAGAGGAAAAACTCCCTTTGAGCCTGGTTCTGCTGGAGCTTTCTTCCTGTTTAGTGTGAGCTGACATCTGTCGAGGCCAACTGGGATTGAAGGAGACACAAGCAGAGATACAGAAAGAAGCATAGATACAAAAGGCAACTGTCAACCAGCTCCACAGGCGGCCCCGTCCAGGAAACACACAGCCAGGCAGACGAGCTCCGAGCCAGCTCCCATGTCAGAGGATGAAGAGAGCACATCCAGTTAGTCACAGTCAGAGAAACAGGACTACACTGAAAAACAGGCCAAGCTCCATCATCTAGAAACAAAGGTGTTGATGGCAGCAGCACAGCTGATATTTCTCTCCAGGATGGAGTCACAGCCAAACAGGAACAGACCAGATGAAGCTACTATGAGAAAAAGCAGAGAGAGCAGAACGTTAGAGATTGAACTAACAGATTCTGCAGAGTGGGAGAATAGAGATAGAATGAAGCAGAATGATGAAATGGGGGTCCCTATGTCCTCCAGCAGTCTAAGCCTATAGCAGCAGAACTATAGAGATAGCTCAGGATAACCTGAGCCACTCTAACTAGAAGCTTTATCAAAAAGGAAAGTTTTAAGCCTAGCCTTAAAAGTAGACAGGGTGTCTGCCTCACGGACTAAAACTGGTAGTTGGTTCCACAGGAGAGGAGCCTGATAACTAAAAGATCTGCCTCCCATTCTACTTTTAGAAATTCTAGGAACCACCAGTAAACCTGCAGATTGAGAGCGAAGTGCTCTGTTAGGAACATAAGGAACAATCAGATCTCTGATATAAGATGGAGCTTGGCCATTTAACCCTTCGACAGTTCGACAGTCTAAACAGAACCGGTCCAGTTTTCCACCAAATCAGACCCAGACTGCTTTGCCATTAGATCTATTTCTGATATTTTGATTAAATGTAAACGATAGCCATGGAGCGGTTGTCATGGTGAAATGAAAGCTTCAGGTGTAAACATGGAGCGCCGCGTCTGACCTCACATCTGCTGCAGGCATCAGAAGATTGAGTAGCTTCTCATGTAAAAAGTGACATAAAACAGAAACAAAGCAGGATGGAGCATTAAGACTGGAGGTCACCGCACAGGTGGCCCATTCTTCACCTTTAAAGGAGACGCCTGATAGCTTCAGCTTTATTCGCCGCTAACTGTTAGCCACTATCGGCATTCTAACACTGCTTACAGCTTGGTAGCCTTTAGCTCACCCTGCCAGCATTGCTTCCTCCTGCTGGGCCTTAAATGCTGCCAGAGCAGGAGGCTGAGGCTGGGAGCAAAACAAGGGAACTCAGAAAAGAGAGATAATCAGAGGAGCTAAAAGCAGCTTAGTTCATTTAACGTCCAGTTCACTCAGAAAGATTTACAGAATCAGTTCACTGAAATCATCCTGATCCAAAAACATAAAAAAAAACAATCCACTGGACTTTGTTTCCAAGTTTGAAGACGTTTCGCTTCCCAGTCAGGAAGATTTTTCAATTCAAAATTTCACAAATGGCGTTGAGTTCGAGGGTTAGGCTGAATAGGTGAGGTCCTTGGGTCCCCTCCCCCCTTTGGAATGGGGGTTGTTTGGCTTCTTTGTTAGCCTGCAATGCCCCATACCTGTCTATGTCTCTGAAAGGGGCGTTTCGTTAAAGGAAATTGTTGGCCTGGCTGAATAGACCAAGGGGAACATAATACCTCACCTATTCAGCCTAACCCTCGAACTCAACACTATTTCTGACATTTTGAATTGAAAAAGCTTCCTGGATGGGAAGCGAAACGTCTTCAAACTTGGAAACAAAGTCCAGTGGATTGTTTTTGTTTTACTTTTTTGTAATGACTATGACCTGGATGACTGAGAATCTTCACCAGCATATCCTGACAGACTGTAAACAAAGCCCAGCAGTTAGAAAAGCACGCTGTAACAGTGACCAGTCGCCCACTTTCCTCTGAAGCTCCTCCATCTGGGGCTTCCTGTCATTTCTGCAGCCCAGATTCTGACTAAACGTCAGAATAAATGCTCTCTCTTCATCTGACTCCTGTCTCAGAACCTGAGCTGGTTTAAATGATGCAGACAATACTCAGAAACTCATCATAGGCTACGTTCACATTGCAGCCTGAAGTGACCCAAATCCGATTTTTTTTGTTTGCCCCAATGCGACCTGGATCTGGCAAAAGTTAAATTTTTCCCTCCATGTCCCTTTAGGGGCTCCGTAGGATTGCATACTGACCTTGTCTCTCTTCGTTCGTGTAATGTCGTGTTTTGGGACTATTTGGGAGTATTTCTGTTTAACCATATTGAAAAGATTTAGTTTTTATGGTTGGAAAAGACCGCTAGATGCGCGCCAGCACTACCACCCATGTTTACTTCCGTGAACATGCAGCACGCTGGCCTGTGACATCATTGCATCCTCTACTGCGAATGCGGGACGCTTGCGTTGTATGACTGCAGTTCACACAGGAGATCACATACAAGTTGCATATATTTGGAAATATGGATTTCACAAAAAAATCGGAATTGAGCATCAAGGCCTGCAGTGTGAACGTAGCCCAAGTCCATTAAAAACACTCATGCCCCCTAAAGAAGGCTCAGGGTAATTCTGGCTGAAGGGTGAAGAAGCTCCTCCTCCACCAGTTCCTTGTGACTCTTGGATCCGCCGCTGCTGATGAAGCTCATGAACCTTCAGACCAACCTGCATGAGTGGTGTGCATCCTCACTGAGATTTAACACCGTCTGCCACTAATCTATTAACCTGGGTGGATCCCTCAGAGCCTCTGTTATAGTAACCATGACGACTCGCTTCATATGGATCATCCTGCATCATTGGCTCTGCTGCACCTCAGGGAGGTGAACTATTCAGGAGAGGCTCCTCCTGGACCGCTTCCTGCAGCCTCGGCCTTCCCTGCATCCATGACGCTGCTTGTGAGCAGCTCCTCGATCGGCCTCAGACCTCCAACAGAGATTCCCTTCATCTCCAAGGACATGCTGCTTCTGCAGATTTATCATCATTCCCCTTCATTCAGGCTCATTCCTCTCCTGGGTTCCCTGCTTTAAAAAAACTCCCAGGTGGATCAGTTTAGGCAGCAGCGTGTTTGATATTATTAATGGAAAGGAATTTGGGTTCAGTCTTGCTGGAATGAGCAGCTTATAAATACATTGATTTAATGAAAGAAAAAAAGGGTTACAGAAAAAAACCTAAATCTGACAAAAGTAATGATAAGAAATGACGGACATTTTAGACATTTCTTCAGGCCTGATTCTGGAGTTTATTTTATTCATTTTTTTTCCCCCATTAATTTTTATTGAAAAGGATAAAAACAAAGAAAATGTGTTTAGAAAAAAAAGGATATTTAAAGAAAAGTCCTGGCAGCATTAATAATCAATAGATCTTTATCTATACCTAAAACTAATACGTTCACAGTTCAATTCAATTCAGTTTATTTATATAGCGCCAAATTCACAACACATGTCATCTCAAGGCACTTTACAGTTCAACCAGATCATCCAGTCAAATTGATACAAAGTTTTCTATCTAAGGAAAACGAGTTGATTGCATCGACTCATTGACTCAAATACAATCCCTCACACTAAGCATGCTTGTAGCTACAGTGGAGAGGAAAAACTCCCTTTTAACAGGAAGAAACCTCCAGCAGAACCAGGCTCAGTGTGAGCGGCCATCTGCTGAGGCCCACTGGGGTTCAAGGAGACAGAAGCAGACATAGAAAAAGCAGCTGTAAAAGGCGGCCCCATCCAGGAAACACACAGCCAGGCAGACGAGCTCCGAGCCAGCTCCCATGTCAGAGGATGAAGAGAGCACATCCACCCAGTCACAGGACCACACTGGAAGACAGGCCGATCTCCAAGATCTATAAACAAGGGTGTTGATGGTAGCAGCACAGCTGATGTTTCTTTCCAGGATGACGTCACAGCCAAACAGGAACAGACGAGGCAAAGCTACTCTGAGGAAAAGCAGAGAGAGCAGAAGGTTAGAGATTGAACTAACAGATTCTGCAGAATAGGAGAACAGAGAGAGAATGAAGCAGAATGATGAAATGGGGGTCCCTATGTCCTCCAGCAGTCTAAGCCTATAGCAGCATAACTATAGAGATAGATCAGGATAACCTGAGCCACTCTAACTATAAGCTTTATCAAAAAGGAAAGTTTTAAGCCTAGCCTTAAAAGTAGACAGAGTGTCTGCCTCACGGACTAAAACTGGTAGTTGGTTCCACAGGAGAGGAGCCTGATAACTAAAAGATCTGCCTCCCATTCTACTTTTAGAAATTCTAGGAACCACTAGTAAACCTGCAGATTGAGAGCAAAGTGCTCTGTTAGGAACATAAGGAACAATCAGATCTCTGATATAAGATGGAGCTTGGCCATTTAAGGCTTTATATGTGAGGAGGAGGATTTTAAATTCTGTTCTGGATTTAACAGCAAGCCAATGAAGAGAAGCCAGGATAGGAGAGATATGATCTCTCTTTTTAATTTTCATCAGAACTCTGGCTGCAGCATTTTGGATCAGCTGAAGGCTTTTAACTACAGTTTGTGGACTTCCTGATAGTAAAGAATTACAATAGTCCAGCCTTGAAGTAAGAAATGCATGGACTAGTTTCTCAGCATCACCCCTGGACAGGAGATTTCTCATTTTTGCAATGTTCCTCAGATGAAAGAAGGAAATTCTAGAAACCTCTTCTCTCTCCTCTCACAGAGGAGAGAGAAAGTGAAGCAGATTCTTTAAAATTTATAACTGCACTATCTGATAAAGATCTACTAAAATTGAACCTTCTTTTGGGGGAGGAGAACTCTGTTAAAGTAATCCTGAAGGTTATTAGAAAGTGGTCAGAGAGGACAGGGTTGTGAGGAAATACTGTTATTTCTTCACATTCTATGCCGTATGTCAGCACAAGATCCAAAGTATGAAGATGAGAATGTGTGGGACTATTCACATTTTGAACAAAGCCAATAGTGTCTAAGATAGCATTAAAGGCTGCTCTTAAGCTATCGCCTTCAATGTCAGCATGGATGTTAAAATCTCCCACTATGATGACCCTGTCAGTATTTAATACCAAATCAGAAAGGAACTCTGAAAACTCATCTAAAAATTCAGAGTAAGGACCTGGCGGACGATACAAAGTTACAAAAAGAAGAGGTTTTCTTGCCTTGAAATTTGGATGAGGGAAATTAAGGGTTAAATGTTCAAAAGAGTTGTAGGTATTAACTGTTTTGGGAGTAATTAGTAAGTCAGACTGGAAGATTGTTGCTACTCCTCCTCCTCGCCCAGAACTTCTGGGTATGTGAAAATTTAAATAGCTTGAAGGAGTTGCCTCGTTTATGCTCACATAATCGTCTTGCTGCAGCCAGGTTTCTGTAAGGCAAAACAAGTCAATGTGATTATCACAAATCAAGTCATTAACTAGCAGACTTTTAGAGGAAAGCGATCTTATGTTAAACAGACCGCATTTAATTGTTGTAACTTTTTCCCCAGTTGGAGTTATTTTGATTTTAATTAGATTATCATGATTTACTCCTTTGGGAATATTTGCCAATTTATTAGATTTTGGTCATGGACAAGACACTGTCTGGATGGAGTAAAGAATGGAGTAAGTGATTTAATTTATTTAGCGTTAATCAGTAAAAAAATAAAAATAATTTTCTTCGCGATCACTGAGTCTGGGAGCGGCCATTTTTGCCCAAATATAGTAACCCCTCCCTCCAGCAGTGACGTCACGGTGCGGTAAGCCTAGCGCCATTCTCCCCGCTTTACAAGCTAAATCAATGGGAACTACTAGACACATCTGCAATCAACAACAATTATTGAAGATTTCCAGAGGACTTCACCATTGAAATTCACCAGAGCCATAGTGAAACTGACAATGCCCACGTGCATGGCAGCTGGATGTTGGAATACATCGGGGAAAAGTGAAAAAAATAGTTATTTCCCCTTTCTGATTCCTGATCCTCCACGGACGGGTTGGTCGTTGGATCGCCAACTTGAAGAGGGAGGATTTGCCATCGAACTTCTGGCCAGAGAAAAAACCCGTAATATGTAGCCAACATTTGGAAGAAGAATGTTTTCAAGATGACTTGGATAATAGCGCGTTGTGACAAACACCAGATACAGCACTGGGACTTGATCAACAGCCGATACCGCACCGTGACGTCACAAACCAGTAGATGGCAGTAGTGTTCTTTGACAAACATGGATGCCTCCAGTAAAGCACATTCACATGAACATTACTCTGAATTAAAAACACTGATCATTTGTTGAAAAGTTTGTAATAATTTCATATTTAAAGTACTTTCGGAAGTTTGAATTCTGAATATAAACTGACTTTTCCGCTAAACAAAATGAAAACAAAAGCCAGAAAAATTAGGATTAAGTGAAACATGGTGGCTTTAACAGTAGGGGTGTGCAAAATAATCGTGATGATGATGCATCTTGATTCTAATTTTCGTGATCTACTGCATCGATTCTTGATGCCAAGAATCGATTATTAATTTAAAAAAATGAATAAATAAAATTGCATGAATGGTTGGCGAACATCAGCCAAAAACAAGTGTAATACAACTTCCAGTCCAGTAGATGTCGCTGCAAATGTTTTGACGCACGCTGCCTTGTGTCACAAGCATTTCCGGCCGTGGGATACTGTGCTGAGTCATTCAAAAACAAAACATGGAGGAGAAAATATTGCAATGCATCGCAATAATTCAAGTATCGTGATGCATCGTGATAGAATCGCACCGTGGCCTGTGAATCGTGATTCCAATCGACTTCTTTGGCAATATCCACCCCTATTTAACAGGGAGCTATAGAAAGGAAAAGCAAGTATGTAATCTTTTTTTTTCCAATTTCAGAAGGTGGAGACAGAGCTTTGATAAGGTTAAGAAACAGGAATTATACAGGAGTGCAAACCTGATCCATTTATCCCAATAATATAAATTTTTTCCCTCTGGGTTCTTAAAGAAAATGTCAACTTTTCCAATTTAAACATATCTAAAACGATGCTAAATCAGTCTTCTAGTGTTGGGAGGGTAAGTTTTAGCTAATTCATTTATTGTTATTGTTTTTTTACTGGCTGCTGGTAATACACTGCATAAAATTTAAATCTGATTAGGGTCATTTTTTTGAATTTAGGAGAAAAGTGAGACACTTTGCCAATGGAACGAGACAATTTAAATTTAAAATAAGAAAAAACAATTACATTGTCTTATTTCAACTGCATATTATGAGCTATCTGTATAGTTATGCTGCTATAGGCTTAGACTGCTGGAGGACATAGGGACCATTTTCATTATTCTGCTTCTGTATAGATTAGTATAGATTTGTGCTGCTGCCATAAACACCTTTGCATATAGATGTTCGAGCTCCGCCTGATTTTCAGTGTAGTCCCTTTTCCTCTGACTGTGACTAACTGGATGTGCTCTCTTCATCCTCTGACATGGGAGCTGGCTCGGAGCTCGTCTGCCTGGCTGTGTGTTTCCTGGACGGGGCCGCCTTTTACAGCTGCTTTTTGTATCTCTGCTTCTGTCTCCTTGAACCCCAGTGGGCCTCAGCAGATGGCCGCTCACACTGAGCCTGGTTCTGCTGGAGGTTTCTTCCTGTTCGAAGGGAGTTTTTCCTCTCCACTGTCGCTACAAGCATGCTTAGTGTGAGGGATTGCCTTTGCATGCAATCAGCTGATTCTCCTTAGATGCAAAACTTTGAATCAATTCTAATGGACATTCGGGTTTAACTGTAAAGATGACGTGTTGTGAATTGGCCCAATATAAATAAACTGAATGGAATAGAATATTATCTTATCTTATTTTAAGATTAAAAATACTCGTTCCATTGGCAAATCCTCTTATTTACCTGCTCAAATTCAGGGTAAATACACTTAAGTGTTTACTTCTTTCTGGATTGTTTTTGCAGTGTAGAGCCTGGAGCATCTTTATATCCCCTCCTCTATCCAGAGTCACATATTTGATTACAAAATCGTTATTAATATGGACATTAAAGACCTCTATTAGAACCGTGTGAATTGCTGAACAGTATTGATTTATTTAAAGTCGGGCATGACCAAAAAACAAGGACTTTATTTTTAAAGTAATTCTGTTGAAGGATTACTTTACTGTTGAAGGATGGTTGCGAAGTATCGTCTGACTTTATTTATTATTACTTTTGTCAGATTCAAGTGTTTTCTGTGACATTTTTGTTTTTTTCATTAAAGAAGAAATTTCGATAGATCCAGAGGTCCCTCTGGAGCTAAAGTTCTGCTCTTTCCTTTCAGTTTTAGTCAAGAGTGTTTACATTTAAACAGGAACCCAGTGGAAGAATGTGTCTACGAGCCATCACACCTCCACCGCCATGCTTCAGGCTGCTGCTGCTTTTGAACACTGCTCTGTTTTACGTTTGCTACCCTCCTGATGTTCTGATGTGTTCTGTCAGGACGGAGAGGCTCTGGAAGCAGGGACCAAAAAGTTTGAGGATCTGGAGTTCCAGCAGTTGGAGAGAGAAAGCAGTCTGGAGGAGGAACGCGAGACCATCAGCCAGCAGCTTCTGCAGGAGAAGGCGGAGTACCATCGCAGCGTGGCCAAGAGGAAGGTGAGGAAAGCCGATATAAAGCTGCACGCTGCGGTTCTGTCAGCTGATGCTGAGGATCGGGTTCCTCTTCTGCTTTTAGGAGAAGGTTTCCGCTCTGGAGAAGCAGGCCAACCAGCTCGGCCAGCAGGCTTCCCAGGAGTGTGAGCGGCTGGCCAAGGACCGGACGCTCATGATGCAGATGCTCCAGAAGGTTGGCATCCAGACACGGCCTCAGCGAAAGCCAGGAAACGCCTG
This sequence comes from Cyprinodon diabolis, assembly GCA_030533445.1. Lineage (NCBI taxonomy): Eukaryota > Metazoa > Chordata > Actinopteri > Cyprinodontiformes > Cyprinodontidae > Cyprinodon > Cyprinodon diabolis. The sequence goes on along the minus strand of CM060079.1, from coordinate 48,001,773 downwards.
GAGGAGCTCTGAACTCTGCTCTGCTCTGATTCCCCAGGAGAAGGAGCGGCTGTCGGCTCTGGAGAAGAGATACCAAACCCTGACTGGAGGGAAGAGCTTCCCCAAGTCTTCAAACGCCATGAGGGAGGTGAGTGAAGGGCTGCAGCCGTCCCGCAGCATGCCTGGCCTCAGACCGCTGCTCCGGGGGCTGATTTATTGATTATTACCTGAGTTGGAGCGATGAAGCGTCTCAGACCTGCCGCCATCTTCCCTGCCTGTCGAACAGGAAGCGGCGGTGCACCCCTCCCACTCCCAGACCTCGTCCTCCCCCCTCTGTCAGCTGTTCCCCAGCAGCCCCACAGAGGTAACCCACCTAACGGCTCCTGCATGCCGTAACCCCAGGATGTAATATTGGACGCGTGATTTATCGTCTTTAATGTCGGCCACTGTTGGGGATTTTTAAGTGTTTTGGTATCATTGGATCATTTAAACTGATAATAGAAGATAATAAATAAAAACTGTCAGCACCACGTCCCTCCTCCATGATGTCCAAAGGGTCTGAAAACTTATATCAGCTGAATACAGACAGAAATATCAGTATTTATTCACTTTAATTTACTGTATTAATAGTAGGAATTAATGGGGGTCACAGGCGGGAATGTTTGGAACTCCTGCTTCAGATCAAGCCTCTAGTCTGGGGGTCAGCAACCCGCGGCTCCCTGGAGCTTCTTTAAAATCTATGAAAATGGAAAAAGAAATAGGATTTTTTTTGTTTCATAATATCGTATGTAGGAGGACAAAAAAAACATTCTTTATGTTTCCGACGCTGTAAAACTCTGTATAATAAATAGATTTAAACATTTCTATTAACAAAGATTTGCGACATAGCGTGCGACACGTTTCATTGCGGTGCCAGGATGAAGGCTGCACTGGTGGCTGCACTGTCATTAAATTATTTCAGTTATTTCAAACCTCCGCGTGGAACACCTGATGGACAAAGGACATTCTTTGGAGGACTAGAATGTTCACATTTTGGACAAGGAAGACGGGTGGTTTGAGAGGGGAGTGAAGGAAGCCATCTTTGTTAAGAGAGAAACACCAACCTTAAACAGAGGGGGGGGACTCAGATTTCAGCTTTCAAAAACCTACAATGCAGCGATAGGGTTGATTCCTTCCCACTATCATCGCAACCCCAACCCCTTTGAAGGGAAACAGAAGACCTCGCCTCTTCAGCCATGCCAACATTTCCTTTTAACGACCCCCTTTCAGAGACATAGACAGGTATGGGGCATTGCAGGCTAACAAAGAAGCCAAACGACCCACATTCCAAAGGGGGGGACCCGTTCATCCGTTTCAGTTTTCAGGTTTTCTAAACAAAAGCAAGGCTTTTTTGGGCTGCTGGATAAAACCTGGAACTCAACTCTACTACTGACATTTTGAATTAAAGCGACTTCCTGGATGGGAAGCAAAATGTCTTCAAACATGGAAAGAAAGTCCAGTGGATTGTTTTCTAACTTTTTTGGAATATATATCGGCTTATTTGTTTCCACAGGCTACATACCTTATGTTGTTTTTTTGCACTGTTGCCCCGATAAGGTGAGGAAAAGCAGATTAGATTGTTACTGTGGTTTGAAGAGGACTGCATTTGATTTCCACACAGAGGTTTGAAATGACATGAGTCCTATCATCTATATTTCATTTTTTTCCCAAATCCTCAAAAAAAAAATAACGCAAATCTAATTTCTTTACTGTATTTCTAAAATTCCGTTGATGCAATAAATCAGAATACATTAACGGCAGTGAAACTATCGTACAGCAGATCAGTCACATGGTGTCATTTTCTCCAGGATGCCCTGGAGTATACATTTAATCATGAATTATTTATTATGTATTTAAGCCTATTAGGTCATTTTGATAGATGGCTAATATACACTTCAGGGCCATAATGCTACGTTCACACCGCACATGATTTCAGCAACAGAAAATCTTCTGCTGCTTCCTTTTTCATGCTTGTCCACATTATTGTCAGATACGCTTTTTGATGCTCCTGTAGTGCGTCCAGTAAAGTGTGTCCAGATGCGACTGATGCTTCTGCTGCTCCTGCATTAATTGGCAGAGAGCGGCTTTGCTATATCTGCTGTGATCAGTGAGTAAAAGTTGTTTGAATCTATGCTGAAGTGAGAAAGTCCTCCTGAAAACATGGTCTGTGCAGTCAGTTCATCCAGATTACCATCCTGCCTTCAACGATTATTTCTCTGTGGGAGCCGCTCAGACCCCCACATACCGGCGCTGCGCTGTCACTGGGAATCCCCAGCAGCAGCTGCCTCAGGCCCGCTCGCCTCTTGGGGGTTTTCCCCTACTGTTGGTGGCGGCTGGAAGTAGATTTTAGCGTTTTTCAGGTATTTGGTACAAACTGCAGGCACCAGGATAATAAAAGCGAACATATTCTGCCAGCAGGTTTCTACATTCTAAGTTAATGTAGGCGTTAATAAACTGTTTCAGAGGAGTGATCATAGCGCTCTGCATCAGCAGTGCTGTTTCTGACTCCCTGCCAGCTCCCAGATCAGCTTCTCTGATTGGTTGATGTGGTGCGTCCAGCAGCTAAAGCTCAATTTTTCCACCTCCAGCAGCTGCTGCTTGTGAAGGCTGTCATGCGCCTCAGATGTTCAGAAGCTCCTCAGCTGCTCCGATGCTTCAAAACGCGTCGCTCCTGCTGCTATAGATGCTGCAGCACCTTGATGCCCATCAACCATTGACTTTGCATGTAAACCTGCTGCTGAAAGCGCGTGCGGTGTGATTGACGTAGCATTAGGCTGATATAAGACTTTTACATTTTTGCGGGCAGATCTTGTATTTGTTTTATTCGGTCCAATATGGCTCTTTGAACATTTAGGGTTGCCGACCCCCGGTCTAGTGTAAGTCCAAACCTGATTCCAGTTGAGGATCCTCTCAGCTGCTCGCCGTCCGTCAGAACCGACTCTCATCCAATCTGCCTCTGGGTCGGGTTAAGAAGGACGGTTCTGGCAGCTGGACGCCGGCTCCGTCCGGACAGGAGCTCCGGTGTCGTCAGACCCCATCAGACCAGCGTACCCATAGTAATACGCATGCATGTGCAAGCAAAAAGGGACATTTAAACGACTTCCGTTACATTTGCAGATCAGCCTGTCAACATACAGTTAACTGTTGTAACTTGTAGGCTCTGAAATTACGAACAAAGAAAGTGAGGCTGTCTGTGTTTAAAGCAGTTAACTTTAAGTTCTGTTTATGGGCTAAAACTTTTTGTTTATCACATTCCTTCCACTTACAGTGTCAGACGTATGCAAATCTGACGTCTTCTGCGTGCGCATTGACTGAGTATGCTTGTCTGACGGGGTATGCTGATCTGACAGATCGCAGGCTGTCTTTTTGTTTGCCATGCCGCGTTGCGCCCTCTGCTGGCTGTGCTTGGCTTTGCGCTGCATGCAGGTCTGCTGTGAGTCAAGCCGGTTTTCATCATGGCGTGTCTGATGGAGGTGGTTTGTGATTGGGTGAAAGTCCCGGATGAACAGAGGATGTTTCTGAGTTGAGGTTTGGTCGTTGGAGCTGTTAGAAGAGGAACGTCAGATGTTTGTCCTGCGATGTTTTCCCTCCTCTCCTCGTCCTGCTGACCTGTCCCTTTCTGCTCCTCCCCATCCTGCTCCCCTATGAAGGAGTATGTGACAGTGGGCCAGTTAAATCACATCTATGGGATGCCCAAGGTGGAGTCCTCCCCTACCTCCCCGCTCCGCCAGCCCCTGCAGCCCGGAGCAGTAGACCCCGCCTTCTCTCGCCATGGCTCCTCCCTCTCTCTGTCTGTGGAGGTTTGTCTTCTCCTCCCATCTTTTCCTTCTTCCTCCTGCAGGTTTGTTCATTTCTGTTTGAGCAGCAGACCCTGAAATGCTGCCTGAGTTTATTTAAAGTAGTCAGACCCAAAGTTAAGGCCAGGTTACACCAACATGACTGAAGAAGGGAAGCAAAGCTGAATCCCAGCCTCAGTGTGAACCACAGCAGCATCTCAGGGCTGCTTCTGCTCTCTTTCAATGCTTTCTAACGTCTCCTTTTCCACCTCTGTCTGCTGCTCACCTCCTCTGCTCTCCAGCTGCAGCCGGAGGCCGCTCGGCCTCGACTCGCCAAGCTAGATTTAGAGCAGTGGTACCAGGAGCTGATGGCCGGCTCCACGCAGCTCGGTGCCCCCCCTCTCTCGCTCAGATCGCCGTCAGGCCGCAGACCTGTGCTGCAGGTAGACCCGCCTCCTCCTGTCCAGGAAACTGTAGTCTGCGTGTGTTTGTTCCTGTTTTTGTGCCCCCCCTCCTGTTTTAGGTTTATTACCAATCTGTGAACAGAGGTTAGGTCAAGTATTCACTGGTGGGTAGAGATCGACTGATGCAGGTTTTTTCAGGCCGATACTGATACCGATTATTTTAACTGATTCCCAATGATTCTTTGGGCCAATTTTTGAAGCAGATCTTGATTTTTCTTCTTCTGTTTAAATGATAAAATAGAGACTTTTACCCAATTTTCAATTTGAATAAAAAAGAAACCTTTATTTACAAAAAGTGGGGCATGCAGGTGGGGCAGTGGTTAGTGCGCACAACCCATGTACAGAGGCACTAGTCCTTGGCGCAGCCGACCCGGGTTCAAATCCCCCTCTCTCATACCTCCTTTCCTGTCAGCCTACTGTTGATAAAAAAAAAAAAAGGAGCCAGTAGTGCTCAAAACTCAAAGACAAAAAAAAAATATCGATTTACAAATAAAATTAAATATTGACAATGGATCGCAGATGGAGCAGTAGCCGGTAGAGACAATGAGCTCAGATATCATCGCGCCGATATATCGTCTGCCTCCGGCCACGATGGCCGTCCATAACGGACAGAAGAATCCAAAGAGGCGACTGATCTGAAGAATGGTTCAGTCTATAGTTTATGTTAACTAGCATCACATGTGCTGAGCTAAATTATCCACCGACTTTAGCCATAAACCAGCCCCTCCTCCACATGTTGCTGCCGATTTTACATTGCTAACATATGAAAATCCGTTCCCAGTTCAAGGTTACCTGGTTTAAATCAATAGGACGCTTTAGCTCGACTGACTTGGGTCTGAACCTTAAGCCTGGTTTTAGCTCAGAAGTCAGGTCGTCTGCGTGTGTGTTGCAGTTAACAAGATATGCCACACCCCCCCTTCCGCAGACACCTGGTGCACCACCTCAAAATTGTAGGTGACCGCAGACAGGAGGCCTCTGATTGGTCAATTCTACATCCGCTCTACACTGAGTATTTCTTCTTTGGTACATAATGTACCAAAGTACATAACTCTGGCTGTAGTGTCGTCCACAATGCCTGGCACACCTAGGACACTATCCCATACACTGTGCAGGAGGCTAGTTCTTAGCTCTCTTTTGAAGCCAAAACACGCAGCGCCACGGGCAGTCTTTGGGGAACGCTCATGGGTGATCTGTGTGTCATCCGGCGTTGGATGAGGGGCTTTAGACGGTGAACAAGCTCGTCAAACCGACACAGGGATGCCCACAATCCTAGCTAAGTGGTGATTGTCCCTCTGGCATTGTAGCGTGGAATAACATAGCGCAGACCGTGCTTCAAAATTGGGCATAAATCAAAAATATCTGCGTCAGACCTGCGACACACTGCTGCGGGAGGATAACCAGCCCTTTAGTCAAACTGAGAGCCAGTCCATAATGATGGAGTCCTGCGATTAGCTGGCAGCTCTACCTTTTAGACACTCCAGTCCACTGTTAAATTAACATATTCTTGTATCTTCTTTAAATTCATTTTCAATTACAAACAACATTTTGTTCCATTACTGTTGCAAAGAACACGTTTTAAAAATGGAAATTGTAAGAAGTAAATACAATCCAGAAATTAAATGCTAGAATAGAAAAAAAAGGTCTGGACTATTTTTACAGTTTACTCCAATTGTTTGGTCATTTTTTTTATTGGAGACTTTATATATAGATTGTTTTTTTTCAAATTTTAGTTTTTCAGATTCTGTTTAAGAAATTCATTATTTTCAAATTCCATTTTACAGATCAGAGTCTCCCAGAACAAACTGGATGTTTTCACATTTTAAATGGCAGAATGTGATTTTTGCAACAATAATGGAAGAAAATGCACTCCATACAATTCTGTATAAATAAACAGGCAATAAAAAGAAAAGAGGAGCAATAAATCAGGCTTCAGGTCCAGTTCAGCAGGTGCTAGTGATAGAGCAGGCTGCTGGGCCCTCATGTAGCCCTCTGGGGGCCATCTGGAGCCCACGCCCCCCGTGTTGGTTACATCCTATCCTGTCTGTCGATCTTTACATGGACTGTTTCTCCATTGTGTGTCAGTGTTCCTGTCCATTCGCCATCTCATGCCTCTGATTCCTGCTCCTCTGTTCCTCTCAGGTGTTTCGCTCTAAGCTCGACAGCGATCCCGGCGTTCCTCTTCGTCCGTCCAAGTCTGGGTCCTCGTCCCCCCTGCAGCACGGTGCGGCGACGCTGGGGCGCAACACGAGCTCCAAGGTACGCTGGCGGGGCACTGACTGCTCCAGGAGGACAGATCTTCCTCCAAAGGCTTCATGTATTTCCCTGCTTTGTCTGACTCAGCAGGGCCCCCTGCTGGCAGCTAGCAGCACCGGCAGCCTGCCCAGGAACCTGGCGGCGACTCTTCAGGACATCGAGACCAAGAGGCAGCTGGCTCTGCAGCAGAAAGGTAAGGAGCTCCATCACGGTGGAACGATGGCACCGTCAGAACGTTCATAGAAAGGTTCTCGATCGTATTATCCACCCTTTGTAGCTTGATTTTCTGGATGTTCAGAACCAAATGAGTTCACTGCACAGATCTGCTCAGGAAGGCAGACAACTATGAGCAGCCAATCAGCATCCAGAAGCCCAGACCCTGCATGTGGCTCAGAGATCCATTTCTCTTCTCTCTGTTGATGTAGAAGGCACCACTGTTCATTTCAGACCCTGCCTTCATCTGTGTGGTGGGTCGTTAACTTTTCTCTCATCAAATTACCATGGATCCTGCAGAATAAAGCATGCTGACAGACTAAGGCCCCGTCCACACGAAGCCAAACCCTGGCCAAAACGCACAATTTTTTCACCAAACCAGCCTCTCATCCATACGAAGCCGGCGTTTCGGGGTCTGTAAACGATCTTTTTTTATTCAGCCTTCAGAGTGGGAAGATTTTGAAACGCCGTTTTCGCGTTTCCATCTTTAAGCTCTAACCGCATTTTTTTTTTTACACGCATGCGTCATAGCGTCGCCTCTAAACACGCATGCGCGACACAGTATCACAACAACAATGGCGCCGTACTGTGTTGAATGGTTGCTGCTAATGCTACTCACCCTGCTGTCGGGCTTACAACAGAATCTTCTTCTTCTGGAATATCTCCAGGAAGAACAGAGCAATATCGACCACATAGTTCAGCACCTGAATTTGACTGAACCACGAAAATGGACCCGCAGGGCAACCATGTATAAATATTAGTGCGCATGCCCAACATTTCGTCGCCTGTTTTCGCCTATTTTTGCTTTGGCACCACAGCGCCACTTACAGGCCTGGCATATATTTTGCAGCGTTTTCATGCATTCGTGTGGACGATCACATTTATTTTACGTCTCCGTCTTTACGACAAACGTTCTGGAAAATATTAGCGTTTCATGTTCGTTTTGACTTCGTGTGGACGGAGCCTAATGCTTTGCTGATGGACCCACGGCTAGAAAATGGTGGATGGATTTGATCTGTAGGCTCTGGGGTTCCGGACACAGCAGATCCCTTCCAACCAGACCACTATGGAGGGAAATTTGTTCCATTATTGTTGCAAAGAACATGTTATATAAATATAAATTTGGAGGAAAAAAAAAAAAAAACACAATCGAGAAGTGAAACTTTTCAAACTTTTAATTGAGAAAGTTTTTTTTTTGTTTTTAGAGATTTACGGATTTCATTCTTTACAAATCTAACTTCTGAGTGCTGCTTTCCTCTGAAGACACATTTCTGTTGGTCTGCTGGACGATGGCATCATCGTTTTTATTGGTCATGAGTGAAAGTTTGGATTGGGCTTGAATTAAGAGAATGTTATCTGTGAAATTCATTAAACAAGTCATTTAAAAGAGACAGTTTTAAAAAAGAAAATCAGTTAAAACATTGAAAATAAAATTAAATATGCAATAAATAAAATATGAAATAAATTAGTTTAAAAAAATAAAATCTAAAAAAAACAGCAAAGTTACTCAAAACCTAGTTTTTCAAATTTCCATTTGCAGAACATCCTCTCTGCTACAAGCAGGGGCGGATTTAGGTAATTTGGGGCCCCAGGCAAAGACAGGCTGGGGGCCGTCTAAATTGAGAAACCAACACATAAAACAGCCCCATTCTCCAGATAGAGAAATGTTAATAGAATAGACATCCATTTTCTGTTCTAGATTTTGTCCCTCTCTTCTCGTCCCTTTTCTTCTTGTTTTCCTCTCTATGTTTTGTACTCAGCTGACTTTTCATGCTGTCTCTAAAGGAATGAAAGATTTTTTCCAAGCACTAAGCTCACTTAGCTGATTGCTCCTTCCTGTGTTTCCAAAAAGGCCAAAGTAAATAACCCAGTCCTTCTTTTCACTGTAGACAAGCCATGATCTGCTTATCTGTTCTCCATTTTTCATTTGGATGAAATAATAGCTGCATGAATCATGACAGCAGACAAGATAGAGGAGAGCAGGAGGCGGGGTTACCAATCTACTTGCTCTGGAGAGCAGAGTTCGCTGCTTTTAGATGTTGTCTCCAAAGTCTCCAGTAGCAGAAAAAAGTCGCTAGATTTGGCGCTAGGAGCTTTTTAGAAATCAAAGTGCTAGAGGGGTCTGAAAAGTGGCTAAATATAACGACAAATGTGCTAAGTTAGCAACACTGCTCTGTGCATCGTTTGTTTTCAAATAGTTTGCTGCTGTCTGTTTGAAACTTGGGGCCCTAGGCAACTGCCTAGTATTGCTTAACGGTAAATCCCCCCCTGGCTACAAGACTGGATGAGGATTCCCTCTATAGCTTTAATATCATTGTTCTGAATGTTAGCTCTTTGTTCTTCTCAATCTAAACTCCACCCAGCAGAGAGACTCATCCTACCCTCCTCTGCCTCTCAGGTCAGCAGGTGATCGAGGAGCAGCGCCGCCGCCTGGCTGAGCTCAAACAGAGAGCTGCCGCCGAGGCCCAGTGCCAGTGGGAGGCGCTCCACGGCTCCCAGCCGCACCTCCTGACCCCCTCCTCCACCTCTTACTCCCCCGTCATGGCCAGCAGTCCCGCTTTGAGCCACAGCTCCTCCGGCCCCCCGACACTGGTGCACCACTCCATCCTGCACCACCACCCGCCGTCAGGCGGCGAACCGCCCTACGACACGCTGAGCCTGGAGAGCTCCGACAGCATGGACACCAGCGTGTCCACCGGGAACAACTCAGCCTGCTCGCCTGACAACATGTCCGGGTGGGTAAGAAGACGGAAACCGTCTAGACTTGGTGTCAGGAACCCTTTTAAAACATCCGTTCGACTCTTTTTCTCTTTTTTTTAAGGAGATGTTTGAAAAATGTTTTTGAAAGGAATTCAAGTGAGCAGACACAAAAGAAACCCCGTCTAGACATAGTAGATCTATGTCCCTCAGATATGGAGGCAGACACATTAAACTGCCCAGTCCCAGTCAAGGGTGATGGGATACCAGTGGCTGAACTGGTTTCTGTCTATGGAAGCCCAGCTGGCTTCACTGTGTTTAAAGGGGATAACTCCTCCCCGCCACTAGGTGGTGCACTCGTGTTCACCCGCTTTTATCCTGTAGTGTTTGCTAGCCAGTTGCCATGTCTGCTAATGCTAATGCTAACCATAGACATGGATGCAGAGTGTCACTACCCGATCCGTCGTACGTGCCAGCAGCTCATTTGCGAATGCGCATCCAGATACACATCCGGGTCGCCCTCAATTTTATTTAGTAAAAAAAGTCGTAAATTACGTCCCCCCCAAAAAAAATTTGAAACCGTACTAAAATATAATATTTTAAAGGGTATTATTTTATTTCCTGAAAAAATAAATGCCTTAAAATCCTGTCTTAGCCTATCCTGTTTTACCACTCGTCTTTTCCCGATCTGTTCAGGAAATGGGATCCTACGCTACTTCCGGGAGCTATCTTTTTCCTCTTTGGATTTAAACATAAATCTAGTTCTTTTGGTTTTATGTTTTCCTTTCGTGATAACATTATGTTATAACGTGCATAGCCGAAAGAAAGACAACAACTAAAATGTAGATAAACATGGTTTAATCATATTTTGCCGGACTGCTCTGAGAGTGTGCCATGATGACGTCAGAGATTAACGTTTAATGAAGGAAATGCAAAATAAGCATAAAATAAAGCATAAAAATTGTCTCAGAAAAGTCACAAAACATTTTTGAAAGATGCGTATGAACATTCTTTAGTGAGTTAAGGCTAGAAATGAGTAATTTTAGTACTATAATTACATTATTTGTAGACACCTGGATGACTATCTGGTTGTGCATCGTGCTTCCGGGACGGATCGGGTGGGTGGTTTGGCCTTGTGCTGCCATCAGTTAGAGCGTCCGCCATGTTGGTTGGGGCGGCTCTGCTGTTGGACTCACAGAAAAGCATTCAGAGGGACTTACACCTGATCATATAGTTTATATCCCTAAAATTTAAAATGTATTTTTGTAACTTGTATGTTTTTTTTGGTCATATTATTTTGGCTTAATCCTCTAGATATCATCAGCCTTAATTTAAAATTAACAATCTATAGAACATTGCAGGACTGAAAGGGTTCTGCCACTGACTGGATGGATGTTCTCCTGATGTTCCTACCATTCTAATTATTTTCTTTTCTTGTTATATTGACTTCTGTCTCATTATTTTTTTTTACAGTATTTCCCCCAAAGTTAGCTAATCCTGTTTTAAATGACATTATCAGGGTAAAACACTAGCCTAGATACGTTTTCCTTCCCACCAGTGAAAGGTATCGGCAGCAGATTTGGCTAGCTTTATAAAACGGTCGGTAGATTTCCATGCAGCACAGCACTGAGGCTGCCACATTCATTATGGAAGTGAGGTCAGGGTACAAGCCAGCGTCCAACGAAGCGTCCTACGTTTCCATGTCCATGATGTTCACCTAAACGCTGAGTTAATCTGTCCAGAAGGAAAGTAGCTCCAAAATTAGATTTTAAATTGTTATATACAGTTATTTCTTATTTATGCATCACGCCACATGCTATTCATGGAGAATCAGTTTAATGAAAAAATCGTAGCTGCAACCTTTAACCTGCAAAAACCCGACTGGCTGCTAGAACCGGTCAGTTCTTTATTTATTTATTGCATTATTTATCTTTGGTAACACAGATTCCTCCAGGCCGACAGGTTAGCCGCATACAGAACCAAAGCTACAGGCTAATATCTGAACCCCTCCCAGAGGCAGAGAGGTGGAGACGAAGCTCCCTGATAAATGAGCGGCCTCATAACGTCCGGCTGATCAATACCCCCCCGTCGGTGATGAAAGGAGCAGATTTATTGCTGTAATTCCAGCGCTGTTAAAGATTTGTTCTGATCTGTTTGGAGTGAGAATTTTTCTGCACACACACTGTGGACATCCTGAACCCTGCAGTAGTTGGTGGTCAGGATGTAAGGCGCTGATCGCCGTGGTAACGGTGTCTGTCTGCCAGCAGCATCGGAGGAGCAGACGTGCTGAAGATCGAGGAAATGGAGAAAATGCTGAAGGAGGCGCAGCTGGAGAAAGCTCGACTCATCGAGTCGCGGGTAAGACCGAATCGGTCCTCAGTGACTGATGAGTGAGTGATGTGTTCCCATCAATGATCCGAGTCCCACGTCTCTGGTTCATCTTTGCTCTGAAGGAGAAGCTCAGTGGGATGAAGGTCCATAAAAGAGTCTGACCCGACGCCGTCCTGGTGGACACCTTAGACCAGGAGTGCTCGAGTCCAGTCCTAAAGAGCTACCATCCTGTAACTTTTAGATGCATCTCTTCTCTAGCACACTTGAATCTAAAGCCTCATTCCCCTCATTCAGCTCAGCAGAGGCGTGATAAGGAGCCACTCATTTGATTCAGGTGTGTTAAAAATGGTTGCATGAAAAAGTTGCAGGATAGTAGCTCTGGAGGACTGAACTTCAGCACCCCTGCCTTAGGCAGAGCCCCTGCTTCATTCACTCATTACTCAACGGAGAATTATTCACTCATTTGAAAATCCAAATCTGAAACGTGCGTCGTACATATTGTGTTCTGCATCCTTTACTCACCCACCCCTTTTTACTCACTCCCCCTCCTTTTGTGTTGCAATTTCTTTTTTTTTTTTAATGAAGCTAAAATGGGGCATTCTGACACTATCTGAGAGGGAAATTTTTTACTTTTATTGTCGCCCTAAAAATAAGATGTACTGAAAGCAGAAACTGCGCTGGAGCAGAGGACCATAGTAGCTCTGGAGGGGCTGCAGAGATTCCCACCTGGAGGCCTTTAAAAGAAAACAAATAATCAATGGATTAATTATACCTAAAACTAGTACATTCGCTGTGATTTAATGAATTTAGCGTTAATCAGTAAAAAAATAATAATTTTCGTGGTGATCACTGAGTCTGGGAGCGGCCATTTTTGCCCAAATATAGTAGCCCCTCCCTCCTGCCATCTTCCAGCAGTGACGTCACGGTGCAGTAAGCCTAGCGCCATTCTCCCCGCTTTACAAGCTAAATCAGTGGGAACTACTAGACACATCTGCAATCAACAACAATTATTGAAGATTTCCAGAGGACTTCACCATTGAAATTCACCAGAGCTATAGTGAAACTGACAATGCCCACGTGCACGACAGCTGGATGCTGGAATACATCGGGTAAAAGTGAAAAAAAAGAGTTATTCCACCTTTCTGATTCCTGATCCTCCACGGACGGGTTGGTCGTTGGATCGCCAACTTGAAGAGGGAGGATTTGCCATCGAACTTCTGGCCAGAGAAAAAACCGGTAATATCTAGCCAACATTTGGAAGAAGAATGTTTTCAAGATGACTTGGATAATAGCGCGTTGTGACAAACACCAGATACAGCACTGGGACTTGATCAACAGCCGATACCGCACCGTGACGTCACAAACCAGTAGGTGGCAGTAGTGTTCTTTGACAAACATGGATGCCTCCAGTAAAGCACATTAACATGAAAATTACTCTTACATTGAACAGTTTGTAATAATTTTATATTTAAAGTACTTTTAAAAGTTTGTGTTCTGAATATGATCAGACTTTTCCTTTAAATTAAGAGATTTTTGTAGAAGTGATAAAAACCATGAACCATGCTATGCTTCATGGGATTAGTCAGGTGTTTCACTCCTGTGAAGACTAGAAGACCACCAGAGATGTCGCTCTTATTTGTCCTGCCTTCCATGCTGCCGTAGTTGGCCATTTTTTTTATTTTTTAGGTGTTTGCGGCACTAGTGTCTCCTTATTGGAAAGTAGGCTGACAGGAAAAGGGTTATAAGACAGGGGTAGAGACATAAGACAATCCGGATTCGCCCACGTTGAGGACTAGGGCCTCTGTACATGGGTCATGCGGTCTAACCACTGAGCTCCTGAAGCACACCCAGTGGGTCATTTTGAAATGTGTCAAGCTGCTAGCTTCTGTAAGCCAATTCAGCTCCTGATGCTGTTTCGGCTGCCAGCCTCTGGGCGGCTCCAGCAGGGAGCCTGTCCATAAATATATGGATGAAAAGGTCTGATATGTGCTGCAGAGCTGCTCCAAAGATCAAAACAATATTTAATGAAGGACAACCCCCCCCCGATACAGGAACGCGAGAGCCTGGCCCGCCGTCAGATGCTGGAGGAGGAGAGGAGGAGGAGGGAGGAGGCGGAGAAAAGGCTGCAGGATGAAGCGTTCCACAGACAGCAGCTGGTGGAGAAGGAGGTCAAGATGAGGTCCAAGAACTTTTCTCAGGTCAGTAACAGGAAACGGGTCTGCATGGGTCCAGATGTTCACATCTGGAAAAAAACGTTCAATCAGATTAGACGAAGGGCGCCTCTGAGATTCAATTTCTAGGTCTGGAATTTGACTAGGCCATTCTAGTATGACCTGTTCTATTAAACCTCCTGGAACGTTCCGGATCCAAAGGATTCATGTATTTGTTCTGTGCCCAGGCTCGTCCGATGACCCGCTACCTGCCCATCAGGAGGGAGGAGTTCGACCTGCGCTCGCATGTGGAGTCATCGGGCCACAGCGTGGAGACGTGCTACCACGTCATCCTCACGGAGAAGATGTGTAAGGGCTACCTGGTGAAGATGGGAGGAAAGATCAAATCCTGGAAGAAACGCTGGTTCGTGTTCGACCGCCTCAAGAGGACCTTCTCCTACTACATTGGTACGACTCAATTTAAGGGCCTGAAACTGAAATCCTTTGCTTTTAAATTCAATTTCAACCAGGAAAAAATCAGAATCCTTTAGCTGCAGAGAATCAAACACAGATTCACTGCTTTGGATCTTCCTGTCAGCTTCAGCATAGATAACCTGGGTTGGTGTCAGCGACACTGTCGTTAAAACATGTAGCGCTAATGCTGCTATTAGCTACATATGCTAGGCGTCAATTTTCATTTCCAGCAACTATCACCTCAGTGTTCTAATGGTACAATGTGTTTGCTCATTGGCTCAGAAGGCTAATTGATGATTAGAAAACCCTTCTGGAATCATCTTCACACATCTGAAAACAGTTTAGCTCGTTACAGAAGCTAGAAAACGGACCTTCCTTTGAGCAGATCGAGTTTCTGGAGCATCACATTTGTGGGGTCAATTAAACGCTCAAAATGACCAGAAAAAGAGAACTTTCATCTGAAACTCGACAGTCTATTCTTGTTCTTAGAAATGAAGGCTATTCCATGCCAGAAATGGCTAAGAAATTGAAGATTTCCTACAATGGTGTGTACTACCCCCACTTAGAGGACAGCACAAACAGGCTCTAACCAGAGTAGAAAAAGAAGTGGGAGGCCGCGTTGCACAACTGAGCAAGAAGATAAGTACATTAGAGTCTCTAGTTTGAGAAACTAGAGACTCTAGAGACTTGAGAAGAAGACGAGTCAGAGATATTACAATAATCTCTTAAATGTCACAACCCCTTAAAAGACCATAACAAACTTTAAAATAAGCTTTTAGTTAGATTACACATATTTATTCAGATTAAAAACTATTAAACCTGAACTTAAACTGGATGGGACATATGGGAAGTTATATAGTTTGCTATTAAATACCAATATGATAAACATAAAGTTTTATATTATTATGTTATAAAATTATATAGTTTATTATTATTATTCTGAATTTTCAGGATTGCAGTTTGAAAATGAGTATTATTAATGATCTATAGAGGAAAATTTGTTGTGATTTACAAAAGAGAGTCAAGTTTTTTTTGGGTAATTTTTTTTGTCATTGTCAAGACTTTGTTGTTAAATCGTAGTGATTGGTAAATTTATGGTGTCTAAAGACGTTTGTCCTTTTGTTATAAACTTCTTCCAAAACTCTTTTATTAAACTTTTCTTTATCATTATTTATGCATATCTGAACATTTGTTCTTTCATCAGTTAATGTGTGTCATATATATATATATATATATATATATATATATATATATATATATATATATATATTAATTTTATTGTTTCATGTGATTAATTTTATTGTTTCATGTGATTAAAATGAGATCTAAGGCGCCTTCTATTCATTCTGACAGCAGCTATCTGAACTGTGGTCCGATCTAAGATGGCCGCCCACTAGGCACGTCGGCCTCGCTGCTGACTTATATAATGTCTACAGGTTCCCTCAACATCTGGAGCTGGATCCATTAGAAATACGAAACCATTATAAAAGGCCATCAGTGTCTGAGAACGGGTCAGAAAGCGGATCGGATCAGTTTATCAGACTGTTAATGATCTATGATCTAAACATGGATCCATCAGAACTGGATGTTAGCTCCTCCTCCATGGCCGATCTGGGCCGACCTGTGGAGGAACCTTTAATGTTGTAGCAACAGAGCGGCGTTCCAGAGACGGTCTGAACCGGTCGCTGCGGTTCCTAGAGCTGTGCGACCCGCTCTCTGTCGGTCCTTTAAAGTCAACCGACGGTTCCGTTTAAAACTGCTTAAAGCGGCACCTTGTTGAAAGGCGGCAGAGAAAGAGGTGTTCTGAGGCGGCTCATTGTGATGCGGAGCCGGGGCCGCTGACCTTGAACGCAGCGTAACGAGGTGATCAGCAGGAACCAGCGGCGCTAATTTAGATGCGAAGGTGCGTCAGCCTGCAGGCTGTTTGCAGGCCGCCTGCCTGTTGTTCCTGGAAATGAAGGCGCTGCTCCTCCACCTGCTGCTGCTGCCGGAGTGTTTTTCTGCCTGGAGGTAGAGCTGCTGCCGAGTTCCCCACCGGTTCCTGACTGCGGCTCTGCAGAGGCTGATGAAACCACCTGCAATGGTGAGGCAGAGCGGCGTAAGAAGGCAGGCGAGTGTGAAAACACAATGAGGCAGCAGAGAGGAGCAGAACCGCCTTCATCATCCATCATCACGCGTCGCTAATGGGTCATGATCAAAGACGGGCCGCCGCAGCGCCTAATGAGCGCTTCCCGTGGATCCACACGCCGCCTTCCAGGTGACGTGCGAGGAGGGGGGTGGGCTCGCTCGGCTGGGATGCTGTCAGAACGGATCAGAACCGACCCGCCTTTGACCAAAGCTGTTTCTCTCTCTGCAGACAAACATGAGACCAAGCTGAAGGGCGTGATCTACTTCCAGGCCATAGAAGAGGTCTACTATGACCACCTCCGCAGCGCCGCCAAGGTAGGCCAGAACCGGGTCAGAACCACAACCACCAACACAGAAGAGGGGGGGCGATGTGGGTCTGGGGGTGGGATTTAACTCCCTGCTTAATTGGACCGGGCCTAACAAAACAGAACCAGGTCTAAAAGAACAGAACCGGTCCTAAAAGAACAGAACCAGGTCTAAGGGAACAGAACCAGGTCTAACAGAACAGAACTTGTCCTAACAGAACAGAACCAGGTCTAACAGAACAGAACCAGGTCTAACAGAACAGAACCAGGTCTAACAGAACCGGTCCTAAAAGAACAGAACCAGGTCTAAGGGAACAGAACCAGGTCTAACAGAACAGAACTTGTCCTAACAGAACAGAACCAGGTCTAACAGAACAGAACCAGGTCTAACAGAACCGGTCCTAAAATAACAGAACCAGTTCTAATGAAACAGAACCAGGTCTAACAGAACAGAACCGGTCCTAAAATAACAGAACCGGTCTCTAACAGAACCAGGTCTAAGAGAACAGAACCGGTCCTAAAATAACAGAACCGGTCTCTAACAGAACCAGGTCTAACAGAACCGGTCCTAAAATAACGGAACCAGTTCTAATGAAACAGAACCAGGTCTAACAGAACAGAACCGGTCCTAAAATAACAGAACCGGTCTCTAACAGAACCAGGTCTAAGAGAACAGAACCGGTCCTAAAATAACAGAACCGGTCTCTAACAGAACCAGGTCTAACAGAACAGAACCAGGTCTAACAGAACAGAACTTGTCCTAACAGAACAGAACCGGTCCTAAAAGAACAGAACCAGGTCTAAGGGAACAGAATCAGGTTTAACAGAACAGAACCGGTCCTAAAATAACAGAACCGGTCTCTAACAGAACCAGGTCTAACTGAACAAAACTGGTCCTAACAGAACAGAACCTGGTCTAACAGAACAGAACTTGTCTTAACAGAACAGAACCGGTCCTAAAATAACAGAACCAGTTCTAATGGAACAGAACCAGGTCGAACATAACAGAACTGGTCCTAACTTAACAGAACCAGGTCTAAAATAACAGAACTGGTCCTAAAATAACAGAACCAGGTCTAAGGGAACAGAACCAGGTCTAACAGGACAGAACTGGTCCTAACTTAACAGAACCAGGTCTAAGGGAACAGAACCAGGTCTAACAGGACAGAACTGGTCCTAAAATAACAGAACCAGTTCTAATGGAACAGAAGCAGGTCTAACATAACAGAACTGGTCCTAAATGAACAGAACCAGGTCTAACATAACAAGACTGGTCCTAAAAGAACAGAACCAGTTCTAATGGAACAGAACCAGTTCTAATGGAACAGAACCAGGTCTAACATAACAAGACTGGTCCTAAAAGAACAGAACCAGTTCTAATGGAACAGAACCAGTTCTAATGGAACAGAACCAGGTCTAACATAACAAGACTGGTCCTAAAAGAACAGAACCAGTTCTAATGGAACAGAACCAGTTCTAATGGAACAGAACCAGGTCTAACAGAACAGAACCAGGTCCTGAGGAGAGGAGAGTGGGCGGAGCCTCTGTGAAACAGGTTGAGCTGGGGTTAGCTTATCATGTTAGGGCTTAGCCTAGGGATGTCAAACTGGTTCCAGAAAGGGCTGTGGGCTGCAGGTTTTCTTTCCAACCAAGCAATAGCACACCAGACTCCAGTCAACTTATCAAGAGAGTCCAATCTGAACATGATGACTTGATGATATGAATGGAGTCTGGTGTGTTATTGTTTGGTTGGAAAGATAAACCTGCAGCCCCACAGCCCTTTCTGGAACCAGTTTGACATCTGTGGCTTAGCCTGATTAGCACTGCTGGGTTTAGATGTGGGTCCGTACCATCCTACCTTGTCCACTTTATTAAAATCATTTCTAAATATATTACATTACATAAAGTTGTCATGTTTATTCCTCCAATGTCTCTATTGGAGTGAAGAGTTTCTCCTTAGTTAGTCTTCCAAGCTTCTTCAGCTCAGATTCTTTAAAAATTCAGATTTTTCAGCAGCTCTGGAAGGATTGATTATTAGTTCTGCCTCAGTTTCCACTTGAAGGTCGAAGCGACTCCAGCAGTGATGAAATCCTGTTCTTCTTCGTCCCAGAGCCCAAACCCGTCCCTGACCTTCTGTGTGAAGACCCACGACCGCCTCTACTACATGGTGGCGCCGTCGGCCGAGGCCATGAGGATCTGGATGGACGTCATCGTCACGGGCGCCGAGGGATACACGCAGTTCCTCAACTGAGAGCCGGAAGCTTCGGCAGGGACCGACCCGGTCCGGTTCTCAGGTCCGGGCCAACCTCCTCACACCGCCTGGTTGTTATTTTTTCCCACTGCGGTTCTGATCGGACTGGCGGAGTGAGCCGTGCCCCCCACCCCCCCATCACATCTCTGTATATTAACCAAAATGTCCGCCCAGCCGGATGACTCGAAGCCTTTCTATGTTGCCAAAAGGAGATCCAGTTACTGTTTAATATTTCTGTTGTTTTTATTTTGTACTTGTAGAAAAAAAAAGCCAAAATGAGTCGTTGCCAATCTTTTTAAATTATTCTATCATAACTTGAAGTACAGAGAAGAAGAAAGAAACATTGATTTAAAAACGCTGGTGGTAGAAATCCCCCCCCCCACATAACTGAACAGAAACGCCTCAAACCCTTCAGACGGGGCGGAGCTATCCGTGGTCCTGACCCATAATCCACCTTGTTGCGTAAAAGTTCTGCTCCGATCAAACAGATCAGCTTCTGTGCCAGAGTTATGGACCCCCCCACGCCGCCCACGCCATTATGCTGCGCTCACACTGAATGCCTTTAGGCATTAAAAACACATCTCATCGTGGAGTCAGGCGGACTTCTAATGCAATGTTCAGACTGCACGCAGCAGAGGCAGCAAAGAATGAGCCTGCTGCTTCATGCTCGTCCACATTAAGGTCCGATGCTCCTGAAGTGCATCCAGTAAAATGTGTCCAGATGTGTCTGCTGCTCCTCTGTTCAATGCCAGAGCAGCATCGCTATATTTGCTGTAATCAGTGGGTAAAAAGTAGTTTTAATGTATTTTTAAGCGAGAAAGTCCACCTGAAAACTTCATGTGTGCAGTCAGTTCATCCAGATTAACATCCTGCCTTCAAATATTATTTCGCTGTGGGAGCCGCTCAGACCCCCACATACCAGTGGAGCGCTGTCACTGGGACTCCCCTTCAAGGCAGCCTCTGGCCTGGTCGCCTCTTCAGGGTTTTCCTCTACTGTTAGCGGCTGCTGGAAGGCGTTTCTACGTATTCAAAACAGCAGGCACCACAATAAACAAACATGTTTTGCCGGCAGGTTTCTACATTTTCAGTTAATTTAGGCGTTAAACTGTTTCAGAGGAGTGATCATAGCGCTCTGCATCAGCAGTGTGTCTGTCTCCCTGCCAGCTCCCAGATCAGCTTCTCTGATTGGTTGATGTGGCGGGTCCTGCACCAAAGTTAAATTTTTCCAACTCCAGCATCTGCTGCTTCTGAAGCGTGTCGTGCACCTGAGATGCCCATGAGCTCATGAGGCGCTATTTCAGCCACTCAAATCGCGCAGCAGCTTCACCTTGATGCGAATCAACCATTATCTTCCCTTGTAAACCAGCTGCTTCTACTGCCTCTAGCACGTGGGTTCTGAACGTAGCATAAAGAGTTTTTCTCTAGGTTCAGCAGCAGAGGAGGTGTAAGGCAGATTTATTGGCTGTGATGAAAAAAAAAAAAAAAAAAACGGCTTGAAGATGTTTAAGATAGAAAGTTCCCCTCAGAAAGCAGCCGATTCATCAGATTCTGATCCTTCCTGCAAATGTCCCCAGCAGTCACTGGGAATAGGGCTAAGCAATTAACTGCATTTGCAATATAATCACAATTTTCAAATCGCAGAGGCACTGAATTTTAGTCACATTACATTTAACAAATTTACACACTAAACTTTTCACTTCAGCCTTCAGGTTGGCTGTTATGTGCCATCGAACTTCTGGCCAGAGAAAAAACCCGTAATATGTAGCCAACATTTGGAAGAAGAATGTTTTCAAGATGACTTGGATAATAGCGCGTTGTGACAAACACCAGATACAGCACTGGGACTTGATCAACAGCCGATACCGCACCGTGACGTCACAAACCAGTAGGTGGCAGTAGTGTTCTTTGACAAACATGGATGCCTCCAGTAAAGCACATTCACATGAAATTATTCTGAATTAAAAACACTGATCATTTGTTGAACAGGATGGAATAATTTCATGCATAAAGTACTTTTAGAAGTTTGAATTCTGAATATGAGCGCACTCTTCCTTTAAGGAACCTTTGGCTCTCTGATTATTCATCGATTAATCAGAAAAAAAAGTCAACGGATTAATTCATTTGCAAAAGATTGTTAGTTGCAGCCGTAGTTCCAGCAGATGCTCAGTTTGTCTCTGGAGGAGGTCCAAATGTGATGAATTAACCCGGTGGACATGGGGCGCCATCTCGAAGCTTTTCGCTGCTCTGATCTGTCCTTTTAGATTCCACCTTCAAACTTCAACCAACATGGCTGCTAGCCGTTAACAGCCAGTCCATCGTGGCTGAAATGATTCCCTCTGATGCAGCTTTTATTTTGAAGTTAGGTTTTCGTGGCTGAGAAGCAGTTTAGCCGTAAATTAAAAACGCTAGCCGTCATATAGGTCTAGACCCGCCCTGTGATCCAGATAAAACTTCCTGTCATCTGTTCAGTCCATTTTCCTGATGCGACCCTGACCAGTTCAGGAAACGGTTCATGTGTTCATCAGTCACCTGCCGTTTCCTCCAAACTGTGACCGTTTGGTTCAGATCTAATTGCCTCTTCTCTCTATCGTGGCCTTTTTGTTCAGCGTTTGTATATTTCTGCCTTACTGAGATAGCTGCCTCCTCACTGAAGCTCCCCACTGTCCCCGGGCGAGGGGGGGGCTTGTTTACAGTAAATGCTTGGCTGTCATCTACATGTGCATGAAAGAGTGAAAGAATATTGTATAAAAGAAGAAGTTTCACTTTGTCAGTTTAGAACTTTTATTGCATTTAAAATTGTACAGCAGTCACATGAATAAAACTTTTATTTTTTACTGGTACAAGACTTGTGCAGGTACGTGTAAATGAAATAAATCTCCCTGCACCATGAAGACCGGATGCCCCTCCCCTCAGAGGGACGCAATCAGCGCCCTGACCACGCCGTGTTCATGATGCCTGTCTCTGTCATGTTTCAATCATGTGGATTTCTGTCAGATCTATTAAAGAAAAACAATTATCAGCAAACGCTCCTCCGCTGTCCGTTATGTCCGGTGGAGGTGGGTCACTGTTCCAGTGTTGAGCAGCGGCGAGGTGCCAACTATTTTTTTTTTTTCCTGCTGCATGTGAACGAGAATAAACAGGAAAGAAAAACTGATAATAAAGCTAAAAGTTAAAGAACCTAAAGTTCCCCAAAGTAAAATCACATCCCAACACCACTTTGAACGGTTTTAAAAACAAAACAATCTTCCAAGATGAAGGCCTGGAGGTCTCCCTCCTTCAGCCGTTCCTGGGGGCGGAGTCACACCATATTGTCGCTGTCACCTGCAGACAAACAAATAATTTGGTTTTAGGGAGATTTACAGGGAATAATTAGATTCAAGTGAAAAAAGCCTAAAAGGAAAGTGGGGAAAAAAAAGAAGAAAAATTAACATTTATTTTCATTTATAAAAAATGTTTTTCTGGCAATACTTTGTTCTGCCACTAGAGGTGCTAGAACTACATCAACTAATGTTTTAACCCTTTAGATCAGGAGTCTTCAACATTTTCTAGGCCAAGGACCCAAAACTGATGGAGAGACGGAGCGGGGACACACTAATTATATAGATTGTATGAAACTGGTCCTATAGTCGGTCTATTACAGATGGAGTAATGTAACTAAAGTAATCCCTCCCTGGGATTATTAAAGTATTTCTTATTCCTGGTTGATGGAAAGGTGTTGTGAATGAAACGGTGCCCAGCCTGTTCATTGATGACTGAAAGACATCTTCTGCCTTTATCTGTTTACTACAGTGTGCTGAATTCATGTTAATGTTTATCTAAAGACATTTCAATTAGTGGAAAAAACTGCAGGGGGAATAAAAAAATAAATTAAAAAAAAGTCCAATCCATCAAATTTTAAGCCGATAGTGTTATTGGAATCCAGAACAATATCTTACTGCTTTTGTAACGTTCAAAAAGTGTGGATGTTTTGATGGCAAAATGTCAATATAATAAGAAAATCCAACTTGCCCGAATATATTAAGAAAAAGAAAAATTTCTATCAGAAATTCAGGAAAAATACTATGAGAGTGAAAGAAACACATTTTTTTGGTCCAACATAACCTTAGAGGCATTAATGCTGATACTGGAACTGAAATTTTTTAGTTTATAGACCTAAATATAATTTTTAACCAGGTTTATGAACTTTTCAATTAGCTTTTTAACTTTTTTCTTGACTTGTTAACTTTTTTTCCAACTTAATTTACAGTTTGTATGGGGTATGCAAGTGATCAACAATGCTAACTTGCCTTTTAAAGGGTTAAATGACAAAGTTAAAAGTTCATATTTTTCTCCTCTCAGGGCAGAAACTAAATGTTGGGAATATTTTTTTTCTTTGAATTTGGCTTCCGTATGAATGACTGATTGAAATTATCAATTTAGTTTGATTTGAAATCTATAACAGATCCACCAGCCGGCAATCAAAGCAACGAAATCAGCCGTTTTCCAGAATAATCCAAAAACTGCAGCAGCCCTTCAACAGAAATCCCAGATTATAATCCAGCTGCAGCTCAAAGTGTGAGAGAACGTCTGTATCTTTAAAAGAGCAAACACCGGATGGGGGCGACGTTCATAATGAATCTCAGTGTTTCCTGATCAGCATAAGTCTTATTTACCCTCAGTGATCATGTGATGTTTACTGACCTCTGGAAATAAAAGCTGTTGTGTCACAGTTTTTAATCCACACTGTTTAGGAGGATCCAGGAATTATTTAGCAGGAAAGTCAAACTCTCTTTGCTCCAGGGGTGAATAATTAAACTCTTTATAACCACCACTGATTCATTTCAGCAGAGACAAGTTTTACAAAACAAAATGTTTTTCACGATCTACAGAAAAGATTTACGATCCTTCCTACAGCTGCAAAAATCTCAGAATAATTAGTAAGAATAAAACAACATCTAATGTTTATTATGATTTTGAGATAAAGCTATCTGAAAGATGCAGCTCATTTCCTGTCTCCTGCGCTGCTCTGGAGCCTTTTTTCTATTGGCAGCTCCATTAAGTGCATCTCCAGTGTCAGACGCTCCAGGCAGAGGCGTAGCCAGAACATTTTAATAAGGGTGTCCAGGCAATAACAAAGCACACTGAGGGGGGGCCGAAAGCAGAGAGGCACCAGAAACTCAGGGTCAATCCACACTATTGCAACAGCAAAATCAACGAGCAAAACATCCATATTTTTTAAATAAAGACAAACTAGACTTTCCTACAGCCTTTGCTAACAAATAGACGCATATACTTAAACATCCATGCTTTCTAGATAAACCCGGGCGTTTTTCCAGTTGTGCGAGAATCTTTCGATCGGCCCGACTTTCAGCCTGGTCGTGCGTGTAGTGTACAGGCGATAACGAGGGGCGATCAGCCTCTCACGACCACTTCCCGATCAGGAATCGTGAGGTCAGGACTGTCATGGGCAAATCGGTCAGGGCGCAGTGCGCAAAGAAGGATTCTTCTTCTTCCTCTTAGATGTAAACACAGAAGCATGGCGGGGGTGCAATGAGTGAAATGCAGTTCTGTCTGTAAAACTGACAGACAGTAGTAGCCCCGTTTGCTCAGCCATGTCTTTTTTTTTCCCAAATACGTCGTCTCCTTTTCTTTTTAGGGCTTTCAGCACAAAAATGCGAAAATTGCCAAGGCAGCACGTTTCCCTCTAGAGAGCTACATATTCCTCTTCTGCTCGTTTGGCTTCTGGATAGACGAGTCTGAGTAGCGCCATCTCACTGCGGAGCTGAGTCTCACCTGGTTTTTAGTCGTACAGTGTGAGCAGGTAGATCGCATCAGAGCGTCGGGTCGAACATAAATCGTGAGCTGTGAACTCCCACTGTACGACTAACCGCAGAGTTTAGTCGTACAGTGTGAGCTGTAGCTGCGTGCAACGATTGAAAAAAAAAAAATCGCACATTGTACGTCCGGCTTAAAAGGTATAGTGGATACAATTCTTTCCCATTGTCATTACCTACCTACTTTTATCAATAATCATTCTGCATAAAATTGATATTTACAACTATTAATATGTACCTAAATTGATTATTTAATAAGTTTTTATTAAAATATTTACCTATGATTTCACTGAAGACCTCTAGTTGACTTGCAGAGACGGATCTAGTTTTGAAAAGAGAATAAATTCTGTATTTATCATCTTTAATGTTAGTATAATGATTTGCAAAATTAACCACAACAAATTAAAATGTTTTGAATATTCCAACTGAGAGTATTACTGCTGCCACCATCTGTATTAAGCCGGGCTCACACTGCGATTTTTTGTCCGTTTCGGGGCGACTTTTCAGTGGTGCCATAATTTTTTCGGATCGGCCGACTTTCAGCTTAATTTTGCATGGTGTAGTGTACAGGAGGTAACGAGGGGCCATCAGCATCTAACGACCACCTCCCCATCAGGAATCGTAAGGTTGTGAGAAAATCAAACGTTTGAAATTCATATTGTATCAGGCTGACTAAATTTCAGTAGAAAAAACAAACATAAATGTAGACGGATTAGTTATACCTGAAACGTTTTAGACAATTTGAAAAATGCTTAAATGTGACTCTGAGGAAGTTAAACATCATATGATTCCTGTTGTGCCAAACGTCTACCCTGTTGGGTTTTTCAATGATCCACTGGATGCACTGTAAATACTTTATACATCCCGTGCACCTTTTACTTCCTTTGACACATTCTTCTTCTTTGACTATTTGAGCTGATATAACGAGTACATTTCTCCACTGTGAGATCAATAAAGTGAATCAATCAATAAATAAAGCAGTGCATGCTGGGACAGCTGTAAGTCTCAAGAATGGACAAGTCTGCTCTGATGCATGCTGGGTAAAGATGGAGGGGCGAGAGCAACATCCAGGGACTGTGTCTGTTCTTGGTCTTATGTTCATATAGAGAAACGGACCCTAGTTTTCATTCATATGGAAATGATTCCCCTCAGATCTTTGCACTGAAAGAGCAAAAACGCTGAGGAACTCTTACTTTAAGCACAGGGGGATGTGTAGTCAGTGGCAGCCTGGTCAGCTGAAACAAGAGAGAAACATCAGTGGGTAACGAGAAAAATGAAATGATTGACGTGCTGACTGCTTATCGCTGAGGTCTTACTGGGCTGGTAGTAGTCATAGACTTTAATCACAGCTGGTTTCAGGTTCCCGACCCGCTGATCTTCCTCCAGAACCACCTTGAACATCTGTATTTCATCCCTTTTCAGCTGCGATTACAAACAACATTCAGACAATTATTTTCTGAGCAGCTACAGGAAGGTGGAGTCACACAACCTCAGGGACACCTACCCCATCCAGGTAGATGTCGATAAATCCGTTGTCTATGTCCACACGCTTCGCTGAACTGAGGGAGCTCTGCTCCACAACATACCCAGACAGCAGCTTAATGTTGAGGACGACCATGTTGGTTTCCGCTCTCCTGCCCTGGTACCTGCAGGAAGAGACATAAAGTAATTCCAAGCTCGCTGCTTTTCGGTTTCCAAC
The DNA here is from genome assembly GCA_030533445.1 of Cyprinodon diabolis. NCBI lineage: Eukaryota > Metazoa > Chordata > Actinopteri > Cyprinodontiformes > Cyprinodontidae > Cyprinodon > Cyprinodon diabolis. Next base: position 47,975,202 of record CM060079.1, on the reverse strand, counting down.
ATTCCTCAGAGACAGATAATCCTACTGAAGTTAACCCCCACCCCCATCAGCAGCGGCAGTACCTGACGCTGACAGAGAGTTGGAGCTTCGGCCGCTTGAGATCACAGTAGGCATCCACTCTCTTAATGATGCTGAAGGCAGAGAAGTCGTCAGGAGGAGGGATGTTGTAGTGCAAGGAGATCTGCAGAGACACAAAGCAGTCTTATTCAGAGAATTGCTGAAGTTTTCACACCCCTGAGTGTCTTTAGACCTTCTAAGAATAGAACCACCATTTGTTCTATTGGGATTATAGTAAAACCGAAGGAAATAAATAATTTTTGCTTTTCTAAAAGAAAAGTGAACATCAATTTGGACATTTTGCCAGAAAGTGGTTTTTAGATAAAGGCTTTGAATAGGCCATTCTAAAATTCTAAACCATTCTATCTTTTGGTTCCTTGCCTTCCGCTCCACTAGGGGGCATCATACTTTGTTAAATGCAAAACCAGAAGTGGTTCGATCAAAATCGGAAGGAACATTCCTGCTTTTTAGGGCTTAATTCTGATTACTTTAACATTAGTCTAACTGATCCCTGAAATCTGCTGCTGATTTTTTTTTTCTTGCTTTCTCTTCGTCCATTTACATGGAAAAAAAATGAAACAATGATAACAGATGTTACAAAAGTTTAAATTTAAACAAAACAAAACTTGAGAGAAATCAAAAGCAGAAATTATCAATGGAAAGCGGGTGGGTGGAGCAGCAACGCGTGCAGCTAACCATCTCTCGATGTCTGCTAAATGCACCAACGAATCGGCAGAGCTCACTCTGATATGTTGCCCAAGTTGGTTGATGATGCTGAAAACTGTAAATAACTCAGAAATGTGCTATTTATAATTATCTGAGGTTTCAAAATTTTATTTTCTGTCCATCAGAAGCTTATTAGCACTATGCTAGCAAAGAACAGTATGATTTCAGATTGATATGCTAAATGCTAATGTGTTCAGGGATACTTCCTGTTGGATTATAAGGTCTGTGACTGAAATCCTCCATGACCTTGAGTTTTAAAAACTGACGTGTGATTTGTAAAGATTTAAATTTGTGTTTATTTGACTAAAGGATTTATTTTCCTATTTATTTACAATTTGACATTTTGTAATTCACTGGTTTATAAACAACCGCTATAACAATTACCCCATTTCCACTACCCTTGAAAAACCGATCCATGCGGAGACCGGTCCGAGCACCGATCAGTTAACCAGGCCGAGCTCGGTTCTGACGACCGTTTACACATCACGCTATCTCGGTTCCCCGACTCCTCGCCTCCTAGTGACGATCTGCGGTATTACTGCCAGTATTGAAGGAGGAAATCAAGCAGTTGGTGGCGGTAATGCACCAAAAGTTGTTTGCCAACCGTCATAAAACACAAGAAGAAGAAGACAAAGAAGGAGGGAATCAAGCAAATCAAAATGGCGGCGCCCGTCACATTCAGAAAGTTATGCTTGATTATTATTGCTGTACTTCAGTGTTATTATTAAAATGCCATTTTTGAAATGTTGCATGGAGAAGATTTCGATTGCTGTTTATAGCTGTTCTTCTTCTGTTTTGTGTTGGTTGGCAAGCAATTTCCAGATGGGCATTACCGGCAACTACTGGAATAGAGTGTGAATCGGGATGTGAAACCAGACGGAGATGACGCGTTCTGCTCATGCGCTCTTGTTATCAGAGAACCGAGCCAGGGAAAAACCGAGCCGAGCCCACCTCTGGAACTGGTCTGCAGTTAGCTCGGTTCGGTTGTGTCAAGCTCGGTTCAGTTCAGTTTGCTTTCCATTTACACACGATAAGTTTTCTCAGTTACTGAGCTCGGACAGGTCTCGGCACGGTTTTTCAAGGGTAGTGTAAATGGGGTAAATAACTATGCTTTGTAACTCTAGCATAGCTCTAAATTTAGCGTTTGAACCTGTTGCACAGGGCTAATTTTAACGGTTGTAACTCTAGCGTGCGGCTGAATTTAGCAGTTGTAACTCTAGCGTAGGGCTAATTTTAGTGGTTTTAACTCTAGCGTGGGGCTAAATTTAGCAGTTGTAACTCTAGTGTAGCTCTAACTTTGGCGGTTGTAAATCTAGCGTGGGGCTAAATTTAGCAGTTGTAATTCTAGTGTAGCTCTAACTTAAGCGGTTGTAAATCTAGCATAGGGCTAATTTTAGTCGTTTTAACTCTAGCGTGGGGCTAAATTTAGCAGTTGTAACTCTAGTGTAGCTCTAACTTTGGCGGTTGTAAATCTAGCGTGGGGCTAAATTTAGCACTTGTAACTGTAGCGTAGGTCTAATTTTAGTGGTTTTAACTCTAGCGCAGCTCTAACTTTAGCTGTTATAATTCTAGCGTAGCCCAAACTTTAGCGACGGTGGTCCTAAAGTCCACCTCAGCCTGTCAGCCTGCTCTGCGCACCTCAATGACCACCTGCTGCAGGTACCTGAGTCAAAACGCAGCTCTGTCCCTCGGCTCTGACGGTGTACTCTCCAGCGATCTTGCTCAGCTCCTCTTGCTGCAACAGCAGCCTGTTGCTCTGGCTCACAGTGAACTCCTTCCTCGGGCCTCCCACAGTCGTCACCGTCACTTTAGTGATTCCCTGTGGACTGTAGGTGGCGGCGGCGTACTTGGCCAGGGCCTGGAGGGCCACCACTGTGTCCTGTAAAGCAGAGCGGGTTTGGTCTCAGCTCTGGTTCGTTAAGGAACCTGGTTTCTCAGTAGCTGATGGATAGAAGCATGCGGTACCTGTGTGGAGGAGAAACCGCCGTACGGGTTCTGCTGTTGAGCAAGCCAGCGGATGATCCCTGAGGCGTAATCCAAACCAAAACCATTCAGTGGGGGAGAGGTGAGCAGGGCCAGCAGCACGTAGGAGGTCATCTCCACTGCTATAGAATCCATGCCGTTGACAGACGATCCAACTCTCTCCCAGTGAATGGTACCACCTGCCAATCAGGATACAGGAGTCATGACAGCAGGACCAAGCATATGTCAGTGAGGAAGATCACAGAAGGCTCACATAGTGACACTGTATCAGAATCCTGGCCATTAAAGCAGTTTAACCTTCATTAGTTTAAGATTCTACCTCCTACATTAGAAAAAAAAGCTGGCGTTCTGTCGCTGCTCTTTTACCTTCCTTCTTGGCCTTCAGGTCCAGAATGCTGATGAGTTTGCTCCTCGTCTCCTGATCTCCAGCCAGGCTGAAGGTGTAGGACATCAGGGCCGTGGTGTACAGGTTGTCGAAGCCTTTGACCACGGCATCCTTTAGACAACCGAGGCCCTTCTGCACCACGGGGTCCTGAGGCAAAGGAACCAAACATAAAGGCACCATGAGGCCCTCTTCTCTTTGGCAGCAGCCTTCATCTGCTGGGACAGCTTACTGAGACAATTACACGTAAAGTTCCAGTAAACTAAAAAAATAAGTTTCTTTCACCCTCACCTTCTCCAAATGCCTCCCTAAACTAGTTTGAGAATAAAATCAACATGAAGTGGAGGCACTGAAAGGACTAAATGTGGAGCCGAGGAAAGTCTGACTCACCGTGGATCCTCCATTCAGCTCCAGCAGGGCAGCAACAATGTAAGCCGTCAGCGACACCTCGTCACTCACCCCTCCCTGTGGAAACCACATGGACAGCATGAGGACAGGCCTTGTGTCCCTCTGTGATGTCCCACTCTGGGACATATTTAGGAAAGAAGCAGTGTTTTTTCTGTCATGGCTGCCATCAGCTCACTGTTGTGTAGAAAGTGTCACTTCTGAACCAGAAGCAGATAGAAATAGAAGCTTCCAGACAGTTTTCTTTCAGTTTTTTGTTTTGGTAGAACAGGAAGCTCAAACTGCAGTAATTAATTAATCTAAAATCCTGGGACGTCCTTATAAGTCAGTTAGGCAGACACCCTGTCTACTTTTAAGGCTAGGCTTAAAACTTTCCTTTTTGATAAAGCTTCTAGTTAGAGTGGCTCAGGTTATCCTGAGCTATCTCTATAGTTATGCTGCTATAGGCTTAGACTGCTGGAGGACATAGGGACCCCATTTTCATCATTCTGCTTCATTCTATCTCTATTCTCCCACTCTGCAGAATCTGTTAGTTCAATCTCTAACGTTCTGCTCTCTCTGCTTTTTCTCATAGTAGCTTCATCTGGTCTGATCCTGTTTGGCTGTGACTCCATCCTGGAGAGAAATATCAGCTGTGCTGCTGCCATCAACACCTTTGTTTATAGATGCTGGAGATCAGTCTGTTTTCCAGTGTAGTCCTGTTTCTCTGACTGTGACTAACTGGATGTGCTCTCTTCATCCTCTGACATGGGAGCTGGCTCGGAGCTCGTCTGCCTGGCTGTGTGTTTCCTGGATGGGGCCGCCTTTTACAGTTGCCTTTTGTATCTATGCTTCTTTTTCTATGTCTGCTTCTGTCTCCTTGAACCCCAGTCAGCCTCAGCAGATGGCCGCTCACACTGAGCCTGGTTCTGCTGGAGGTTTCTTCCTGTTCAAAGGGAGTTTTTCCTCTCCACTGTCGCTACAAGTATGCTTAGTGTGAGGGATTGCTGAAGAGTCAATGAGTCGATGCAATCAGCGGTTTTTACTTAGATAGAAAACTTGAATCAGTGTGACTGGATGATCTGGTGAACTTTAAAGTGCCTTGAGATGACATGTATTGTAAATAAACTGAACTGTATTGAATTGATTATCATCCTCGGGGACCTTCTCAGAGGTCAGGGAGGGGTGCCAGGCTGAGGACTCAGATGTTATCAGATGTTATTTAGAACAAACGATGCCTGGAGTGAGACACCAAATCTCTCAGAGGGTTCCTACCATCTCAGCCAGTATGAGAATCATTTGCTTTCTGGCAGCTAAGACGGCTTTTTCACAGCTAAAAAAATTGGAACACCGGGAAAACAAGGCAACCAGTGGAATCTGTGGATCTGTGGAACATGGCTGCTGCAGCAGCAGCATCTTTCACTCTGAAGCCGTCAAACTGTCTTTAAGTCTTTTCTAGCTGTGCTCAGACAGAGGAACCAGGGACGAAGCAAAGGATCTTAAACCCTCCTACCTTCATGCTGTTGTGGAAGAGATTCCCAACAGACATAAAACAGCCATCCTTGTTCTGCAGGCCGTACAGCCAGGTCCTGATGTCTTCTATCTGCTGCGGGTCAACGTAGATGTAATCTCTGGCGCCGCCAAATGACTTCATCACAAAGGCAGTAAGCCTGGAGAAACAAAAGAGCATCAGTCAGATCATGTGGGCCCTGAGAACGGCCCCAGCAGATCAGAGGCCCCTGAAACTACACTGCAAAAACGATCTAGAAATAAGTACAAAAATTCTTAAATTAAGGGAATTTACTCTTAATTTGAGCAGGTAAATAAGATCGTTTGCCAATGGAATGAGTATTTTAACTCTTAGAACAAGATAATTAGATAATATGTATTTGAAATAAGACAATGCAGTTATTTTTTCTTATTTTAAATGTAAATTTTCTTGTTCCATTGGCAAAGTGTCTCACTTACCTCCTCAATTCAAGAAAAAAATCACTTATTTTAAGAAAAAATTACTTATTTAGATTTACATTTTTTGCAGTGTAAGCTGTTGTCCTGACTCTTTAAAAGGAGTTCAAATCATTCTGGTTCAAAGTTTCTCTCCATTGTTCTTCAGCCTGAACGCCATGTTCATCCTAACAGTTTAACCGGAATTGATTCCTTGGTTTGTTGAGGATTTTCTGCAGTCTTTCCAGATTCAGGATTGTACTGCAGGATCAAAAGGTCAAAAACTGGTAGGAAATGAAGTAAAAATCTCTTTAAATAAATCTGTCTCCTCTATGTTGAAGAAGTCCCTCTCCCACTGGGTGAAATGGGTTTTTAGTGGCAGTGGGAACAGCTCATTGACGTGGGTCAATCGACACGGCAAGCACCCGCGTTAAAATCGCATCGGACCCCAGAATCTGGTAGATCCGCTAAAATTACATGTCACCATTGAACTGAACTTTCTGCAAAATAAAACTAAATAGAAAGGAACTTGTTTTTACAAAATTTTTACATGAATGGCCAGGACGCTGCGCCAGGAAACTGCAAAAAATAGAAATATCAATAAGTCATTTTTTCTTACGATCAGTGCATTTTTCTTGAAGTGAAGTGAGGGGTAAGTGAGACATTAAACCAATGGAACAAGACAATTTACACTTAAAATAAGAAAAAAAAACAATTGAATTGTCTTATTCCAAGTGCATTTCTAGTGCAGTAAAATATCCTCTTATTAACCTCCTCAAATTAATGGTAAATACACTTAATTTAAGCATTTTTTTTGCAGTGTAAAGATAAAATTCGGAACATTAAACGGTTGATTTGGACAGTATAGATGTGCAAATATGTGTGTAGCTTCATGGAAATCTGGTTTGAAATATTTGGAAACTAGCGATGTTTTTCTGATGCTGGTTATTGTAGACAGACCCTGCACTGGAAAAAAATCTAGAAATAAGGAAACATTTCCTAAATGAAGTGTATTTACCCTTAAGTAAATTAGATAGTTTGCCAATGGAATAAGTATTTTTACTGTTAAAATAAAATGCGCTTGAAATAAGACAATGCAATTATGTTTTCTCTTTTTAAATGTAAATTATCTTTTCTTATTGGTAAAACGTCTCTTTTACTTCTTCAATCCAAGAACAAATTTACTTATTTGGTTTGAAATCTGGTTTAAATTATTTGGAAACTAGCCATGTTTGATGCTGGTTATTGTAGAGAGACCCTGTGCTGCCTTTGGAGCCTACACTGCAAAACATAGAAATCTCATTAAGTCATTTTTTTATTAAAATAAGTGCATTTTTTCTTGAGTTGAGGAGTTAACTGAGACACTTTTCCAATGGAACAAGACAATTTACATTCAAAATAAGAAAACACAATTGCATTGTCATATTTCAAGTGCATCATATCTAATTATCTTATTTAAAGTAAAAAAAAGAATTCCGACTAACAAAGACAAAAAACTGCTGGCTATACTACTGCACTGGAAAAAATTGAAATCTAGATAAGTAATTTTTTCTTAAATTAAGTGCATTTATTCTTGGATTGAGGAGGAAAAAAGATAAATTTTGTCAATGGAACAAGGCAACTTCCACTTAAAATCAGACAACACAATTGCAATGTCTTATTTCAAGTGCAAATTATCTAATTATCTAATTTTAAGAGTAAAAATACTCATTCCACTGGCAAAGTATCTAATTAACCTACTAAAATTAAGGGAAAATACACGTAATTTAGGAAATTTTAACTTATTTCTAGATGGTTTTTCCAGTGTGGCTGCCAGTAAGAAGGCCATCACAAGGAAATGGATGAAACCAGACCCACCGACTGTTGATGAATGGATTGAAATTGTTTACCAGATTTATGTGATGGAGAGGATCTGTTTTTCCCTCCGATTAGAAAAAGAAAAATGTTATAAGATTTGGTCCAAATGGACTGAGTACGTGAAACCAATTAGATGTCTAGCCCTCTTATGTCTTTGTGTTCTTTAATATTCGAGGTGGTGAAATCCCCATTACTGTTTAATTCTGTTCATTTTTTGTAATCTTTACAATGAAGTTAGTGATATTCTGCAAAAAATACTAGAAAGGCAACATGGACTAAATCACCTCGACTTTCTGCTTATATCTGCAGTTATAATCTTAAATGGATGAAGCTGTGATTACTGATGTAATGGAAATCTGTCTTTCTAAATAAAAAATAAATAATAATTCCATCGGGAAATCATCGTATTTACCTTCTCAAATGAAAGCTAAATACACTTAATTTAGGATTTTTTTTTTACTTATTTCTAGATAATTTTTGCAGTGTAGAATAAATTCAAACGGCGAGTTGATGATGAGTAGAAGTAGGACTGAAACTCGCCACCGCGTTCAGGAACGCTGATCTGCTTTGCAATGCGTCACTGCAGCTAAAAGCTTTAGGGCCAGTTTCTCCCAAATTCAAGAAAAGAGGACCCCCCCCCCGAGGAACAAACACCCCCACATTCACTGTCTGCCAAGCTGCCCAGCCCCCTTTCTGCTAAATCCCCCCCCGGGCAGCTGCTGCTTTAAGCCCATTAAATGAAAATATTGTGGTTTTCCGGAACCTTCCTAATAAAACTAATGCATCAGTATACTTGCTTTTGGCAGCAGTGTGTGTTTGTTGGTGTTGGGGGGGGGGGGGGGGGGGGGGTTCCTCCCACTGTGTCTGCATTGCATTTTTTTGTTCTCTTGTCACATGAAGCCAGAGATATGAGAAGCGAACCTTTGGGATAAATGTTTTAAATGCTTCTCGAATGATGCAACTTCAGTATAACACCGGTTTGAGCTCCATGTTTCTACCCCAAATAAAAAAGAGAGGTAAAAAAAAAAAATAAAATCAGAGACACGAGACGGATTTACTCAATAAAACCATGTTTACTCATCTTAAACGTATTCAGAGCATGGATGGGAAAGCGTGGATTTATCACCATAAGTGATGGTCGTGCTGTGTTGGTGTCGTTGTTGCATTAAATACTGGAGCCTCATGTTAGTTTAACCCTTTACAGGACGCTCAGTGTAATACTTAGAAAATCCAAATTTTAAGCCAATAGTGTTATTGGAATCCAGGACCAGACCTTATTACTTTTGTAACATAAAAAATATGGATATTTTGATGGTAAAAATTTATGTTAATGTACACAGCAAAAAATTTAAATCTAAGTAAGTTTATTTTTCTTAAAATACCAGTTAGCATCTTAGTGCTAGCAGGGTCCCAATGGGAAATTCCATTGGGACCAAGTAGCACTAAATTGGTGACTTAGAAACGACGCTGTCAAGGAACGCTATGGACAGAGGAAACATGCAAGAGGAGGAGAGTTTAGTGTCGGAGGTCGTGGATGAGTCTCCTCCGTCATCCATTTTTTATTTAGAGGAGGAAAGCGGGGACGAAGATGTTGTGGAAGAGGACGCCAGGGCGGCAGAAGCTTGGTTTGGTGTAGAAGGCTTCCAGCCGTACATGTTTGAGCCCTTGCCTCGCAACGCTGCCAGTTCTGTTATATCCGTTGCGTATATTAGCTGCGACATATGAATCAAGATGCTATGACCGAAAAAATTTGATTGACAGATGACCGTTGATATATGATTGGCTGACTTAAGGTGTTCAGGCTGACGTAGAACTAACTGGCCTGCAGAAGATGATAGGAAAAATCCCCCACAGATTTTAAGACAGGATTTCTTTTAAATAGAATTTTTCTAACTTTTGGGACAATGTGGTCTGATAAAAATTACATTTATATACAAGTTTAAGCCAGAATGATTTGACATTTAAATATGATTTCCCTATGACTTCACTGCAAAAAATCCAAATCTAGATACCGGTAAGTCATTTTTTCTTAAAATAAGTACATTTGTTCTTGGATTAAGGAGGTAAAAGAGACATTTTGCCAATGGAACAAGACAATTTACACTTAAAATAAGAAAACACAATTGGGTTGTCTTATTTCAAATGCATATTATCTAAGTATCTTATTTTAAGACTAAAATTACTAATTTCATTGGCAAACTATCTCATTTACCTCCTCAAATTAAGGGTGAATACACTTAATTTAAGAAATTTTTACTTATTTCTAGATCGTTTTTGCAGTGTTTAAAATAAGAAAAAAACTATTGTAGTCTCTTATTTCAAATGAAGAATATATAATTATCTTATTTTATAATTATTTTAAGAGTAAAAAATGCTCATTACATTGGCAGATTATTTTATTTACCTGCTCAAATTAAGAGTAAATACAATTAATTAAAAAAAGTTTTACTCATCGTTTTTGCAGTGTAATAACAATCCATGCAAGTGATGAAAAACGCTAACCGGCCCTATAAAGGGTTAAATCATTTATCTTTAGTCGCAGCCTAAGAGCTGCTGATTGTTACTGACCAGGTGTTTCCAGAGGGGTCGCTGTTCCCGAAGGCGCTGTAGGAGCTGTCGTCACGCTTGTAGTTCAGCTGCCTCTGATATCCTGCAACAAAGACAGAGAGCAGCAGCTCTTCAAACAGCTCCTTCTCCTTCTCCCGCCCCACTGGACAATGATGGAGTTTTTCTTTGGTTCTGAAGCTCCCCGGAGCCTCGGACCTCAGCCAAAGCTCCCATCGTTTGCCACGCTCCAACCTCTAATTCATGCTTTTTATACTGACAAAATAAAGATGAGCAACACTGAATTCTCACACTTTGCAGAGCTTTTTCTGTGTTTTATAGACAGAAAAGGAAAAGTTGTGTTTCTGCAGTCATCTATACTGCATCGGAAAAAATCAAAAACTAGATAAGTAATTATTTCATAAAATAAGCACATTTGTTTTTGAATTGAGGAGGTAAAACAGACATTTTGCCAAAATATCAAGACAATTTAGATTTAGAATGAGAAAACAAAATTGCATGGTCCTATTTCAAGTGCATATTATCTAAATATCTTATTTTAAGAGTATAAATACTCATTCCATTGGCAAACTACCTCATTTACCTACTCAAAGTAAAGATAAATACACTTAATTTAAGAAATTTTTACTTATTTCTCGATCGTTTTTCCAGTGTGGAAAGATTGGAAACCTAGATAAGTAATTTTTCTTACAATAAGTGTGTTTGTTCTTGGATTGAGGAGGTAAGAGAGTGCATTTTTCCTAAAATGAGGAGGTAAGTAAGACACTTTGTCAAAGGACCAAGACAATGTACACTTAAAATAAGTAAAAAAAACAACTGAATTGTCTTATTTCAAAAGAAAATGATCTTAACTTATTTTATGCATAAAATACACTCATCCCATTGCTAAATCATCTGATCCACCTCTTCAATTTAAGATAAAATACATTTAATTTAAAAACTTTTACTTATTTCTAGATTGCTTTTACAGTGTAAAGATAAAGAATAGCTTCTAAACCATTTTATTTTTATATTTTTCAGAACCATAAGCGATTTATTTAGACAGTATAGATGTGCAAATATGTGTGTAGCTTCATGGAAATCTGGTTTGAAATATTTAGAAACTAGAAATGTTTTTCTGACGCTGGTTATTGTGACAGACCCTGCACTGGAAAAAAACATCTAGAAATAAGAAAACATTTCCTAAATTAAGTGTATTTATCCTTAATTTGAGTTGGTAAATAAGATGATTTGCCAATGGAATTAGTATTTTTACTCTTAAAATAAGATTATTAGATAAATTGCACTTGAAATAAGACAATGCAACTGTGTTTTCTCATTTAAAAGTAAAATGTCTTGTTCCGTTGGCAAAATGTCTCTTTTACCTCCTCAATTCAAGAAAAATTGCACTTATTTTAAGAAAAAAATGACTTATCTAGATTTGGATTTTTTCCAGTGTGCACTGATTTTGGAGCAACACTGAAAAAATGAAATCTGAATAAGTAATAGTTTCTTAAAATAAGTGCTTTTTTCTTTTTTGCAGTGCACTGTTTTTTTGGCTGCCCCTTGGTGCTCATTGTTCCCTGTCTGGCTGCTGGCTCTGCTAGTGCATCAATCTACCCAATAAAACTCCAAAGAAAGACGCCGATTTGTGTTTGTGTGGCGACAAACTGTTAAATGTGTATAATTGGTGTGAATACTAAATCACTCCTAATGTCTCCTGTTCTCACAGAAGAAGGAATATTAAAAAGAACAAGAGGGACCAGATGACTGGAGCTAAAATCTGCACCTTTAACTCATCGGGTGTTTTTTTCCTGCAGGGAATTGATCAAACCTAGAAAAATCTTTTCTCTCCTCAAAAGATTTTTCCACAGATTTATTCCATATTATAACTACAGGTTCCGTTTGGAGACAAACTGAGCGCCTTATTTTCTATTAGATTGGGAAATTTGTAGGTCTCAGACAATTAATCAGATTAATTGATTACTGAAATAATCAACTAATTTAGTAATCCATTAATCGTTAACTGGAGTATAGACACTGTTAAAAACATGGTTTATCTGACAGAGGAACTCTCTTAGAGCAGGAATTTGAACAAAATTGTAAATATAAATATGGACATATTTTGTATTTAAGATAAAAAAAACAATTTTTCATCTGTGAATCTGCCCTACACTGAAAAAAAACATCTAGAAATAAGTAAAAATGTCTTATAATAAGTGTATTTACCCTTAATTTGAGTAGGTAAATGAAATAGTTTTCCAATGGAATGAGTATTTATACTCTTAAAATAAGATAATTAGATAATTGAAAATAATAATCGAAATAAGACAAATGCACTTATTTTAAGAAAGAATTACGTATCTAGACTTTGATTTTTTCCCAGAGTATCCAGAACTCTTAACATGGAACATTTTTAGTTTGTCCTGATCTAATTTCATAAAATTTCAGATTATTAATCAATAAAATAATTAAAATATTAATCGATTTGCAAAATAATCATTGGTTGCAGGTTAGTTTACCTTTCACTAAACTGTAAAATATGAAATACACTGCAAAAATGAGTAAAACTGACTTAAATTAGGTGTATTTGCCCTTAATTTGAGCAGATAAATAAGATGATTTGCCAACGGAATGAATATGTTTACTCATGAAATAAAATATTTAAATAAAATAAATTTTACATTTTTACATTATAAATGTAAAGTGTCATGTTCCATTGGCAAAGTGTCTCACTTACCTCCTTCATTCAAGAAAAAATGTGCTTATTTTAAGAAAAAAATGACTTATCTAGATTTCCATTTTTTCCAGTGCAGATTTTCACTGGAAAAATGAACTAGAAATAAGTAAAAATTTCCTAAAATAAGTGTTTTTACCCTTGATTTGAATACGTAAATGAGATAATTTGCCAATGGGATGATTACTCTTAAAATATTTTACTCTTAAAATAAGATATTTAGATAATATGCACTTCAAATAAGACAATGCAATTGTTTTTTCTTATTTTAAATGTAAATAGTCTTGTTCCATTGGCAAAATGTCTCTTTTACTTCCTCAATTCAAGAACAAATGCACTTATTTTAAGAAAAAATGACTTATCTAGATTTCCATTTTTTCAGTGCAGATTTTTGCAGCGTAATCAAACATCTAATGAGGATTAATGAAGGCTGTGGTTCCATCCTGGGATTTATTTGGAAACGAGCAGAGGAATTCAGGAAGACTTCTTACCGCTCTCCAGGAAGTGCTTGGCCTTCTGCAGGATGGCCTCGGTCAGCTGGCCGGAGCTTTTCAGGTAGTTCAGGATAAAGATGTTTGGAGCGAACAGCAACATGTTCTGCTCCCCGCAGCCGTACGGCATGGCCAGGAGCTTATCCAGGTTCTGTAGGGCCCGGCCCATCAGGTCACCTGCAGGAGGGGGGGGTCTGATGTCATTACCGGGGCCAACGTGAGCCTGCAGGCGTGGCAGTGCTTCGTCACTTCATCACCTACCCAGGACAGAAACGGTGGCTCTGGCCGACCCGGCCACGAACCTATCAGGCAGCAGCAGAGAGATCTTCCTTTCCACCGGACCATCTGGGAGCAGATGTTAAAAAATAAACACAGATTAGTCGAAAGGTTTCTCCAATCGGACGCTGAGACCATCATGCTTTGAGGCGCTGACCTGCAGGACACAGCAGGGCGTTGTGGCTCTTCATCTGAGGGGTTCCTTCAGCCTGACAGAGACAGGAGAGAACACAGATTACCCAGAACCTTGGAGTGAAAATAAAGCAAACTGTATCTGCATGAAGAGTGAAGAGCATAAAAATGTAGAAATAAAACAGATTCCAGGCCTGTGGAATTTAGGAGAAGGAAAGATGGCCGACAGCTCCACCAAACAAATCACTGAATAAGTAAGGAGCGAAAACCTTCTCATCTAACAGAGCATGGCAGAATACTATATAAATATAGGAAAACAAGCTTTATTATTTTCACTGAGTGTCTATGAGCATTTAGAGGAGAGCCTGTTTTAGATTATTGAATAAACTTTTCTAGTGCATTGGAAAAAATCTAAGTAATTTTTTCTTGAATTGAGGAGGTAAATGAAACACTTTGCAAATGGAATAAGACAATTTACATTTAAAATAAAAATATAAAAACTAGTGCATTGTCTTATTTCAAGTGCATATTATCTAATAATCTTATTTTAGAGAAAAAAATACTCATTCCATTGGCAAATCATCTTATTTACCTGCTCAAATGAAGGGTAAATACACTTAATGTAAGAAATGTTGACTTATTTCTAGATAATTTTTGGAGTGTAGACTACTAACGCTGGAAGGATGGATTCTATGACCACCTTTAAAGGAAAAGTCCGGTCATACACTGGAAAAAATCGAAATCTAAATTAGTCATGTTTTCTTAAAATAAGTGTATTTGATCTTGGATTGAGGAGGTAAAAGACACATTTTGCCAATGGAACAAGACAATTTACATTTAAAATAAGAAACACAAATGCATTGTCTTATTTCAAGTGTATTTTATCTAATTAACTTATTTAAAGAGTAAAAATACTCATTCCATTGGCAAACTATCTCATTTATCTACTGAAATTAAGGGTAAATACACTTAATTTAAGAAAATTTCACTTATTTGTAGATCGTTTTTCCAGTGTATCCTCAATTCAAACTTCTGAAAGTACTTTAAATATGAAATTATTAAGTCTTCTAATTCAGAGTCATTTTTATGTGAATGTGCTTTACTGGAGGCATCCATGTTTGTCAAAGAACACTACTGCCACCTACTGGTTTGTGACGTCACGGTGCGGTATCGGCTGTTGATCAAGTCCCAGTGCTGTATCTGGTGTTTGTCACAACGCGCTATTATCCAAGTCATCTTGAAAACATTCTTCTTCCAAATGTCGGCTACATATTACGGGTTTTTTCTCTGGCCAGAAGTTCGATGGCAAATCCTCCCTCTTCAAGTTGGCGATCCAACGACCAACCCGTCCGTGGAGGATCAGGAATCAGAAAGGTGGAATAACTCTTTTTTTCACTTTTACCCGATGTATTCCAGCATCCAGCTGCCATGCACGTGGGCATTGTCAGTTTCACTATAGCTCTGGTGAATTTCAATGGTGAAGTCCTCTGGAAATCTTCAATAATTGTTGTTGATTGCAGATGTGTCTAGTAGTTCCCATTGATTTAGCTTGTAAAGCGGGGAGAATGGCGCTAGGCTTACCGCACCGTGACGTCACTGCTGGAAGATGGCAGGAGGGAGGGGCTACTATATGTGGGCAAAAATGGCCGCTCCCAGACTCAGTGATAAATTCATTAAATCACTGCGAACGTATTAGTTTTAGGTATAAATAATGATCCTTTGATTATTCCCTGCTGACTGGGCTTTTCCTTTAGTTCTTGTTTTATCATTTAATTCCTGTTTTTTTTTTTTACATTTTTTTACTCCATTGTTGAACAGGAAAGGAAGCTTTGACTTTCACTGACCTCCACCAGCAGTGTTTGGATCACCGTGTCGATCCGGCCGGCGTTTGGCACCGTGGTCAACTTATTGCCACACAGAGCGAGGTTCCTCAGGGCCTCGGCGCTGACCGTCAGGTTCACAGCGCCTGTGTACACAGACACACACAGACAGACGCAGTAGGGGGGGGTTAATCGATTCCCACCTGTCAGCGGTGTGTACAGAGGAAAGACGGCTTCCCATCTGCTCCTCCAACCGACTCATTACCCTTCCTGTCCCGTCATCCTTCCTCTGTTTTCCTTCCTCCTCCTGTTTACCCGCTCATTAATCCCCATTTGTTGCCTTATTATTCCATGTCTCCATGCAGCTCTGTTTCCCAGGCCCTCCCTCGCTTCCTTCACAGCCCACCATTCTTCACACGGAGGACAAGTACAGATCAGCCCCTCAGGGAGAGGTTTCTGACTGTTTCGTCAGAGATACTACCTGACTTGTTAGTACAAGTGATTGTCAGCATCCCTCTGAGGGGGGGGGGAGTTAGAGGATCTCGGTTTGACATTCATCAGAACCCCCGTCTCCATCCCCGCTGACGGAGGCTGATGGGAATCCTCGGCTTCCAGGCCAGCAAGGCAGCGCCGCGGAACACAGCCTCTGCTTCCCGCAGCACGCGCTCCCGCTCCGTCAGCGCCGTCAGGAGATTTAATTAGTTGCTCTCAACCAGATTTCAGTCGCAAACTGATGGACGGAGAATGACGTCGACATTTCATTTAATGAAATGCAGAGAATGGTTACTGGTGACGGAGGATTCAGGTGATGAGAGCAGCTTACATGGTCAACAGGGTTTCCTATATTTATGAATATTCTAGATTAGTTTGGTTTAAAAAAATAAATAAAATATGCAATTGATTAAAAAAGAAAATGATGACAGGCAGGGACAGTAAGTAAGCTTTCCTGAACCAGAACTGTAGTCCATCAGGAACAGTCTGTCCTAACAGCCTGAGCTCCTCTGGTTTAGTCTGAAGGTTCATCATTTAACCAGCAACTAAACTTAACTCGCTCTAAACCGTGTTCTGCATGGCTCTGTGTAGAAACAGGAACATTGCAAAAAAAATGGAAATATAAATAAGTAATTTTTATCTTAAAGTAAGTGCATTTTGTCTTGAATTGAGGAGGTAAGAGACACTTTGTCAATGGAACAAGACAATTTACATTTAAAATAAGAACAAAAACGATTGCATTGTCTTATTTAAAGTGCTTTTTATCTAACTATCTTATTTTAAGGATAAAAATACTCATTCATTTGGCAGATCATCTTTTTTACCTGCTCTAATTAAGGGTAAATACACTTAATGTAAGAAATGTTAACTAACATCTAGATCATCTAGTTCATCAAAACACTGAACCAGACAAGCAAAAAATGGAAATCTAAATAAGTCAATTTTTTTAATTAAGTGCATTTTTTTTAATTGAGGAGGGAAATGAGACACTTTGTCATTGAAACAAGACAATTTACATTTTAAATAAGAAAACACAACAACTGCATTGTCTCATTTCAAGTGCATTTTATCTTATTTTAGGAGTAAAAACACTCATTCTATTGGCAAATTATTTTATCTACCTCCTAAAATTAAGGACAACCACGCTTGATTTCAGACATTTTACTTCATTCCAGATCGTTTTTTGCAGTGCACTGATGCTAAACAGCAAAAATGTTCAGAAAATGACTAAATATTTCTAAAGGGTATTTACCTTTAATTTTAGTAGAAAAAAAGATGATCTGCCATGATCTGGTTAGGGTAGTGCGCTTGGAATCCGGAGATTCTGAACCACTCCCAGAGACTGAGCAAATACCTTTAATCCCACACTGCGCTAGCCTCGTGAGAGACCATCCTGATCTTGCGAGTTTTCAAGGTTTCACTCGCAAATCAGTCTGGCTACTTTCCGTTGAAGAAAATTTGGAGCCGTTCACCAAACGAACGTCCAATCAGCGTTGGCTTTGAGGCAGGTTGAGGTGTGACGCAACAAGAAGCGCGACAGTTCAGTCTAAAGAACATGGCGGCTTCAGCGGATGAAACTAGCGTTAGCGTGGCTATCGAGCAAGTTTTATCGGAATTACAGAGTATTTCTTCACTGAAAGAAGAGCAAAACACTGCTCTGGAGGCTTTTCTCAGAGGAAAAGATGTTTTTGCTCTTCTCCCGACTGGTTTCGCAAGAGTAGCCTGGCTTGTGGTTGTGTTTTCGTCGTCGCTCTGTTAGTACGTCATACGCTTCGTTGATCTGATTGGTTTATTTGGCCCGTCTATCACCAACATAGGCCAATCAGCTAACCAGTATCTTCGCCCCTTCCCAAAATTACTTCAACGGAAGGTTTCCAGATGGATATGCGGAGCAAATCCATCTGGCGATGTCAGGTTAACACTGCTCAGCAGGAGCCACACAATGGCAGCCCAGATAGTTCATTTAGTTGCTTTGTACTTGTCACAGTGTAATAACAATAAAGCTCTGGAAAAAAATATGCATTTTAAATAATAACAATATTATATGCTTTTCTTATTTTAAATGTAAATTGTCTTGTTTCATGGAGTGTCTCACTTACCTTCTCAATTCAAGAAAAAATGACTATTTTGACTATTTACATTTCAATGTGTTTTTTATTTATGGAGCAGAGACTGAGGCTCATGAGAATAATGGATTTGAACTCCAGCATCCTTCACCAAGTCTGAATCCAGACTAAACTAAAGCAGATATGTTTGTCTGTAAAGTGATCCACTGTATTTATTTTCTGTATTAGTTGGTAATATAGTTGGTAATAGTGAGCAGTGCGATGTTACCCAAAGCGGTCGGGGTCACAATCCAGGAGAAGGTCTTGCTCTCATCTCCACACAGACAGCTGGTGTATTTGCAGCCTTCGCAGTCTCTGAAGCTATACTG
The DNA here is from genome assembly GCA_030533445.1 of Cyprinodon diabolis. Classification (NCBI taxonomy): domain Eukaryota; kingdom Metazoa; phylum Chordata; class Actinopteri; order Cyprinodontiformes; family Cyprinodontidae; genus Cyprinodon; species Cyprinodon diabolis. The sequence continues at coordinate 47,956,943 of CM060079.1, read as the reverse complement.
ACCAGAACCGGCCAAAGTTGCTTTGACCTGTTAATAGAACCAAACCTTAATTAACAGCATAGCCGCCATTCTCTGTCTCAATAAAATGGCTGCCCGGCTCCATCAATAACTACCATGATGCACTGGGAGAGGTAGTTGAAGACGGTGGCTTTCAGCGTGAACACCTCCCCTCTGATGACGGAGTAGGGCAAGGTGAGGCTGACGAAGAACGGCTGGAAGGCGGTGAGCCCGGTGTTGGGCGACACGCCGAAGCCACTGGGGGAGACGCAGAAGGCGCTGGCCGCCCACTTGGTGATGGTGTCAGGGACCGTCTTCTGCAAGCTGGCTGTGCCGCCGTCTCTGCAAACGGAAACACGCAGAGATTTCAGACACTTTTCTATCAAATTTTTTCAAACAAAAAAAAAAACACCAAACATAAACAAAGCTCTTTGTTTTAAACAAAAGCTACTCGACTAAAACCTTTGGATCAGCTCAGCCTGGAGGTAAAGGACCTTTTTAATCCCACTCTACTCCGTTTGAAGACCTTTCCACCCAAACCCTCGTCTCACTCATCCTCCTCATTCCTGCTTGAACATTTCCTCATATTGATGCTCCTCTGTCTAATCTAAGATCTGTCCTTCCTTATTAAACACTCTTCCTGTGGATGAGACCTTATCACCAAACATAAATCTGAAACCTCTGCAAAAAAATAAAAAATAAAATCTAAACAAGTCATCCTTATTTTAAATTAAGTGCATTTTTTCTTGAACTGTGGAGGCAATTGAGACACTTTTCCAATGGAACAAGAAAATTTCCATTTAAAATGAGAAAAAAACAACAGCATTGTCTTATTTCAAGTGCATAACACTTAATTATTTCATTTTAATGGTAGAAAAAAATACTCATTGGCAAATCATCTTATTTACCTACCCAAATTAAGGGTGAATACACTTGATTTAAAACATTTTTTTTAAACAAATTTTTAGATCTTTTTTACATTGTAACCTTCATCCCAACAGAAACTGCTTGCTGTGGTACACTGTAAAAAATGGAAATCTAAGTGCATTTTTTTTCTTGAACTGAGCAGGTAAGCGAACCGCTTTTCCATTGAAACAAGACAATTTACATTTAGGATAGGAAAAAACAACAGAATTCTCTTATTTCAAGTGGATATTATCTACTTCTCTGATATTAATGGTAAAAATGCTCCTTTCATTGCATGATCATTTTATTTTGCTACTCAAACTAAGGGTAAATACACTTAATTAATTAAGACATTTTCACTCATTTTCTGAATGTTTTTGCAGTGTACGGTCTATCCCAGAGCCAGATATAAAAAACCTTTTATTATTAAAAATAAACAACTAAATGAAGTTAACAAAAAATAAATAAAAATTTCAGGAATCTGCTGTATCATTTATCCTAAAGTTGTAGGGAAGTGGCTGTTCCAACGGTTGCATTTCCAAATTCTCTAGAGTGGTGCACGACTTTACACGAGAGAATAAAGTGAATGTGTTTCTTTGATTATCAAGGGGGCGGGGTTGTAGTGGCAGAAGGTTCACAAGCAAGTTTGGTTGTGGCCGGTTTGTAGAAAGCATCTCTGCTAACCAGTTAGCAACTTAGTGCTAGCAGGGTCCCAATGGGAAATTCCATTGGGACCAATTAGCACTAAATTGGTGACTTAGAAACGACGCTGTCAAGGAACGCTATGGACAGAGGAAACATGCAAGAGGAGGAGAGTTTAGTGTCGGAGGTCGTGGATGAGTCTCCTCCGTCATCCATTTTTTATTTAGAGGAGGAAAGCGGGGACGAAGATGTTGTGGAAGAGGACGCCAGGGCGGCAGAAGCTTGGTTTGGTGTAGAAGGCTTCCAGCCGTACATGTTTGAGCCCTTGCCTCGCAACGCTGCCAGTTCTGTTAGCTCTACGCCTGCCGAAGACACAGACGTCCATCCCCGTGAACACTGGGACGCAACTCAATGGGAAAGGAAAGGATTCTGATTTCAACCGTTGCGTATATTAGCTGCGACATATGAATCAAGATGGCATGAGCAAAAAAATGTGATTGACAGATGACCGTTGATATATGATTGGTCGAATTTAGGTGTTCAGGCTGACGTAGAACTAACTGGCCTGCAGAAGATAACAAAAAAAAAAAAAACCCAACAGACTTTTAGACACGATTCTTTTAAAAATAGTAATTTTCTAAATTTTGGGATAATATCGTCTGATAAAGAGTACATTTATATACATGTTTAAGCCAGAATTATTTGACATTTAAATATGACTTTGGCTCCATTTCTGGCTACTTCTACAAAGACATGAAAGAGAAGAGAGAACTATAAAGTCATTCTGCTACAGTACTCACCCCACAGAGACCAGGTCCCAGATCCATGTCTCAGGGAAGTCTTTTCTAATTGTCTCTGTAGCTTCTCCAACTTGAGATCTAAATAGTACTTGCATCTCATTTTGCAAGGGAAGAGCCTCTGGCATTCCTAAATAAAGTGTAGAATATCACAGGCACTGCCTTCAACTTAAAGGTTGGACAGAACAACAAGAGGTGGCCAAACATACCGTTAAACTTAAACAGCAAGCAGTTCTGGGGCTTTTTCACATCGAAGTTTGTCATGATTTTGACTCCGATGCCCTAAAAGACACAGGCAGAACGAAATCCTGAAACATAGCAGGAGGCTGACGGTGGACTAGCTTAGTGAGAGGATATCCATAATGAGAGACACAGAGCAGCGAATCTTTACTTTAAAGGCGCTGTAAGCATCAATCTTCTGATAGAACGGATTAAAGAAGAAGGATCGCTTTTTCCGACCGAGTCGGCCGTCGGCCTCGGCTTCAACTGCGAGCTGCAGATCCGGGACTGGCCTGGGGACCGGCCCGGGGAAGCAGGGGTACAGATCGTGGTCATCCACGTCGTAGTCGTACCCCCACAGTGTCTGTACAGGCAGCTGGCTGAACACCTGTTGGCACGAGGAGAAGAGTCTAAACCTTTGGAGGATTGTTATACGTTTAAAAACCAAACTTCAACCAGACGCTGGCGGTCGTACGGAGTCAACGGTGAGCTCCTGCTCTGGTTTCAGCAGCAGGATGCTCTGGTCGATGGCTCTGACAGAGCACAGGGATTTAGGGTTGGCATTCAGTGTCAGAGTGGTCTTCTCCGCTGGAAGCTGCTGAACGGAGGAGAACTTCAAGGACACCTGGTGAGAAACCAGTAAGATGGGTGTCAGGGGAGCCCTGTTTTTCCATGTGGCGGCTTGTTTGGCGTTCCTTACCTTGTTATTGAGGCAGAGCTGAATGGGGTAGTCCTGACTGTCTGCCACCATCTCCCCATTGGCCATCACAAAGTAAACAGACACCTGAGCAACTGGTGCCAGCTCCTTCACCTGACTCAGGCTGAAGCTCAGCTCCCCTTTGTTGACTGGGGACGGATGCCATTGAAGAAAAAAGTGAAAATTACATAAAGAAAGGAAAATATTTACTTTTTTTTTTTTTGCTAATTAGCCAAATATCACACTGGAAAAAATCTAAATAAGTAATTTTTCTTAAAATAATTGTGTTTTTTCTTGAACTGACAAATGAATTGGTTTTATCAAGTCAATCGTTTCTACTTTAACGTCGTAACGAAGCGGCTGTAAAACTGTTAATCTCCGATCATCTTAATCAGCTGAGTTTTTTTCCTACCAGCTCCTGGTTGGACCCTCACTGGGACTTGACCATGACGCACAACTGAACCTTTGGACATCACCTACAGAAACAGAACATGTAAGCAGAGGAAATGTTTTTACTGCAGATCTTTTAAACTTATAGTTAAAAGCCAGAATACAAAAAAACTCTTTTACTCGATGATTAATCAAATAAATCCCTGATTTAAATCTGTTACCAACCAGCTGCGGATTCTAAATTTGTGAATTTAAACAGCAGTGAAGTAATTAAAGGTATGTCATTTTAGTTTTGTTATAGATAAACTGAAGGAAAAATTTGTGCAAACCAACCTGTAATTTTCCTTATTAACAGCTGCATGGCTCTAAATGTCAAAACTAGTCAGCAGCTTAAAGAGATGCTGGTTGTTCCCAGTCCAGAATGAGAAGATCAGAAAAGAGTAAAAATTCAGATGGAAAAAGACTGAAGTGAGAGCAGCAGGATGGAAAACTCAAAGCAAACTGGATCCGAAACAACAAACGGGGACACAGTGAGTAGAAACATGGAAGAACTGGGATTTAGGTCCAGAATCGCCTAAATGGAAAATTAAAAGCTGAGGTGAGGGACGGACCTATGAGTCTGGATCTAGGAATAAATCTTGAACGAGGAGAAGCTAGGGATGTCCGCCCCCCCCAGCATTGCTAACCAGCAGCGTTTACAACCAGCACACACATAGTCTGGCCAACCAGACTATTGAGGAGGTAAGTGAGATGCTTTGCCAATGGAACAAGACAATTTACATTTAAAATAAGAAAAAGCAACCGCATTGTCTTATTTCAAGTGGATATTATCTAATAATCTTATTTTAAAAGTAAAATACTCCTTCCATTGGCAAATCATCCCATTTACCTACTAAAATGAAGGGTAAATATGCTTGAATTAAGACATTTTTACTTATTTGTAGACCATTTTTGCAGTGTATTTCACAAGTTTCCTGCACAGGAAAAAAAATCGAAATCTAGATAAGTATTTTTTTCTTAAAGTAAGTGTATTTGTTCTTGGATTGAGGAGGTAAAACAGACATTTCGCAAATGAAACAAGATAATTTATACTTAAAATAGAAAAACACAATCGCATTGTCTTATTTCAAGTGCGTTTAATCTAATTATCAGAGTAAAAAACTCATTCCATTGGCAAACTATCTAATTTACCTACTCAAATTAAGGATAAAAACACTTAATTCAAAACATTTTTATGTCTAGATCGTTTTTCCAGTGTTTCTTTTTACTGCAAAATTCCTTCAGTCATCTTTTTCTTAAATTAAGAGCATTTTTTCTTGATTTGAGGAGGAAAGTGAGACACTTTACCAATGGAAAAAGATTAGTTACATTTAAAATAATAAAAAACAATTGCATTGTCTTATTTCAAGTGCATAATATCTCATTATCTTATTTTAAGAGTAAAAATACTCATTCCATTGCAAATCATCTTGTTTACCTACTCAGGTTAAGGGTAAATACACTTAATTTGAGATTAAACTATTTTTTCAGTGCTAATTTACACTGCAAAAACAATCGAGAAATAAGTCAACAATTCTTAAATCAAGTGTATTTACCCTTAATTTGATCAGGTAAAAAGGATAATCTGCCCATGGAATGAATATTTTTACACTTAAAATAAGATTATTTGACAGTATACATTTGAAATAAGTAAATGATTTTTTTTCTTATCTTAAATGTAAATTTTCTTGTTCCAATGGCAAAGTGTCTCACTTACCTCCTCAATTCATGACCAAATGCACTTATTTTAAGAAAAAACAACTTAATAAGATTTCAATGATTTGCAGCGTATTAGTTAATTCAGCTGAATATTTTATGTTTAAAGTTTCTACAACCATTGATTAATAAATGGGTCGGCCGTTCTCTTACCAACAGTGGTTCACTGGAAAAACCATCTAGAAATAAGTACAAATTTTTCAAAGTAAGTGAATTTACCCTTAATTTGAGTAGGTAAATCAGATGATTTGCCAATTGAACAAGTATTTTTACCCTTAGAATAAGGTATTTAGATAAAATGCACTTGAAATAAGACAATGTAATTGTGTTTTCTTATTTTAAATGTAAATTTTCTTGTTCCATTGGCAAAATATGTCTTTTACCTTCTAAATTCAAGAACAAATGCAATTATTTTAAGAAATAATGACTTATCTAGATTTAGATTTTTCCAGTGTTGATCATTGTTCTCTGAGTAATAGGACTTAAAAAAGCCCTTTCTAACATTTTCCACTACAAAAACAAGTGATCAGGTATGAGGTATGAAAACAGTTGCATCAGGACAATAAAACCAAGATGGCTCACTAACAAAGAACAGCTTCAGTCAATAACTGGATGCAATCAGCTGGTTTTCCTCAATAGAATCTGACTAGATGATCTGGTTGAATTGTCTCTATAAAGAGACAATATGTGTTGTGAACTGACCCTGTAAAGATCAACTGAGTTGAGTTTAATTGAACATTTTGGAGCCTTTTCTTTCCATTATACCAACAAAGTAAAAAGTTCCTTCATCTGATCAGATGCATCAGTAACAATAATGTTTACATTTAAACCTGAAGGTAACACCTACCACGTAGAGCACGTTGACGACAGTCTGTCCCTGCTTCAGAGCCGTTCCTTGAATGATGTACTGAGCCTTGATGGTTGCATCACTGTTGCAGGGGAAGCTCTCACTGATCTGCTTCAGATTCAGGAAACTGTTGCTTTTGGAATAAGCGGGTGAGAGGTACAGGTAGGCTTTTCCGTAGTCCGGTCTCCGTAAATCGGGAATGAAAGGTTCGTTTTCCTTCGTATCCTTACTAAGAACCTGTTAGGTGGAATTAAGGGTTACGTTAGAACAATAACTTCCAGCCATCTTGGTTCAGTCCAGGAAAGGACCACACAGATATATCAAGAAGCAGTTCCTTGTTTTTCACTTAGACATGGGGATAGTAAAACTGTCCTCTACGTGGCTGTGTGTTTCCTGGACGGGCCGCCTTTAAAACTTTCTTTTTCTATCTCTGCTTCTGTCTCCTTGAACCCCAGTCGGCCTCAGCAGATGGCCGCTCACACTGAGCCTGGTTCTGCTGGAGGTTTCTTCCTGTTAAAAGGGAGTTTTTCCTCTCCACTGTCGCTACAAGCATGCTTAGTGTGAGGGATTGCCTTTGTGTTGATGAGTCGATGCAATCAACTGGTTTTCCTTAGATAGAAAACTTTGAATCAATCAGACTGGATGATTTGGTGAACTGTAAAGAGCCTTGAGATGACGTGATGTGAATTGGCGCTATAGAAATAAACTGCACTGAATTGAACTGTATCAGTTACCCGGATACTGAACCTGTTAATTGGAGCAAACCCCATAAATCTGTTATATTATCGGAAATATGACAATTTCAGACCATTTCCATTAATCAATGTAATTTCTCTGGCTGTATATACTGACAGGTTTGTTTGTTCTGTTTATGTTCAGGTGAATTCAGTTAGTTCGGAAATTGGTGTTTTAATTGATGTTAACTAGTCTCCTGTGTGTGTATTTTGTTTATTCCTTTATTGTTGTTTGTCAAAACAAATGGTGTGACATAAATTCCCATTCATTTATTCATTCATTCACTCATTCAAATATTTCTGCAAAGACTACAAACCCCCAGAAGTTTACACTCACCTTTATAGAGATGCTTTCGGTCCACCGAGACGTGTCCAGGGAAAACGGGGCCATGCCTTTGGCGTTGGTTGTGAGCGCCAGAGTCTTGTTGTTTTCCACGAACAGGTAGAGCAGCTCATTGGCTACAGGTTGGCCGTCGGCACCGACCACTTTGACCTGCAGACAGACGGAGAGGATTAACCACATCTGTCCGGACTCATTTCGTCCATCTTGAACTGTTTCTCAATCACTTTTTTAGAGTTTATTTAACACTGACCCGACCCCTACGGTTATTAACTCACGAGCTGCTACCTTTACTTTAGGAGTCGGAGAATATTTCACCATGTAGTTCTTTAAAAGATCTGCAGGTGTTCCTGATTATTGGGTGGTATGACCGACGTTACTTAGGGAGGCCAATTTCCATTGGTGGAAAGTAACAAAGTACATTTACCTGATTACTGTACTTAAGTACTTTTCTGAGTATCTTTACTTTAATTGGGTCATTTTTAGGGGGGGGGGTTATAATTTTCACTCCACTACATCTTAAAGTCAAATATTGTACTTTCTACTCCACTCTATTTCCAGGAAGCTGCTAGTTATTTTTCCCTTTTATCGCAGATTAATTTACTAATCCACTGTTGCTGTTTTTCTTTATTGAAATGTAATTTCATCATTGCAGATAGTAGCCCTTAGGACTGAATTTGGACATAAATGTTTTAGAGAGTTAATGATGTTCCACAAATGTGAGGAACTCATTGCAGATATTAGTAGTTTATACATTTCATTAAGGTGTTAGTCGTTGCTATGTGGCCAAGTTGTTAAGTAGGATGAGTCTCAGATCTGTGGTGATAGATTCAACCTTAAACCTCTATTCTACAGTAAAAATTTGAAGAGACTCTTGTTTTCTTTTTGCTTTGTTTTTAAATAAAAAATAATAATCAAAATAGCTGTCCTTTTTTTGTGGCTTTTTTTCCTAAGCAGTTTTATGGTGATCTTCTAACAGGACCATGATCACCAGAACATCTCAAGGTTCATCCGTTTGATTTTAATGGAGCTCTGGGAACAAATGAGAGATAAAAAAAATCCAAATCTGGATAAGTCATTTTTTCTTAAAATAAGTGCATTTGTTCTTGGATTGAGGAGGTAAAAGAGACATTTTGCCAATTGAACAAGACCATTTACGTCTTATTTCAAGTGCATGTTATCAAATTGTCTTATTTTAAGAATAAAAATACTCATTCCATTGGCAAACATCTCATTTACCTACTCAAAGGGTAAATACACTTAATTTAAGGCATTTTTACTTGTGTCTAGATCGTTTTTCCAGTGAAAAAGGTCTTTGATGGAGCTCTGTACCTTTCCGTCAAACGATAAGCCAAGCTTGTACGCTGTAGGAACCTCCTCGAAGGTGATAGTTCTGATCTGACTGGTTATGCTAGACATCCCAGACCCTTTTAAAACCACCCCTGAAAGTGTAAAACACACAAATCACAGCTGGTTAGAAGCTAGTAAACTCTAAAAGCCTAAAGAGCGGCAAGATCTTTGAAAGCCTACCGGTTCCAAACTCCTCCAACTCAGCTGTCAGCTCCAAGCTGTCTGAGTACCAGCTGTACCTGTTTAGATCAAACTCTGCCAGGTTCACAGTCTGTGAGGCACATCCACTCTTATCCAGCTGGAACAGAACCAAAAATGGACCCAATTTAGTTAGAATAAAGGAAAGGGGCTTAAGCTGGAAAAATCTGTTCCTCTGAAATGCTTACAGTCAGTTCATAGCTCTTGCACAGGTTGTTACCGGGGGTCACTGAATGAAAGAAATACAGAAAGACTTTCCTACAAAACTGAGCCTTCACTGCACCATCCACGGGTTTGCCATAAGTGTATCTGCAGAGAAAAAAAAAGTTTTGGTTTCGATTAGAAATGTGTCTTTGTCCTTTGCTTTCTCTATAGTTATGCTGCTATAGACTTAGACTGCTGGAGGACATAGGGACCCCTTTTTCATCATTCTGCTTCATTCTATCTCTATTCTCCCACTCTGCAGAATCTGTTAGTTCAATCTCTAACGTTCTGCTCTCTCTGCTTTTTCTCATAGTAGCTTCATCTGGTCTGTTCCTGTTTGGCTGTGACTCCATCCTGGAGAGAAATATCAGCTGTGCTGCTGCCATCAACACCTTTGTTTCTAGATGTTGCAGATCGGCCTGTTTTCCAGTGTAGTCCTGTTTCTCTGACTGTGACTAACTGGATGTGCTCTCTTCATCCTCTGACATGGGAGCTGGCTCAGTGATACGATAATTATATCGTTATCACGAGAAAACAGTTATTGATTTATTCAGATAACGAAATGATTAACCTGTGTGAGTAATGAAGGAGGCTGGCCACAGCCCTGGATTCCCAGTCCATCCATGCCTGTGGGGCCTATAGTTGTGCAGTCGCAGTACCGCGTGTGAAAAAAATAATCAGTTTCCTTTTCTGCATGGAATGCAGTAGAAAAGAATATTTTTTAATGGAAATTTTTAATCTGGACTCATTTTGGGGGTTAATGGGGTTATACCTGTTGCAGGTGTAACACTGGTGCTGTTCAGAAATCACCTGGAGGCATAGGTCTAATTGCTTATGAATCAGAAGTAGAAGCAAATCATCAAACCAACAACGTTCTCATTAGCTAAAAGTTAAACACAGGATTATTTACAGAGTTATACACAGGCTGCCATGACTTATACTAACAAATTATCTTGCGTTGTTTTGGTATTGAAGGATGCAATCAGTTTTAACACACACCAATCATCTCGTTACCACGAGAAAATGGCTTTCATTATCTCTAGATAATGCGAAAATGAAATAGTTTTTTCCAGAAAACCAAAATTCCCTCCATATTAATCTTTACTTGGTCATCTCTGTTATTCTGCGGGTCGGAATGTTGGATTTTGGGAAAAGGTCAACAATGAATAACAAACTGGATTTAGTTTTCCATTGAAAACCAGACAAACAAACAAAAACAAAGTTAGGTTAGCATCCATTGAATTTTGGTCACTTACTGTCCACAGATCTTAAATGTTGTGGTTTTATCCAGGGTGGTAATCACGCTGGGCATCTCCACCTTTACCTCAAACTTTGGCAAAACTGCAACAAAAGCAAAAAAGTAAAAATAAAAAATTCAACCAGCCTCCAAAGTGACAACCTGCATGGTTTTAAAATCGTCTCAAACTCACCGTACTCCTTGATGTCAAAGGTGTGGAAGATCTCCCCGTCGGCCATCACAGCACTGATGGTATATGTTCCCTCTGCGGCCTCAGGGATAGAGGGGTGAGACAGGTCTAGGATGCCCTTATTGATTTCCTGATTCAGCCACTGGGCAATGCGGTTTGAATTGGGATCCTACACACAGCAATTACAGAAATATTTACTTAAAATCAGTAAAAAAAACAAAAAAAACAACTAAGGGTGTCCGTATTTACCCACATGCCTTTTAAGGATTAAAAAAATAGAAATTATAAATTGACATTGCTTATTGATTTCTTATCTGGTCTGTTGAGGGAATCTCAGCTGATGACATCTTTTTTTTTTTTTCTGAAATTGTTAACATCTAAACTACCCCTCTAATTACTGTCTTTGCATCTAACAATTAGGTCTTTAAAGAAAAAGTTTGGTCATATTCAGAATTCAAACTTCTGAAAGTACTTTAAATCTGAAATTATTACATCCTGTTCAATAAATGATACGCGTTTTTAATTAAGAGAAATTTTCATTTGAATGAGCTTTACTTTGTCAAAGAACACTACTGCCACCTACTGGTTCGTGACGTCACGGTGCGGTATCGGCTGTTGATCAAGTCCCAGTGCTGTATCTGGTGTTTGTCACAACGCGCTATTATCCAAGTCATCTTGAAAACATTCTTCTTCCAAATGTTGGCTACATATTACCTGTTTTTTCTCTGGCCAGAAGTTCGATGGCAAATCCTCCCTCTTCAAGTTGGCGATCCAACGACCAACCCGTCCGTGGAGGATCAGGAATCAGAAAGGTGAAATAACTGTTTTTTTCCACTTTTACCCGATGTATTCCAGCATCCAGCTGCCATGCACGTGGGCATTGTCAGTTTCACTATAGCTCTGGTGAATTTCAGTGGTGAAGTCCTCTGGAAATTCGTAGGGAAGCGGCTCTTCCAACCGTTGCATTTCCAAATTCTCCTGGACTTTACACGAGTGAATAAAGTGATTATGATTGTTCATTTATCAAGGGGGCGGGATTGTTGTGGCAGAAAGTTCACAAGCATGTTTGGTTGTGGCCGGTTTGTCAGAAGCATCTTGCTAACCAGTTAGCAACTTAGTGCTAGCAGGTTCCCAATGGGAAATTCCTTTGGACCAAAGTAGCACTAAGTTGGTGACTTAGAAACGACGCTGTCAAGGAACGCTATGGACAGCGGAAACATGCAAGAGGAGGAGAGTTTAGTGTCATGGATGAGTCTCCGCCGTCATCCATTTTTTATTTAGAGGAGGAAAGCGGGGACGAAGATGTTGTGGAAGAGGACGCCAGGGCGGCAGAAGCTTGGTTTGGTGTAGAAGGCTTCCAGCCGTACATGTTTGAGCCCTTGCCTCGCAACGCTGCCAGTTCTGTTAGCTCTACGCCTGCCGAAGACACAGACGTCCATCCCTGTGAACACTGGGACGGAACTCAATGGGAAAGAAACTATTCCGATTTCAACCGTTGCGTATATTAGCTGTGACAAAAATCTGGACTGACAGTTGACCGAATTTAGGTGTTCAGGCTGACGTAGAACTAACTGGCCTGCAGAAGATAACAAAGAAAAAAAAACAGATTTTAAGACACGATTCTTTTAAAAATACAAATTTTCTAAATTTTGGGACAATATCGTCAGATAAAGAGTATATGTTTTAAGGGTGTGCAAAATAATTGTCAAATCAATGCATCGTGATTCTAATTTTTGTGATCTACTTTATAAAAAAAAAAAAATTAACAAATAAAATACATGAATGGTTGGCGCACATCAGCCAAACCAAGTGGAATACAACTTCCAGTCCAGCAGATGTCGCTGCGGATGTGTTGACGCCCGCTGCTTTGTGTCACAAGCATGTCCGTCCGTGGGATACTGAGACTAGTCATTCGTAAACAAAATATGGAGGAGACTGAGAAAATTCGCCCCGCGGCTCCATCACATTTCAAGTCAGATGCTTGAATTGATATGATGCACATCATTTGCAAAAGGGGAAATATACATTTGAATGTTTTCATTTCACTGGTTTAAAGGACCACTGAGGCCATGTAAACGGCACCGATTATCCCTATTTTTGTTATTTTAAGTTTGATGAATCCTAAGATCTTTTTGTCAGTGTGTCTACTCCAGTAATAGTAATATTTCTGTCCAGTATTTCTTTTCATGGCAACACCTCCAAAAGTAATTTCAATAAATACAGCTATGTATGAATTCAGTTGCTTTTAGACATGTATCAATTGAAGACACTATCCAGATCACAAACAGCCAGTCAGCCACTGGTAAGGGCTTTATCTTTTTCTTACAGTGTTCAGTGAAAATATCGCAATGCATTGCGATGCATCGCAATATTTCAAGTATCTTCTGGAAATCTTCAATAATTGTTGTTGATTGCAGATGTGTCTAGTAGTTCCCATTGATTTTGCTTGTAAAGCGGGGAGAATGGCGCTGGGCTTACCGCACCGTGACGTCACTGCCTAAAATAATTATTTTTGTCAGTGATCGAGACGAAAATTATTGTTTTTATTTTTTTACTGATTAATACTAAATTCATTTAATCACAGGAAATATATTAGTTTTAGGTATAGATAATGATCCAATGATCATTCCTTGCTGACCAGACTTTTCCTTTAAATGCTGCCTCAAACATTTACAGGTTTAAAAGAGCCAGGAGTTAAACTCCAGCCAGACCTTCTTTATTTCTTTATCTTTACTTTCTGCCTGCAGATAAAACTCCTCAGGAAGAAAGTGCAGATTTCAGCAGAAGTGTCTCAGGGTGGAGATGTTTAAGTTCTTACCTTAAGCACCACCTCTGTGTACTAGAGAGGAAAAAAAGAGAAACAGAAAAATGTCATTTTCAGTCAAAGTCAAGAGGATGTGAACAGTAGGAAGTTAGAGCTCCTCTCCAGACTGTAAACATCGCAGCTGAAAACTCCTCCAGTCTTACAGGAACTTCCCAGCAAGCTTTGAAAAACGGACCAAAATAACTGATTGGAAGAAATTTCGATCTGCTTTGATTTTCTATTTGAAATCAAAACATGTTTTTGTACAAAAAATAAATAAAATAAAATAGTTTCGATACATGTGAATTTGTATGCTTTTATTTTGAAACATTGAAACATATCTCCTTAGACTTTCGTTCATCCATTTTAACCAAACTGAAAATTATTTGGAAGTAGCATCTTTATCTTAGAACAAAACGAATATATATGTATTTTAATGGAGGAGATATTGATTTACCAAACGTTTACTTCCCATTAAACCATGGGTAGCTTGAGTTTGGGGGCAGTTCTGGTCCAAATCACTCATTCTGGATTACCTTCTTTTCTTCGCTCAGCTTATATCTTAATGAGATAAAAAAGGTAAATTTCTAAAGCCTCCTGCTGCCTGTCGGAGCGAAGAAGTAAAGATGTTTCATTTCCATCTGCTTCAATTTATGGAAATAGAGATTTCACGTTCACAGCACGCTGCCATGTTCTCATCCCCCTCATTAGAAACGGGAAAAAGGCCCGCACCCATATTGATTCAGATGTTTGGGTCACGCGCGGTGTGCGCCAAATGAACTCTGACAGCCTGTTTATCGCTCCACTCCACACAGCGCTTCACGCCCACACCGTCTTCCAAAAGCAACAAACAGTCCTGCTTCCACCTCCCACTCTTTCTGAACCAAAATAGACCCCGCTGCACACATTCACCGACGGCTCGCCAGATATCACAGCCCATTACCAGGTTCACTCATCGGTACCCAGACCTACTTCTAACAGGGCTGCAGGAAAGTGACAAAAGATGAAATAATAAATAAATTAAAACATACCACTCGATTTACGGGGAGGAAGTTGGCATCCAGGGAGGCGATCCGAAATTTGACTTTAAAGGACAAAGAGAAGCAGGGATGAGAAAAAGATGAGGTCATGCAAAATATCATCAAAACATATTAATGGAAATATTAGAATAAAAACGATATAACAACTGTCTTTATGAGATACAGACAAACATTAATAATATCAATTAAACATCATTAATAGTCCAACTCTAAAATCTATTATTTATGGTTCACATTTATACAGGTTAAATATGGAAGGATGGGCGAACAGAGGAAGAGATGGATGGATGGATGGATGGATGGATGGATGGATGGATGGATGGATGGATGGATGCATGGATGGATGCACAGATGGATGGATGGATGGATGGATGGATGGATGCATGGATGGATGGATGGATGCATGGATGCATGGATGGATGAATGGATGGATGGATAGATGGATGCATGGATGGATGGATGGATGGATGCACAGATGGATGGATGGATGGATGGATGGCTGGATGCATGGATGGATGGATGGATGGATGCATGGATGCATGGATGGATGGATGGATGGATGGATGGATGCATGGATGGATGGATGGATGGATGCATGGATGCATGGATGCATGGATGGATGGATGGATGGATGGATGGATGGATAGATGGATGCATGGATGGATGGATGCACAGATGGATGGATGGATGGATGCATGGATGGATGGATGGATGGATGGATGGATGCATGGATGGATGGATGGATGCATGGATGGATGGATGGATGGATGGATGCATGGATGCATGGATGGATGGATGGATGGATGGATGGATGGATGCACAGATGGATGGATGGATGGATGGATGGATGGATGGATGGCTGGATGATGGATGGATGATGGATGGATGGATGGATGGATGCATGGATGGATGGATGGATGGATGGATGCACAGATGGATGGATGGATGGATGGCTGGATGATGGATGGATGATGGATGGATGGATGCACAGATGGATGGATGGATGGATGGCTGGATGATGGATGGATGGATGATGGACAGATGGATGATGGATGGATGCACAGATCTGCTTATCTGTTCTCCATTTTTCATTTGGATGAAATAATAGCTGCATGAATCATGACAGCAGACAAGATAGAGGAGAGCAGGAGGCGGGGTTACCAATCTACTTGCTCTGGAGAGCAGAGTTCACTGCTTTTAGATGTTGTCTCCAAAGTCTCCAGTAGCAGAAAAAAGTCTCTAGATTTGGCGCTAGGAGCTTTTTAGAAATCAAAGTGCTAGAGGGGTCTGAAAAGTGGCTAAATATAGCGACTAAAGCGCTAAGTTGGCAACACTGCTCTTTGCATGGTTTGTTTTCAAACGGTTTGCTGCTGTCTGTTTGGACCTTTCTGAACATGTGCAGCAAATGGACTGATCCAATATGGTGGACACTGAAGGGGGGTTGGTGGGGCTGAGACACACTTAATATGATCAGCGTTCTGATGGCATTTTAGCCAAAGGATTTTTATCAAGAACATAATTAATGTGCAGAAATAAGGAATAGTTGTATGAACCATACGTGTAAACAGAGTTTCATAGGGCCCCCAGGAACTTGGGGCCCTAGGCAACTGCCTAGTATTGCCTAATTGTAAAGCCCCTCCTAATTCAGATAACCGGTTTGATGCCATTATGGGGTCAAGTTTAAACTTCCTCCAAACAGCTTAGGAAAAGAACTGTTGAAAAAACAGCAGCTTTTTGCATTTAGAAATAACATCCAGAGTTGTTAACTGATGGCTCAGCATTATGCAGATGCAGTAAAATAATCCCAAATTGTGCTGGAACAGCTGAATTACTAAGCAGCGCAGAGACAAAAGCTGAAGCATTGCTATTCCTGGCAGCCAGCTGAACGCTGCAGCGCTTCCACACAACCAGCAGGCAGAGAGACGAGACGCTCACCGACTTGTCCAGGTTTGTAGATGGGTTTGTCCGTCTGCACGATGTGGATGAAACCAGGCGGCTCAATGACGACTTCGGTCTTCTTGCTCAGGGAAGCGCCTTTACCCTGCAGCGTGATCTCAACCTTTGCTATCGTCCTGCTCAGCACTGCTGGGACCTGTAACACCAGTAAAGAAAATCATAGAAAAACTAGTCTGAACTTCCATTAATTTTATTGGGATTTTATGCAACTGATCAAAGAAATATAGAACAGGAGAGAAAGGAACATATCTGCGTTCACTGCAGCACACATGCAGACAACCCGGTTTCTGAGTATAAATCAGCCTTAAGAGTGTTTGTTTTAGACTAGACTAGAAGCAGCCTGGTAGTTTCCTCTTCAAAATCAAGCAAAGCCTGCAAGCTACAAAACAGACATGGAACAGAAACCCAAGAATTCAACCAGTGAGGCCCGCTGCTGATGGCAACCTGAGTTATGGCTAATGAGGCGCGTAATGATGCCAAGATCTGCGGCATTCCGTGACACGGACAATTAGACGATGGAGGGGGGCAAGTACACTGTGTTTAGAAACATCACCAATGAATTAAATGTTCTGAACAATAAGTTCTATTTTAGTTCTGCAGGAAAATGGACCAGCAAAGAAGAGAAACCAGACCTGAAACTTAAAGCAGTTGGTGAAATCCTTTGAGATGGTTTTCTCCAGGACGACGTTTTGGATGGAGTCCACAGTGAGAGTGATGTTCAGAGAGAGCCCTTCAGTGGGGTTTTGGACGATAGCACACATTGTGTCCTGTTTCCCTCCAGTCAAACGGGAGCTAACAGTCACTGCATAGCTACTGCAGTGGAGGAAAAGAGAGAGACAAAAGACAGTTTATTGGAAAACTTTCCACATATCCTCTAAGATCATTTACTGAATGCAAAGTTATTTTCAAGGTATTGCATAACTTGCCTTTAAACGAGCTTAATGAAATCTCATTTTAATAAAAATATGGAACTATCGGTCTTAATTTTTCACAAATACACATATTTGATTCCGACATGCACAGGACAAGTCCACACACAAGCACAAAATGATTCACACAAGCACAAAATGATTCACACAAGCACAAAACGATTCACACAAGCACAAAATGATTCACACAAGCACAAAATGATTCACACAAGCACAAAACGATTCACACAAGCACAAAATGATTCACACAAGCACAAAATGATTCACACAAGCACAAAACGATTCACACAAGCACAAAATGATTCACACAAGCACAAAATGATTCACACAAGCACAAAACGATTCACACAAGCACAAAACAATTCGAACAAGCACAAAACGATTCACACAAGCACAAAACGATTCACACAAGCACAAAACGATTCACACAAGCACAAAACGATTCACACAAGCACAAAATGATTCACACAAGCACAAAACGATTCACACAAGCACAAAATGATTCACACAAGCACAAAATGATTCACACAAGCACAAAATGATTCACACAAGCACAAAATGATTCACACAAGCACAAAACGATTCACACAAGCACAAAATGATTCACACAAGCACAAAATGATTCACACAAGCACAAAACGATTCACACAAGCACAAAATGATTCACACAAGCACAAAACATGGAGTACTTTCTTGTATTTGGCTTTTACAAGAGAGCTTTGTGATTGGTGGCAAACCATCCCCTGCTTAAAAAAATGCATTGGTGTATCAAGGCACGTCAGGAGAGTCTCAAAAATCCACGCTCAAATGCGGTGAAGTTTAAAGACCACTGGTACTTTGTAATTTAACGTATAATAGTTTATGAACCAGAAATATTTTGGTGAATCAAGCTGTGCATGTGTGTGGATCTTGTACTGTTTGTGTGTGGATTTTTTTGTGCTCGAGTGAATCGTTCTGCACGTGTGGATCTTGTCCTATGCATGTATGTTAGGGATACACGATATTGGGATTTTGGCCGATATCCGATATGCCGATATTTTAAAACTCATGTAGCCGATAACCGATATCGATACCGATGTTAAAGCTGGACAAAAATAAGTAGTCATTGAAAATAGCAGTTTTGTTATCCATTTCTTAAACTTTGAAAAATAATATACTCAAATATATTTTCATATGCTGATATCAAATTGATTTTTATAAACGCGTTATCGATCTATTTTACTTTCTAAATCTCGTGAAATTTCATCGTTCTGTTACAAACTCTCGTGATATTTTGCTAATTCTTGTGAGATTTTGTTAGTAAAATAGATCGATACCGCGTCAATATATCAACATATTATTTTGTGAATTTTCGGGGGATTTCGTAGCATAACGATGACATATAGCAATATTTCATTAGTAAAAGAGATTGATATGGTGTTTTTAAATGGCAATATATCAGCATATGAAGATATTGTGTTATCTTAATGTATCAATATTTTTTCCCTCGTCTTTAGAAGTTTTTAAGTCTGTAAAAAAGAAGTTTTTGAGGAAGAAGTAGTATTTTTTTTAGACTATAGAAACTCAGAAGCTGATCAAATATCGGGTTAAATATCGGTGGGGTGGCCGATGTCCGATATTCAGTTTTAAGACCGATACCGATAGGGGGCCGATTATATCGTGCATCCTTAATGTATGTATTTGTGAAAATTGAGACCAATCTACCTGCATATAAAAATGGGTTAAATATGACCGCTGCCAAACTTTATAAAAGCTGGAGTAATTTTAATAGAGCTTTCTACAGTAAAAAAAAAAAAGTAAATAATTCCTAAAATAATAACATTTTCCTTCATTTGAGCAAAGGAATGAGATGATCTGCTTATTAAACCAATTTTTTTAACCATTAAAAATAAGTTAACTAGATATTATGCATTTATTACCATATATATTTCAATAGTCAATCATCTTATTCCTTTGGTAAATTGACTTACCTGCTCAAATCAAGGAGAATTACATGAATTAAAAAGAAAGGGTGTTTATATGTTTGCAGTGCACAGCATTTAGGAGGACTTCTGTTAAAGGGTTTTGGTCCATTCCTGAGGTCAGGCCCTTTTGCTGATCATTCAGGAGGCACTAGCTGCTCTAATTTATAGCAAAGTATTTAATCCTGTCGAGGCCAGAAGTTAAACTCTGTTTATCAGTCCCGTTCTTCTACACTAAACCCTCACAGATGCTAGAAAGAGCTTGTCAGCCATGGAGACCCGCCCTGAAAATGAAAGCAAACCAAAAAAAACCTGCTCTGTTCTATAGCTAATTTGAAAGGCACATCTTGTAGACAGTTGTTCTCGTCTCCTCATCCACTGACCCCACTATGTGGCCTACTGCTCTGTTAATAGCTTCCACTGGTTTCCCAGTCGCTTCCAATACGTACAACCGACAGCTGAACGTCAAAAATTCATTAGCGAAAGCAATTTATATCCTAAAAGTGAGCTGCCAAAAACACATTTTAATTACTTACTTTTTGGTGTTTTTTGAAACGTATGGTGATCTGGCCTTAAATATATATATATATATATATATATATATATTTTTTGTACATGACAAAAGGGATCTGATGACTTGTGCATGCTGATTGAACATGGGTATGCCAATCTGACAGAACAGCGGCTCTAGACACAGTTTACCAGGGGGTGGGGCCGGGGTGGGGCCTGTGTTTTATAACGATGAAAACCTGGTCGTACCTTAAATGTATAGTGGAGGATTTTTGGGAATTTTTGAAAAGACCCGCCCTCTCCACTTGAAAAAAAAAAAAGCACATGCACAACCCTGTACCCGCTCCAGAGAGGGAACGCTTATTAAACGCCTGCGAGAGCGCGCACGAGCCCATTCCCTCGCTCTGCTTTAAAGATGCTGTTTGCATCACTCATAAGAGCTTATTTTCCAAATGATTTGCAATTTTTCCACGATGTCAGACTGAACACTGGTGAGAAAATGGGAACGAGCACCTAGGACGGCCTTACGTAAACACATCACCAGAATGACTGACAGAAGGACCACTTATTTAGATGATCCACCCAGAAAAAGAACATTTAACACACTGCAAAAAAATTTATATAAATGAATAAATTTATCTTAAAATTAGTTATATTTTCCTTTAATTGAGGAGGTAAGTGAGACACTTTGCCAATGGAGCAAGACAATTTTTCAAACCGCCAGAGGGGGAAGTCAGTTGGAAATTAAAGAAAGGGCGGCAATAAAGATTTTCATTTAGCACATGAACATGCTAGCAGCAGGCGCGGCGGAGAACAAATCTCCCGAATTCCCACATTTTGACATTTATTTGCCACATTAAAGCAGCGAACCAATGAAAAGACTGGGTTCAACTCCTGAAAAGCTAAAATAAAGAGCTGATTAACCACCATCTTTCAGTAGAAGCTCTAACTGCTGAGAGCTAACAAGCTAACAGGAGCTAGCATTCTTCTTCCTCCCTAATCCAGTGGCTATTTGTAGAGCTCCCCCTACAGGTTTGGTGGGAAACAGTTAAGTAGATATCAGCAGTTAATAGCCCTGTGCAGCGCATATATGTTTCCAGTAAAAAACAGTGCTGCGCCCTCTAGTCTGGAAAATACCGTAAATTTAAGATAAGAAGAAAAAAATGCATTGTCTTATTTCAAGTGCATATTATCTAATGATCTAATTTTAAGAATAAAAACACTCATTCCATTTACAAATCATCTTATTTACCTGCTCAAATTAAGGGTAAATACACGTCATTTCAGAAAGTTTTACTTATGTCCAAATTGTTTTTGCAGTGCAGGAGTTTTAAGTTGATCAAAGTAGAAATACTTAAGTAGAAATGCTGTCTTTCTATACTTTATTGCAGTATTTTTTTTTAGACAACTTCTTACTTCTCCTTACATTTTAAAACTAGACTCGTTAGTTGTGTTTCATTTAAGCTAATTTTGGTTATGGCCTGTGGGTATTTAAAAAAATAAATAAATAACAACCTTCAAAAATATTAGTTTCATCCAGAAAATTATTTTCTTTGTAGTTGGATTCGGTCCTGCACCAACTTTTTGTTGACCTCACACCCAAAAAAAATAGTTTTACAAGATGATGCAAAGTTAAATCTGAAACTGTTACCATTAGGTATATTACATTAAAAAAAATTTTAAATCATCTGTTCTTAACATTTATTTCTGCATTACTTTTAATTTTGTACTTTATTTAGCTTTAAAAATTGTACTTTTACACCTTTACTGGAGTAAAAGCTGAAGTTGATCCACTAACTTCTGCAAAAGTGTTTTTAAAAAGTAGGATTTTTACTTCTACTGCTGTAAAAACACTTGAATAAATACTTTTGACACTTCTGTTATTAGCAAAAGAAAAAGTTGATTTTAGGGCGAGGAGTCCTTTATAGACATGCCCTCAATTAGATCATAGAAATAAGCAAATAAAACAGGTGGGGATGAGGGCACCACCTGCCCCCCCTTTGTAGCAGCCCTTTTTTATTGACCTGCCTCAGATTTTTCTTTTTTTTTCAGAGATGATCTGAATGTTTCTGATTTATTTCCGCAGATTAAGGAATTCAATCAAGCGTTGAACCTCCAACTCTGCAAACAAAAACATCACAGGCCAACATTCCTGTTTTCCTCCTGTCTGGTCACGTGCACCTGGTTGGCCTGCGAACTTCTGTTACCATAACAACCTGCGGCGGCTTCTATGACTGCCTTTTACTTACGTGTCTTTCAGGTCGGCCGACGTGGTGTCGATCAGCAGAGCTGAGGCGAACAGGGCGGCAGAGAGCGCTCTGAGGAGGACAGGTGCCATGTCTGCGGAGGCAACACGACCGGACCGGACTGGACTGGACCTGGAGCTGCGGTCCCTGCTGCTGCTGGAGTTTTCTGACAGCCACGGATGTTGGCTGCTCAAACCTGTCCTCAGATTTGCGGCGGTGCTGTTTTATAAGACCGATCCAGCCTCCAGCTTTACCCCCCCTCCTGGAGGGTCACTCCCCCAAAGTCCGTTGGACATTTGCAGCCTCCTCCCCTTCCTAAAAGTGGGAGTCAGGAGGTCACCTTTCCAATTTCTGAAGGATTCCAGTAAAAAGCCAACATCTTCCCCCAAGCGAAGCCAGTAAACAACTAAAACTATTTCTCAAACCATGAGGACCTCACTGAATGGACTAGTTGGTCCACAACTGAAACAGCAATACCTGAGGGCCCCTTTATAACAGATACTCCCTCTGGCCTAAATTACCTGCTAATCCAGAAAGCTTGATACTTCTGCTCCATCACAAAAACCCCTGGCAGATGAGAAAACAATAAAATGCTTGCATTTAGTAGAGAATGATTGTTATCAGCCAAACTCCCTGAAACCCAACTGATGCTAGAGGCTTTTTCCAAAACATTGCAGGAGGTTGGAGTGGGCAGAGGATGGGATCTCTGAACATGAGCGGTTCTAGACAGGGGCCACCGGGGGCCAGTGCCCCTGTAGATCGTTAACCTGACTCCGCCAGATGGATTTGCTCCGCATATCCATCTGGAAACCTTCCGTTGGGAAGGGGCGAAAATACTGGTTAGCTGATTGGCTATGTTGGTGATAGACGGGTCAAATAAACCAATCAGATCAACGAAGCATATGACGTACTAACAGAGCGACGACGAAAACACAAGCCAGGCACAAGCCAATTGATAGATCAAACCCTTGCCGAAACCAGTCGGGAGAAGAGCAAAAACATCTTTTCCTCTGAGAGAAGCCTCCAGAGCAGTGTTTTGCTCTTCTTTCAGTGAAGAAATACTCTGTAATTCCGCTAAAACTTGCTCGATAGCCACGCTAACGCTAGTTTGATCGGCTGAAGCCGCCATGTTCTTTAGACTGAACTGTCGCGCTTCTCGTTGCGTCACACCTCAACCCGCCTCAAAGCCAACGCTGATTGGACGTTCGTTTGGTGAACGGCTCCAAATTTTCTTTAACGGAGAGTCTCCAGACTGATCTGCGAGTGAAACCTTGAAAGCTCGCGAGATCAGGATGGTCTCACGAGGCTAGTAGATCATGTCCTGGCCCCTGTGCTGAAGACATAAAACTTTGTTACTTTTTTTTCTTTGCAAATTCTGTTTTACTAAATATTTAAAGACAATAAGGTGATAACGAGGCTCCAGTGGTATTCAGATAGGATCCCAGTTTTCATCTGCTAAATGTTTTTTTAATGCTATAATTTTTTAAAGGTGAATTTATCACAATTTCTTGAGTTCTAATTCAGATTTTATAAAAAAAAACGGTAATCTTAACTTAAATTAAATGAAAAATATGTAAAATGCCTAAATCCTGAATGTATATTGACCTAATAAGAAATAGAATTTTAATTAAACCTAATTGAATGGAAATTTTACTTTATGCAGCTCTCTTAATTTAGTTGAATCCCTTGTCCTGTTTTTAATTTCATGCTTTTTTGTTCCCCCATGAAAACAACACTGGCCCCCTGGTACATTTGGTCTAGAACCGCCACTGTCTCTGAACGTTTAAACCCTTTCTTATTGATAATCCAGATTATCGGGTCTTCAGTTATGCAATATTTCCTTCAACTAATCTAAACAGCATTTCTACAGGATTTAGATCGGTTGAGTCAACCACTGAAGAGGGTCGATGGAGTCTGGTGGATTGTCCTGGCCCCGTTAATAGCCTCCTTTGAGTTAAATATTGGGACACTTCCAAACCGACGCAGGTTTTACAAAGCTCTGATTATTCAGGAGTCGGCAAAGAGCTTCTGCACATTCCTCACTGAAGGCCACTCTCCTAGACAGGAATTAGAATCCATGATGATGCTTGGAGCAAAATGAACCACAATGCTTAACAATTATAATGCCGCTGAAAACACCACATAGCTTCTGGGCTGAAGCTTCTATAAAACATGTTCTGAGAGGGAACATTTTGATGCAATATCTGCTAAAAAATATATATTTTATTACAAGGATTGTTCATGCAAAACAGAGATCCATTAAATATTTATTTTAATTGATAATATTGGGGAAGCTCCCACTCTGTCAGAAATCCTTGCCATGATGTATCCTGTGTTCTCAGCTTTATGGAGATTCAGTAAATCACTCCTGATTATTATGGACAGCACTACATAGATCCACTTCATTAGCAACTGTTGCAGAATAACACTGGAAAAAAAAGAGAGAATGCGAATGCATTAATATGTATCCTGCTGTTTTTAGTTCATAAATATATTTAGAAATAGGTGTCCTTTTTCTGCCTTTAGCACCTGGTGTCAGAAATGTCCGTGCACAGGGCCTACAAAAGACCTGAGCAGAACAGAAGCAAAGAGCGTGTTTTTTTAAATAAAAAATAACAAAAAACACATTTTGTATATTGAAATAAAAACAAAAAATAAATAAATCCACAAATAAAACAACAACAAAAAAAGGTTTTATTGAGAAAAAGCTGTTTCCACTGTTGCATTCCAGCAAAAAGATTCAGGATTTGACTTAGTGTCTTTCTGCAAAGGGTTTGCATGTTCTCCCAGTGCATGCCTGGTGTCTCCCTGGGTACTCCGTTTTTCTCTCACAATCCAAAGACCTAACTGTTAGCTTAATTCGCTTCTCTAAATTGCCCTTAGATGTGTGCGCACATGGTTGTCTGTCTCTGGGTTGCCCTGCGATGGACTGGCGACCTGTCAGGGGTTCACCCTCCATAGACGGTTGGAGATAGGCACCAGCCCAACCGTGACCCTGATTGATGAAGTGGGAGAAGATGGATTTTTTTTCTTTCAAATTTTTGTTTTTTAGAGTTTTAAAAATAGCATTCATTTAAATTTTATTCTTTTTCACTTCAAGCCCAATTCAAACATTAACTGCAGAGGAGTGAAGAGAATGTGATCTCAAAAAAAGCAATAATAAGAATAAAATACATCAAATTTAATCTGAAAAACAGAAATTTAAAAAATGAAGATATAAATCTGTAAAGAACATTTTTGAAAAAGATAAATTAAAAATTAGTGAACGATAGGCGCTGATCTCTGCCTGCTTTTGTACCAAACCATTTCCTAACCTGTCCTCATCCAGCCTGTAAGCCCCACTGTGTGTGGAACCTGGAACTGTGACCTGACTCCGTCTTGGATTCTCCTTCAGTGCCTCACTGGATCTCTGACCTCCTGGCTCTGTCAACCAACCGCATCTCTGTATTATCTTGCCTACATCCGTCTCCTTGCTTCTGATCTTCTGCCTGTCCTTCGACTTCTCATACTCCTGCGTTTGTGACTCGCTGTGCAGCAAAATGTGAATTTCATGTGTCAACTATGTCTTTCTTAGGTTTTGTGGTTTTCCCGGATCATATAGCTATGTACCCGACTAAGGTGAGCGCAGTTACTGACTGGCCTGTTCCTGAGGACTGAAAGTAGTTCTAGAGATTCTTGGGTTTTGCAGATTTCTACCGATGCTATTTTAGGAATAACAGTCAGGTATCTGGGTCCCAGGGCTCTCTCCTTTCTATGTTGTTTTTGTTTTTCAGCCACCGGTGTTCACCATCCAGGAGAAAGATTTTAAATTTCAGCTGGCCTGGTTATCTGCTTTGATGTGCCTGCAAGTATGGAGGAGAGCTAGAAGAGCTATCAGCAGTGCCACTGAGAGCCAAACCGAGGCGGATAACCATCGGACAGTCCTGGCTCCTGAATCTGGGTCAGAGGGTTTGCCTCTCCACCAAGAACCCCTGAGAGTGGAAAAAAGGAACCTGGCACCTCGGTTCATCGAGCCGTACCCTATTGCCAAGGTGGTGATTCCTGGTGGCCGTCTGCCTCTAGCTCCCCCGTTCTATGAGGATCCACCCAACATTTCATGTGTCCCAGGTCAAACCTGTTGCAACTTTGAGGTTTCTGCCCACCACCAGACCCTCTCATTCAGCTCCTCACAGGATCTCTGACCTCCTGGTTCTGACAACCGACCACGTCTCCGACATCGGCTTTGGCTTCGCCCTCTGGATTATCCTGCCTACATCTGTCTGCCTGGTTCTGATCTTCTGCCTGTCCTCTAACCCCCAATACACCCACATCTAGGACTCGCTGTGCAGCGACCACCGTGCCGTGTTGGCAGCCAGCCGGCCGGAACCATCCTCTACCTATGGACTCAGACTGAAATATAACATCAGGTTAGTGACTCACTTGTTTGTGATCATCCACTTCCAGAAAGCTGTCTCTACCCCTAAAGGTTCCTGCCTTAGATGCGGATGTCGTCTGTCGTTAAATTGTTCTGAGAAATCTAAATGTTTGTCCACCTCAAATACTGGATCCTTCTGTTCTGCGCTTGACGCTCATTTAAAAGTCATATATTGCATTTTCTCTCCACTATATTTCAAGGGAGCAGCTAGTTACTTCTTTGTTTTGGCTCAGCGTAGCTTAGTAATCTGCTGTTGCTGTTTTTCTCTCTTGAAATCCAACTTCAGCATGACAGGTAGCAGCTATGGACTGAATTTGGACACCTCTGTTTTAGAGATTTGCATGACATTCGACAAATGAGAGGAACTCAGAGCAGATATATTAGTTTATAAATTTTACTCAGGCATTAGTTGTTGCCATGTGGCTAAGTTGTTGGATGAGTAGGATGAGTTCTCAAAGCAGGGTTGCAGTTTATATCTGGTAATAGATTCAACCTTAAACTTCTATTCTATAATGAAAGTGTGAGGAGGATCTAGACTATCCTGATTTCTCTTTGGTTTGATTTTAAACAAGAACTAATAATCAAAATAGTTGTCCTTTAGATCTTTTTGGCATTTCTGTGCTGAAGATTTTTACATGCACTGGAAAAAGTATAACCTTGCTGAAACTAAAAAAAATAATGTCCAGATATCACATCTAAAATATTTGCTTTCACAGAATCTGAATTTAATCGCTTGTTATGACCTGATAGTATTATGTTGATGTAAACAATAATACTGCACTTGACATAACTTAAAATCTTTGCCCTCTTTCAAATGATTTTCTGAACATTTCAGTTTATGAACCAACCTAATATACCGTATTTTCTCGACTATAAGGCGCATATAAACGTCTTTTTTTCCCCTTAAAATGAGCAATGTGCCCTATGGTGCAATGCGACCTATCTGCGGACGTTGTTGAGACCACCATGAGTATATGAGAACGTTAAAGGGGGAAGTGTGGGCGTGGCTTGTGTATAAAAGAACAGGTATGTGCTTTATGCAGAACATTGTTGTCATAACAACCCTGAAAATGGCAAAGAGACACGCCTATGAAGCACAGTTTAAACTGAAGGCTATCAGCTATGCAGAGCAACATGGAAATCAAGCAGCCACGAGAGAATTCAAGATTAATGAATCGATGGTTCGCAAGAGGAGGAAGATGGAAAACGAACTCCGAGAGATGAAGAAGACGCAGCTGAGTTTCTGTGGACATAAGGCGAGGTGGCCCGAGTTGGAGGAAAGACTCGAGCGGTGGATCATCGAGCAAAGAACAAGTGGGGCCAGCGTTTTGACGGTCACTGTTCGACTAAAAGCAGTAACGCTAGCGGAAGAAATGAAAATTGAACATTTTCAAGGAGGTCCATCGTGGTGCTTTTGTTTTATGAAACAGTGCAATTTTTCCATCCGGATCAGGACTACAGTAGCTCAGCGACGTCCGGCGGATTATAATGAAAAGCTGGCGAGCTTCCACTCCTTCCGCAGCAAACACATCGCCGACAAACGCATCCAGCCAAGCCACATCACCAACATGGACGAGGTGCCGCTCATTTTCGACATCCCGGTGAATCACACGGTGGAGAAGAAGGGGACCAGCACTGTAGTGATACACACAACGGGGTATGAAAAGGCGTCATTTACTGTTGTGCTTGGATAATTAAAGCGAACATATTCTGTCGGCAGGTTGCAGGATTTTAAGTTGATTTATGCGTCAATAAACTGTTTCAGAGCAGTGATCACAGCGCTCTGTGTCATCAGCGATGTGTCTGTCTCATGGCTCCCAGGTTTGAATAATACTTTGTAATAAATACATGAATAAAGCACAATCATACTCAGTTTTGCTCCCGCTCTATTTTTAAATACGCAGTAGAGGTATTTAAACGTAGTAGAGGACATGTACCGGTATATAAAACCCGCGCCCTTTAGTCCGGTGCGCCTTATGTGTGTGTTAAATACAGTAATGGCACACATAACTGAGACTGCGCCTTTTAGTACGGTGCGCCTTATGGTTGTGAAAATACAGTACTTACTTTTAACTAAATTAACAAGAATTAGTATTTGAATAGAAACCAGTTAATTTAAATATAGCCAAATTAGATTTTTCACATATATGAATTTAGACAAGACAATTAACCTAACAATCATGTTTTTGGAATATGGGAGGAAACCAGAGTACCCGGAGAGAACCCACGCATGCTAACTCCATGCAGAAAGATCCTGGGCCGAGAATCGAACCCGCAACCTTCTTGCCGCAACCTTCTTGCTGTTTGACTCAAACAGAAAAAATTACATGCAGGCCATGAATAAATATATTCATATTGAGAAAATTAAAAAAACTTTGTTTTGGGTCCTTTCTATGTGTATTTAGTTCAGGTTAAATCAAACTAGATGTCTCAAAATCCAAAAAGAATGATTTACATAATCAAATCAATAATTTTTATCTTCTTTAGAGTGAAAAGCATTAGTTTGAATGAACAGTTACATGTTACACTTTTTTCAGTGTGTGGGGTAGAATCTATAGCAGGTGGTTCTACGCATCAATACATGAGGCAGTTTCTGAAAGTTACAAGGTTCTTTAAAATTATTCTGAAAATTATATTTGCATCTCTGCATCCCAACATGAGTCGGCCAATGACTGGCGGGCAGTGAAGAGTTTCAGCTCATAGGAAGGACTCTGGAACAAAACAATGTGCAGCAAGGACAACTACAGATAAGATGTGAGATCCAATGGGACACGGGAAAGGTTAAACATGAGAAGAGCTCCTCTCTAATGAAACTCTCCTGGCTGACATGCCACTCTTCTTACCTTCATTCCTGAGAGAGCAAAGGAGGCAGAATACAGATAAGCATGGAGAAATTTGCACAACACAGACATTACTGGGTCTGAATTGCTTAAAAAAAAGAACCTGAAATACAGAGGCTGGGTTTTTTTGTTGTTGTTTAAATTGATTTCAGGTGTGTGTGGCTCAGAGCCTGTTTGACTGAAGGCACCATGGTGACAGTCCTTTATCTGCTTTTATCTTTCTTCTCCTCCTCTCTTTGATCTTTGCTGCTGCACTGATTTGAATTCAGAACCGAGGGGAATAAAATTTATAACGTGTCCCTTTTCGGCATTTGGCTTATGCCTTACTCCTCTACTGGTGTGGCTAATGAAGAGTTCCTCCTTCCTACTGTTGATGTTCTCTTACATCACTCTAGAGAGACTCATGGTAACCTCTGAAATAAAGCTAGCGATGCTGCATTAAACTGCATGAATAAACACATTTATAAGTATCCTAACTGTTAATCTCTGATAGGCTTGGAATGGTAAATAAAACCATTTTTTTTGTGTTTCCAGTCACCAGTCAAAGCATTTTTAATCCAGAGATTTATTCACGATCTGCACCCAAATATTAAGCAGGACGATCCAAGAATGTGTTGTGCAGAAAATTTTCAGTTTTTTAGCAACAATTCATAGTTATAACGAAAACCTACAGAAAAAAAGAAATATTTCATTTTAAACAAACACCTTTTAACCTGTCAGGTACCAATATGGAAAATATCAATGAGAGCTGCAGACCTGCACTGTGTAGTGTCCTGAACTGTCAGAACTGGAAGTTTATTTGAAGCCTTTCAAAGTAAAAGCAAAATAAAATTAAACCCAGTATACCGGAAATACTTTACGTTCCCCTGTTTATTTCCTGGGTCTTCATATTGTGTGTTTAATGATTTATATATATATATATAAATATAAATCTGGTCGACTGTCAAAAAAGCCTTAATTTATGTTAAACACTGAGTCCGGATGTGCGTCAGTGGGGGCAGATCAAATTGGATTCTCTGCAGGGATAGAAAAAACTCAGGTCAGTGACTTGGAATAACGGGCTGATCAAGACTAAGAGCAAAAGTCACTGACCTGGTTAGGAGTTCAGTCTCATCTCAGAGGAAGGAGGTGGGTCCAAGAGGGAGATGGTCCACCGCTTGCGGCCGGTACCGCTTCCAGAGTGTTTAGGCGAGCTTGCACCAGCTGATGCAGAGGAGCAACAATGTCCTTTAGGGAATATCCAGATCCAAAGTCAAGCAGAACCAGGTTAACAGACCAGAAGGTCAGAGAGCTGAGGAGATACCAGAGGAGAATCCAAGCCGAGATCAGTAGCCCAGTCCAAGTTCGGTTAACCAGCAGAATCCAGGAATTAGTCCAGAACAAACAAAACTGTCAGAGCAGACAAGGGCAAGGAAGAACTGAGGTATCCAAAGGCAGAAACAGGTGAGAATCAGAATAAGTATCGCTAGAGTTACTCTTGCTGAACAGCTCAAATAATCTGGCACAGATGGCAGGCAAACAGGCAGCAAAGGTAGCAGCAGTAACAGGTGGACAAGATGAACACAATGAGCCGCTGGGCCAATTAGACAGGTGACAGGAGCAAGTGATAAAGCCAAACACAGTGCCAAGACTATGACAAGAGAAGTCCTTTTTTTTTGAAAATAAGTCATTTTTTTCTTCCATTGAGGAGATAAATGAGACACTTTGCCAATGGAACAAGACAATTTACATTTAAAATAACAAAGAATTATTGCGTTGTCTTATTTCAATCGTATATTATCTAATTATCTTATTATAGGTGTAAAAAAATGCTAATTGCATTGGCAAAACATATTATTAACCTACTCAAGTTAAGGGTACATCTAAGAATGTTTTTACTTATTTCTAGATCATTTTTGCAGTGTAGCAGTGTGCAAACTGTTCATCTGAGAGCTTGTTTTCTGAGTTTGGTCTGTGACACTTGGCAGGAAACTGTGTGGTTGGATTCTACAGAATTAGAGGCCCTGTGTAAAAAAGGGCTGTAGACTTTCCCAGCCACATTATGTAAGAGGCATAGCAAACCCTGTTCAGAAGAAAAGGTAGATATCATTGAACTGATCTTATATATATATGCATGAATTATATACAGCATTATATCTGTAAAACAAGAAATACATTAAAAAAACACAATGAACAAATTACAAGGTAAATGGCATGTACTTATATAGCACCTTTATTCAAGTTAGGAGACTTGACCAAGGCGCTTTACACTACATTCATTCACCCATACACTCACACACTGATAGTGGCAAGCCACATTGTAGCCACAGCTGCCCTGGGGCTCACTGACAGAAGCGAGGCTGCCGTACACTGGCTCCACCGGGCCCTCTGACCACCATCAGTAGACAATGCAGGTGAAGTGTCTTGCCCAAGGACACAACGACACTGAAAGTCAGAGTCGGGGCTTGAACCGTCAACCCTTCGATTTCAGGGCAAACTCCTACATCCAACGCCACTGTCGGTTTAAATCTCTGCAGAAACTCTCATCTAAAACATTTAAACACAGACATAATTGACTGCAGGGATTTTAAAGTATTTCAAATTCATCCTGACTGGTCAGTTGTTCCCAGAAGTCCCTTTGGCTAACAGCCCCACTCCTTTTTAAAGCATCTGAAACATATTTTGGTTGTTTTTAACCATGTTTCTCCACCCATTACGTCAAAACAGCCCTGTGAGATTCCTCTGTTATCTTCCACGCTAATTTATTCTTTGGAAATGAAGAGTTTGCAAAGGGGATCAGCTGTGCAGGACGGGCAGCAGGTCTTATGTACAGTTACCACTCAGTGTTTTACAGGCAGACTGGGTTTTGCAGATCTGCACAGTCACTATGTTGCTACCTAATAACTGTATCACTGTTTTGTTGCCGCATCTTAGCCCCACTTGAGAATGTACACCACCATTAATGCTTTTTCTATTTCTGAAACTGGTTTGTATGATTTGCAATACAGCTTTGGTGCATTTAAAAGCAATGTAAAAATTGTAAATTTTTTTTGCATTTGCGGCCTGTTCAATGAGGCGTAAGAAGAAGCCCTAACATCATGGCTGAAACAAAAATAGATTTGCTTTAGAGGGAAGTCTGTTTGTTTTTTGGTTCAGTTTTACTCAAACCTTTTTCCCAATATCTAATATTGGCTGTAGCCTGATAAAGTTAGAAACCAATACTACTGAAGGAAGCCAAACACATATAGCCATCAAAAGAAAAAGAAACTAAAATATCTAGGATGGGGTGAAAACTGAGCTGCTTGGAATGTGTATATAGCCATTTCCTAAACTTTAAAAAAAATGTAAATCCCTTTATTTTCCCACAATGTGGTAGTTCTCTCTCTGCATTTGACTCATCCCTTTGGGGAGCAGTGGGCTGCCATTGTGGGGTGACAGGGGAGCAGTGTGGGGTTAGGGGTTTTGCTCAGGGACCCAGATTGCAAACTGTGGGGGTCGAACCGGGTACTTGCAACCTTCTCAGATCACAGAGCACTGCTCTAACCACTAGACCATCACTCCCCCTTAGTGCCCTTTACTTGAAATCTTGTAGGCAAAAACTCCCTCCACTTTTTAGATTACACCACTATAATGTGATAAAAATAGATTTAAAATAAACATAGAAGTAAGGATATTACGCCAGTTTAAGAGCTAATATCCTTGGGCTCTCCTGTTCTCTTAATCTCATGCAAAGCTGGATGAACCTGTTGGTCATTTCCCTGAAACTCTTGACCAGGCCCCTTTTCTTTGTCTTGCTTTACGGTGAAACAAAATTCCTGTTGCCTTATTGTTTGCTGCAAAACTTTACTGTGAAATGACCTTTATTGTCAACCCTAGAATTTCAGGCAGAAAGTCTGCAACATCGCATAGGCATGTCAACTTGTTTTGCCTGTTTAAAGAATTTTGTTTGGGAATTGTTAAAAAAAGTGAAAAACATATTACCTTGCTAATAGGATACACCCAAAAAGGATTTCATTAGTCTGTTTAAGTAATACATAGATTATATATATATATATATATATATATATATATAGGCCTAACTTGCCGCAGTGATATTCTAGTCTATACACTCAGTAGACTGTCAGCTCTGCACTGCCATAACGAAAAGATTGCTGCCTCCATAAATGAGAGATCTGCTCCAATGTTTGTATAAGTAGCAATTTCTAAGGCAGCAAAAACATTAAGATTGAGAGTTTCAGTTCATAGACGATAATGAATAACATACATGTGTATAGTAGATCACAGTTCTGTCAGTAAATCCCTGTAATTAGTGGATCGTCCATATGAGTTAGACAAACTTTATTGTCATGTGGTAAACACTGAGTGTATAGAAAACAAAATTGCTTACAGCTTCCAACAGTGCCATCAAAAAGAAATTCAAACACTGAAATACCTAGCATGAAGGGGAAAAAGATGCAGAACTACCGACCCATCACAAACCTCCCCTTCATCAGTAAGATTATTACGTACTAAAGGTTGTCAGAGGACTAGTCAGCGCCCGTGTACAGCAGCCCTGCTGCTGTCAGTGAGCCCCATGGGAGTTGTGGCTACACATAGTAGCTTGCCCCACCAATGTGTGAGTGTGTGTGAGAATGGCTGAATGACTGAACGTTGTCTAAAGAGCTTTTGTCAAGTCACCTTGAAAAAGCATTATATAAGGACAGGCCATTTACCAAATGTGTCAAGAACCGGGGACAGATGGACCCAGTATTCAAGGAGAGCCAGTCAGTAGGAAAGTTCAAAAAAGTTTATCAAATAAAACAAAAACTAAAGTGGAGCTGAGGCTCGCGGACACAGCTGGATGGGGAGCGGGGCAACGCCCAATCACAGACACTGCAGGAGAAACACAGGTAAGTGACCACAATCACCTGACAGAAGATAATTATCTGAGTTGGCCACTTACCTGGTTTAACAGTCCAGTCCAAGAATGTCCCCAAGTGCTGCAGTCCCAGAGGACATGCTGGAAGCCGATCCTGGTATGGGATCCAGAACAGACAGGAACAGGATCCAGATCAGGCTGGAACAGACAGGTGGCAGTATCCAGGATTCCAGGCATCCACAAGCTCCCAGGCAGGTTCAGAGTCTGACAGGGTCCGGAAGCATGACCAGGTGGTCACGCACAGGAGCAGACAGGATCAGCTGCAGATAAGCAGGCTCAGTGGAAGAGGGTAGCCGAGACAGGATGTGGAACCAGAACTTGATGCAGGACTTTAAACTGGTGTCCTCCCTTACTGAGAAAAAAGCTGAACCTCCCCACATATAGAGCCAACCACTGATTACCGCTGAAGTCTTCATGTCATGATGGACACAGACTTTTATTATTCATCACCTTTTATCACCTGAAGAACATTCCCAGGATTAAAGACTAATGTCCAAGCATGATCTAAAAGAACTCATCCATACATTAATCTTTGGTAGAATTGATCCCTGCAAAAATGTCAATCAGACAACTGCAGCTGATCCAAAGCTCTGCTGCCTGAGTCCTCACTAGAACTAAGAAAGTAGAGCACATCAGCCTGGTTCTGAAGTCCTACCAGTGGCTCCCTGTAGCTCAGAGAATAGCCTTTAAAATCCTTCTGTTCGTCTAGAAGTCACTGAACAGATCAGCACCTCATCCATAACAGTTCTGTTGTCTGTGGATCAACCTCCCTGACCACTCAGCTCTTCTAGTCCCAGCCTACTTTGAACCCAAGGACTAGAACCAAACATGGGGAAGCAGCATTTAACTCCTATGCTCCACTGATCTGATTGGAAAAGAGCTTAAGCCTGAGTTCTTTGAAGTTAAAGTTAAAAAGCCATTTGTTCAGAACTGTCTTTGACTGTTAAACTCTTGACTGAGGTTTCACAATATTAGGGGTTTTATTTATCTTCTGTTTTACTGTTTCATTTATGCAAAGGACTATGAATTGTCTGAAAGGCACTTAAATAAAAAATAAAAACATACAAATATGTATATATATGAACATAGTGTATAGTTAAAGGAAAAGTCCAGTCAGCAAGGACTGATCAATGGATCATTATTGTCTAAACCTAAAACTAACTGGTGATTTAATTAATTTAGCATTAATCAGTAAAAAAATTAAATAAAGTTTTTTTCGTTGCAATCATTGAGTCTGGGAGTGGCCATTTTTGCCCAAATATAGTAACCCCTCCCTCCTGCCATCTTCCAGCAGTGGCGTCACGGTGCGGTAAGCCTAGCGCCATTCTCCCCGCTTTACAAGCTAAATCAATGGGAACTACTAGACACATCTGCAATCAACAACAATTATTGAAGATTTCCAGAGGACTTCACCATTGAAATTCACCAGAGCTATAGTGAAACTGACAATGCCCACGTGCATGGCAGCTGGATGCTGGAATACATCGGGTGGAAAAAAATTTGTTATTTCACCTTTCTGATTCCTGATCCTCCACGGACGGGTTGGTCGTTGGGACTTTATCAACAGCCGATACCGCACTGTGACGTCACAAACCAGTAGGTGGCATTAGTGTTCTTTGACAAACATGGATGCCTCCAGTAAAGCACATTCAGATGAAAATTACTCTTAATTAAAAACACTGATCATTTATTAAACAGTATCTAATAATTTTATATTTAAAGTACTTTCAGAAGTTTGAATTCTGAATATGACCAGACTTTTCCTTGACTTTTGAATACACTACAAATACAAAACATATAACATTAACAATATTAAATGTCCAGTAAAATTCTATCTATCTATCTATCTATCTATCTATCTATCTATCTATCTATCTATCTATCTATCTATCTATCTATCTATCTATCTATCTATCTATCTATCTATCTATCTATCTATCTATCTATCTATCTATCTATCTATCTATCTATCTATCTATCTATCTATCTATCTATCTATCTATCTATCTATCTATCTATATATATATATATATATATATATAGTATATATATATATATATATATATGTGTATATATGTGTAAGACCAGGCAGACAAATCTGTGCACTGCCTGGATGGACTATAAGAAAGCCTATGACTCAATGCCACAGAAGAGCACAGTCCTAGGAACAGCTAAGACACTGCGCAGAACCATCAAACTCCCAGGCCTCTGGTAGAGGACCCCAGCTTGAGGATGACACATACCACCCCACGAGGGGTGAGAAAACTGTTTTTTTTTGTTTTTTTTATATATATATATATATATAAAACAAAAACAGTTTTCTCACCCCTCGTGGGGTGGTATGTGTCATCCTCAAGCTGGGGTCCTCTACCAGAGGCCTGGGAGTTTGATGGTTCTGCGCAGTGTCTTAGCTGTTCCTAGGACTGCGCTCTTCTAGACAGAGACCTCTGATGTTTTACCTGGAATCAATAGATCACGGCTCCATTTATTCTGTTTTTTAGTTTTACTACTGACTAATCTCTTTAGCTATTTTTCTCTGCTAGATGAAAATATCGTAACTAACATAGTACATTTTTCTGATATAGAGAGTAGTTCTTGATCAGTGCTTATGTATTCCTTTGTGTGTTTGCTCCATCTCCTCAGAACTCCAGACGTCCGCTAACCCTAAGCTTGGTTCTGCTTCTGCTGGAGATTTTCTCCCCACTGTGGCCTCAGGAGGAAGGACTGATTCAAAGTTAATATTTTGATCTAGTTTCCTTTAGTATGTTTTTGCCAAATTGAGTTAAAACCTGAACTGCATTGTTTTCTAAATATAAATGACCTTAAACCTGTCTGTGTGGTTGGTTTGAAGTTATTATACCTCAAAGATTGTGATGTCAGTAGCATATGAATACTTTTACAAGGCAAAGCAAGTACTTTGAATAAAAATGTGCATAATGATACCCTAACAGTTTTTTTCGATGTATTATTCAAAATTTTGAACAGAATGGTGGTTGATGTGTTCAAAAATCCCCACCGTGAGCTCAGGGTTTAACACTCCAAATGTCTGCTCTGTGCGTGCTCTCTCATCAGCAGAGGGCAGCAGACACGTAGGCTGAGCAAATGTTTTCCTTTCTCTCATCTCCACCTCAGGAGGGGCTCATTAAATCTGTCTCCCCATCTCTGGCTGATGAATTCTTCATTAAAACACTGTGATCAGCCGACGCTCGGCTACAAAGACGTTTTAAAGAAGTGCAATTAAGTGGCTGCTGATGATCTCAGAGAGATGATCTTTTGCAGCTAAAAGCTCCCTGAACACAGCCCACTGGAGCCTTTCCAGAGAGATAGCTCACACGGAAAAACAGTCCACCAGTGAATAACAAAGGGAAGTCAGCCGCTTCACGGGATTTAGATGTTCAAAGGAGCAGCTTACGCCTTTGGGCCATGCAGGGCCCTCTCGAGTCAGAGAATGAAATCTGTTGTTTAACAAGCTTTTATTGGAATCCTCACGAACAAAAATGTTGAAGATCGGAGACAAACAGAAGCCCACAGTGGTGGCACACATGAGCCCCAGATGAGAGAATGTTTGTCAGTCAGCCCATACCAGAGTGTACGACTTTCATTTTAGGATAACAAAATCCACTGGGTGTGTGTGGGTGTGTGTTGGGTGTGTGTGAGTTGCTCAGACCAGGATATGCTAGGCTTTTAGGTGGTGCATATAACAGAGCCAGCTGCTTTAGTGTCCCTCTGTTCTTTGGTTTGTGTAGTTCCTTCAGGTTTCTAAAAACAATCGTTCCTGGGTTTCTCTGCTCCCATGGGGGTTTCAGAAAGCCGGACACTGGCTCTGAGCTTTACTGTGCTTCGTAGGACTTCACATTTAAAGAGACACTCTTCTACAGATCTCTGTGCTTTGGCTTTTATGTTTCCCCTTCACAAACTTGAAAGAGAGAACAGAGATTTGGACTCGTATTGTCAGAAGTAACAGAAGATCGTAAGTGTCAGAAGTCTGCAAAAACTTTAGCGGATTCCATATCCCAGTGGGCTGGACGAAACCAACTTGTAACAGTAGGTTGTCTGGGATAAGCAGAAGTTGTTTTTTGGAACGACAGACCAAATTATCACCAACAGATAAAGAGAAAACTTGGTATATTCATAGATGACCTCAACGGATTTCTAAACAACTTAAGCCCAGAGGGTCTTAGGTGCAAATGCTGCCTGAAATGTAGATATGTGAATTAAGCAAGTACAGCTCCCAAACTATAAATTGGAAATACAATTGTTTGTATTTGTATGACAGAAACGCATTGAGGAATATTTTACAGGTGGAACCACTATTTTAAATGTCAGCTGTGCTGCTGCCATCAACACCTTTGTTTATAGATATTCGAGATCGGCCTGTTTTTCAGTGTGGCCCTGTTTCTCTGACTGTGACTAACTGGATGTGCTCTTTTCATTCTCTGACATGGAAGTTTGCCTCGTCTGCCTGGCTGTGTTTCTCCTGGATGGGGCCGCGCTTTACAGTTGCTTTTTGTATTTGAGATGTGTTGCGAATTGTGAGATTGTGAAATCTTGTGGTTCAAGTTAACTTTTAAGGCTCCTCTATTCTCTGACACCAGCTGCACCAGCAGCCAGCGCTACTCCACCATCTACTTTTTCTTACAGTTTTTTCTCAATTTTATAGTTGTTTTACCAAATCAATCACTTACTTAAGTCAATTACCAGTCAGAAAGCTGAGTACACATCAATATCAAACAGATGAATTAGTAAAATGTTTAGAGTGTATAGAGTATAGAGAACAAGAATAAAAAGTCAAGGATAAAAATCATCAGGCAAAATGTTTCTTTATCCAAACTAAATACTGTAATTTTCCCAACTGATTATTAGAGGAGCATATTTTGGCATTTTTTTTGGTTTCTGCTCTTAGCTGATCACATTCCTTCTCTTAAAGCCAGAGTCTTGAATACTTTGGGGACAGCCTGTCTTCTTGACCCTGATTCAGTAAATAACAGTCTTACTCCGAACTCGTCACATATTGATGCTTGGTCAGTTCCCCTGCACAGTAACTGACGCGCAAGGGTTCATTACAGGCTGTAACAGGAACTTCCAAAAATGTTCCATAAGCTGTGAAGTAAAAACTTACCACTAACCCATCCCTTACCCTAACAGCTAACCCTTAAAAAAACAGTAGTATACATGTTAGCACACAGTTTTAAAGTAACTTTGTTGGCTTAACTTCGCAGGTCACATAATACACTGTCTGCAACCTGTGGTTTACCCTGCGCATCAAATATGCACAGGGGACTTGACCAAGGGTCAATATGTGACGAGTTGGGAGTGGGACTGTGTTGGTTTTTCTTAATTTGTTAAATTAAATAAAAACAAACAAAGACCCCTACACTGGAAAAAATCAAAATCTAGATAAGTCATTTTATCTTAAAATAAGTGCATTTGTTCTTGGATTAAGAAAGTAAAAGAAACATCTTGCCAATTGGACGAGACAGTTTACACTTAAAATAAGAAAACACAATTGTATTGTTTTATTTCAAGTGCATATTATCTAATTATCTTATCTTAACAGTAAAAATGCTTATTTCATTGGCAAACATCTCAGTTATCTACTCAAATTATGGATAAATAAACTTAATTTAAGCCATTTTGTACTTATTTCTGGATCGTTTTCCCAGTGTAGCAACGGGATCAGCAACTCACTGGAAAAACGATCTACAAATAAGTAAAGATTTCCTAAATTAAGTGTTTTTACCCTTAATTTGAGCAGATAAATGAGATGATCTGCCAATGGAATGAGTATTTTTAATCTTAAAATAAGATAATTAGATAATATGCACTTGAAATAAGTAATAAATAAAATAAATATTTCTTATTTTAAGTGTATATTGTCTTGTTCCATTGGCAAAATGTCTCTTTTACCTCCTCAATTCAAGAACAAAGGTACTTATTTTAAGAAAAAAATAACTTATCTAGATTTAGATTTTTTGCAGTGTGGAAATGAATCACCCTTATGTTAAACCTCCTTGTCAGAAACCTTTAGCTTAACTTAGGAGCTCTCTCACAGACTCTGAGAATCTTGAATTCTTTACTTGACTCCTTATATTTACTTTCAGTTTAAAAACACATCATAATTCACATTAAGCAAGATCCACAGGAGAGT
Source organism: Cyprinodon diabolis (assembly GCA_030533445.1). NCBI lineage: Eukaryota > Metazoa > Chordata > Actinopteri > Cyprinodontiformes > Cyprinodontidae > Cyprinodon > Cyprinodon diabolis. Next base: position 47,916,696 of record CM060079.1, on the reverse strand, counting down.
GTGATTAAAAAATGAATCTCTGTTCATGATTTAGCAACCCATCCGTAGTAACAGTCAGTCGGCTGTTTCTGTCCAGTTTTCTAGGTCTCTTGAACTGTTATTGGGAAGTTTTGGCCCATCCCTCTAGAGACAGATGAACCCAGTTATCTCACCTCAGGGAGGGCAAATCATTGGATCCATATTCTGTTGTAAAACAAAAGCTTATCCTTTTAGGTAGATATTAATCATCCAGGCTTTTCTGTCCCTCTTTTCACCATCCACAATGCACCATAATGCTACACATTAATCATCCTTATATCTAATGGCCAAAGGAGAAGCGAAGGAGACTTACTTAAGATTCAGATGTCATCAAATAAAGTTACACCTCCTTCATTTCAGCTTCAGTCAGGGCCAAATTTCCCACACAGGGAGGAGAATAATGTTCATATATGGGTGCTACATACCATAAGATTAAAACAGGTTTTATCTGCTGCTGGATATGTAAAACAACATGACCCTCCAAAGAAGATTTTCATTTATCTAAAAACCGGAACCGGACTCTGAGCTGCAACTTAAAAGTTGTGCTTTCCTTCATCCTCTGATATGGGAGCTGGCTCGGAGCTCGTCTGCCTGGCTGTGTGTTTCCTGGACGGGGCCGCCTTTACAGCTGCTTTTTGTATCTATGCTTCTTTTTCTATGTCTGCCTCTGTCTCCTTGAACCCCAGTCGGCCTCGGCAGATGGCCGCTCACACTGAGCCTGGTTCTGCTGGAGGTTTCTTCCTGTTAACAGAGAGTTAATCTGTTAACAGGTTAATCAACTGGTTTTCCTTAGATAGAAAACTTTGAATCAATTTGACTGGATGATCTAGTTGAATGATCTCTATAAAGTGCCTTTAGTTATATGTGTTATGAATTGGCGTTATATAAAAACACTGTATTGAATTGAAGGGAATGTCTATGCTTGAAGAGAAATTTCTTTGTGGGAAAAAAAACCTTGTGTCGTTGAAATTAATGCATCATCGAGCACAACTGGTGGTTGATAGAACATAATTTTCTCGACCTACGGTGGGAAATGGGAAAATAAAAGGTGATTTCAAAATGTAAGGAGTACTGTAGGATTTGGGAGCAGACCAATCAGAGGAGGACATGGCTGATGTAAATAATCATATCCCATCAGATATTATGTGACTGTCACTTAAGACTGTTTTCATAAAGGTTTGAAGCTTCTGTTTTTCTGACTCCTTTGTTCCATATTGATGACTGATAGTTCCAGCACTGCAGTCATCTGTAAACCTCCTCTTTTAAACTAATTCCTGAATGTTGGTGTTTCTTTACCAGCTGCAGATCCATTATGATTGTCATTTGCGATAGCTTAAACATAAATTATTTTAAAATTTAATAATTTGATACTTTCACTTTGTAATTTGTGGTCTTTATTTTTAAACAGTAATGTTCAGACCTTTTAAATCATAGCTGGAAGAAGGGCCAGTAGTGAAGTGATTAATGAGTCCAGGGCTGTGGACCCCCTGCAAACTAACGCTCTCCTCTTTGTTAACCTCAGATTGACTCAGATGCCACCAGCTAACCTCCATCTGGGGCTGTGACCTAAATTGAGTGGGAAAACAAGCTGTGCAGCAAACATTTCACCGTCAGGCCGTGACTCCTCCGCTGCAGCGGCGCTCCTGGTGGAGGTGCTGAGGGAGCAGAGAGAGCGTTGTTTGAACTACTGTAAAACACAGCTCCCTTCAGCTCCCAGATCAAAGGCAGAGGATTACCAACAGCCTGCCGTAATGAGACCACGATGACTTGAAATCGCTGGGACGGCTCGGTGCACCCCTCCCCCCCACCCACAACATCGTTATGAGAGACCGCAGTGGAACACCCTGAGAAAGACAACAGTATTCTAGCAATGTAGGTTTCTCTGGGAGTAAACTGCTTCTCTGTGTGTGATCTTGTTAGAGAACCAAAGCAGATTGGGGGAAAGCTGGGAGTAAATGCAGTCTGTATTTTTTTTTTTTGAAATCTTTTTCCCCTGGTGCTGTATGAACTTCACTGGCCTATCAGCCTTCTTTGTCTCACTTTTAACCAGTAAAATAAACACCACCTTTGTGCCTTCTTTATAAAAACATCCATAGAAAGCAGGGGAAAATGGTCTGTTGACTTTTATGTCATGTTGCTGGTGATGATTTTCAGTTTTCCAAAATACGATCACTTCAAAAATATATCTGTGAAGATTCTCAGTCATCCAGGTCAGGGTCAAGCTTTAAAGGTTCAGTCGAGGCAACTGGATGGGATGTTTTCTAGAAGACCTTTCGCCTCTAATCCAAGAGGCTTCGTCAGTTCTAACTGGGCCACTAACCGGGCTGGTCCGGGTCCGGAGCCAGGAGTCCGCTGGCTCCCTCCTCCCTATCCACCAGAGTTCCCGGTTCCCGGACCAGCCCCGGAGCTCATGGCTCGGTTCTGCTGCACTGTAGTTGACAAAAATCCTGTACAATTTTGAAATTCCCCCCTGGACATTTTTTTTAGGTATGAAAAGCAGGACATGTCCCTGAAAAAGAGGACGTCTGGTCACCCTACTCTGATCCCTCTTACCAGATTGGCCATGGAGGTCACCTGGGGGGTTGATGTTCGTTAGGGGGTTCTGGTGGGTCGTTAACTCTCTCATCAGAGTGATTTTGGTCACAGTTTTGGTCTAAGTTCTGCTGTTTTGCTGCATCTTCATTACACTGATAGAAAATCGAATGTTAGGTATAATTAAAAAAAACGTAATTAATTTCAAAAGGGAAGGTCCTGTGTGAATAGTTTTATCTTTGTTTCAATGAAATGTTATATTTTATGACACACTCACAGAAATGAATTATGGTAGACTTTATATTTAAGCATATACATCTATTAGATTTTATTTAAATTAAATATTTTTAAAATTGATGTATTGAAATTAATTATAATCTGTATAATTCTGTCAATTCTAAATTATATTAAATGTAATTACTTAATACATATTAACATGGTTTAAATAATCAAAGCTGTGAAACGAATTAGATTCTTTTATTTAAAATGTATGTGATCGGTTTGCATACAATTCACGCTACCTGTAAGCTAAAACAGGAAATGACATCAGGAAATGACATCCTCATTTTCCGCTGGACGCCATCTTCTCTGATCAGATTTAACGGTAAGTAATCCAAGTCATCCTTTGTCTTATTACATCAATCTGTGTATTATTTGTGCAGTTCTTATCGTATTACATTAATAGCGATTCACTGATGATTGTAAGCAGTTTTATCTTGAGGCCTACTACCTCGTGCACTGGCACCCACTAGCTAACGTTAGCTAGCAATTCGTTAGCTAGCTTACGTTAGCTAGCAGTTAGCTAGTGGTGAAACAAAAGACAGTTTGGAGATGGAAAGGGTGGCTCTACTGACAGAGGTATAATGTGCAATACATTATATCTTATCTTACCTACCCATGATTACACCATGTTCATGGCATGGCCAGTATGTACATAAGAGCTTTTCACCCGTCATGTTTTTTGCACTATACTTTTATCTAGCTCAGCTCAACAGTTCATTTTGCACAGCACTAGACACTTAAGCTGTTTTGTGGTTACTTTGCACAGTTATTTTTTCTTTTACACTCGGTTTGTAAAATATTCTTACTCCCTAATCATATTGTTAATATTTCTGTTTCCAATTGTAATTTGCACCATTGGTGAGAGTTTCTCATCATATCTCGTTATACAAATATCTTTACTGACGTTTCATTCCATTTCAGGTAAAAAGAAGAAAAGGGATGAGAACCTCATCAAGGCCAAGATGCAGCGTACATTCTCCCTCAGGAGACAGGAGGTTCTCCAGGAGCCAAAGATTCCTGAGTTTTTCAATAAATGGCCAGCACTCTTTGACGTCACTGAGGCAAGTGTGAATCTGAAGTTTAGTAACTTACGGTATATATTCTTCTGGGCCGTTCAGATACAGTGTCTTTTTAGCATATTACTGTCAAGGTCATGCATGTCAATGATTCTGTGCAAAGCGCTTTTTTTTTCTCATGCACGTTCGACCTGCTTCTTCCGCCGGTACACGGTCTCAGGCTGTGTATCACATCCTGTTTCGCTCAAGGACATTTTGACATGTGGACACTCAAGGCTGGGATTTGAACCACTGACCTTTGTTCTATGATTGACCCCTCTACCAACTAAGCAACAGCCACCCCTGTCTAAGTCTGTGTCCTGTCTCTGTTGTCTTTTACAGATCAACTTGGAGTTTATGCGGCTGACAACTGTACCACTGACCTCAAAATTTTTGGGGGAACTTGACCGCCTGACCAACGACTTGATCGGGGTTTTCAACACTAAAGGGGGAGTTGCAGGGAAAAAAGTCGGAGCCATGATGGCAAAGATGGAGAATGTAAGTAATTTTTTAGTCTAACCCAGGGGTGTCAACTTCATACGCCGTGGGCCAAAATTTTTTATTTGTACAAGTCAAGGGCCAGACTGGTTGTTTATTGAGAACTTATTGAAATTACATTTTTGCACATATTGAACCTAAGACTAACATAGCCTGTAAATGATTGTGTATAAAAAAACATTAATCATTAAATAAAAAAAAATCTGTTGCATTCATTTCTAATGGCATGGAATCGTGTAATGTTTGTTTCAGAATCAAGACATCAACGTGAGGCATGATTACATTTTGAGATGTCTCAGCATCTACCTCTGTGAAGACCTGGACACATTGGTCAAAGAATACGTGGTATGTATGCCATCTTTCTTTGTGCCAGATGTTATTAATTTCCCTCTAGATGTGCCTGATAGCATGTGGTGTTCATGAAAATGTGATGGGCATTAGGTCGCATTAACCTTGACCAATAGTTCGTCATTGAGTCCAATGGCTTGTTTGTTTTGAGTATGAAATTTCCTCAATTCCTTTCCTTATTGGACACAACCCTCATTGTGATCAACAATGCTCAAACACTACTTTTAAAAAATTAATATTTAAATAGTTGATGGTCGTCGAATGTACAACTCCATTTATACATAATGTGACTTTTTATTTGTTTTGTTTTCCAGGCTTTTAGGGAGTCAAAGATCTTGAGGTCATTGTAACCTTGAACTCCATCCCATTCTCATGAACACTATATCCACAGTGCCTTGAGAGAATTTTTTCAAATTAACACGCACTTTGCCTCAATGATGATCTGCTTAGAATTTGGTGGTCAAAGGTGAGGGTGACACACCTCATTGTTCTCTGTTCCCTCCATCTTTCAGGACATGGAATGCAGTGAGTCAGAGGCAGATGTCGCAGGGCCAACCATGGCAATCAACACCGTTCAAGCTGAGGGTGATGATCATGATGGTCCTGGTGGACTCTTTGCAGATGTCGGCGTGGTCCTGGAAGGGGTTGAAGTTCTCCACAACCTCCAAAGTATCAACCATGCATGTGTAATGCTTTATGGGTTGATCTATGCTCTTAATCTGAGCTATCCAAGAAGCTTGAAGAATACATTCAAAGCTTACCAGAAGATCCTGATGGACCTGGAATCGTCTAAACTTTCCCCCAAAGTACGAGCACTGAAACTCAAATTGCTCAGGTGACAATTTTTTGGGGGTTGGGCGGTGATGGGAGTAGGAAGTACAGGAAGAGACCGCCCATACATGCCGATAACCAAGTGTTTATAGTGTTCCTGTACATTCGCAGCCTTGAAGATTCACACATCGAACACACAGAAAGCTAGAAACAGAAGGTGCTCAGTTAACTATGTTCTGCTTAAAAAAAGTGTTTAATGTTGTTGAGCCTGTAGAGTTTGTTCTAGATCCAAAAAATTGCAGGTCCTTTCAATATATCCCATTACTGCGATCGTTACTTGATTCTGCTGAAGTGTTGAATAGAGTTATTAATACCCACAGAACACAGAGCAGTCACACTGACCAAGAAATTGTATGTACTTAAAGGAAAACCTGTTCCTCTCAAGTGATGAGTTTTTGATGTGTGAATCGTATGTGTGATAATGTATTGAATGTTCTTGAGCCTGTAGTTTGTTTTAGATAAAAAGAGCAGGTCCTTTACTGCCATTGTTGGAGCAGATAATTTACTTTTGTTCTAATGATATTAGAAAACATTTTTCATGTTCCAAGTATGACTTGGTTGAAGAGCTACACTACCTGCTGAGTACAATGTCTGTGTGAAGAGAAGCTTTAATGTTAATAAATGAGGTGGTCTGATTGTATGCATCATTGAGATGTTGTTGAATTTCAAACAAATACACAATCATGGTGAATACAAAAATGCATTGAATATGAATCGTAACCCTAACCCTATAGAAAAAGATTATGGGATATTAATAATAAATACATAAATCGAATGCATTTTGATTGAATATAAGCTTAATTGTTATGTAATTTAAACACATACACGTTATTCATCTTGAATAGGTAACCTAATTACTATGTAATTCGAACAAATATACTTAATGTATTTTAAATATATAATCAGAACAATATGCATTTAAATTCAATAAATTATATTAAAGCTGAATACATAAACCTAGGGAATATGCATTTAAAAAGAATAGGCTTTATTACACTGATGCATATGGATCATGTAAAGTTTATTAGGTCTGTTTATGTTAAAAATATTTAAAAAATCAAATGGAACTTTGTTATTAATTATTTTACATAATTCTTAAAAGTTAGGGTTAAATATTTCTGTGAGTGCACCCTGCGCCACAGAGCTACACCCACGCACATGGGGCGCACTGTGATGCCTTATGAAAGTGTGAGTCAGGTTAGGGCAGGTGATTCCTTAAAGTTCTTTGTCAGAAAACTGGTGAGACAGTCATTAGGAAAGTTCAAAACGTTTATTAAAATAAAAACATAAACAGAAAAAACTAAAGGGTGGAGCTGCTGTGGATCTGAGGGCTGCAGCGACTGCAGGAGGGGGGCGGGGCACCGCCCAATCACTGACACTCTGGATGGAGAGGACACAGGTAAGTGACCACGATCATCTGACAGGAGATGATTATCCAAGTGAGTCACTTACCTGGTTTCACAGTTCAGTCCATCCTCTCAATTCTAGGCAGGATCAGCCGATACACTGCCAATGAGATGAGGCCCTGAGCTGTCCAAAGTGTCCCCAATGCTGCAGCCTCGGGGAACATGCAGGCAGCCAATCCAGATCAAGGGAAAACAGATCAGCAGGAATGGTTCCGAGATCCAGGGGTCTGTAGTCCGACCAGGGGTTCTGATCCACACAAGAACAGACAGAAATGGGGTTCCAGGAATCCTCAGAGTGTTTAGGCAGGTTCAGAGTCAGAACGGGTCCAGAAGTGTGTCCAGACAGACACGCACAGATGCAGACAAGCAGGCTCAGAAGTTGAGGACCAGAGAATAGACGTGGTACCAGGATTACTGCAGGACACAAGTGCATATTAACAAATAAGAACAAACTTGCTGCACTGTGGAAAATTAAAGGGCATTATGGGGGAATGGAAGTGAGCGTTCCTTTTCTGTGCAAAACATTCTTATCAAATTTCTTGTTATTTTACAGGCTTTTTTAACTGTTGTTTTTAGAATATGAATGTTTTTTAAATACTTAAAAAAATATTTTTTTTTATCATAATAACCTCAGGCTGCATTGTTTAGATTACATTTTCTCCACACTTTCTCTCCAAATCATCCCTGACTCTGGAACTTTTCCTTGTAGATTCTAGTCCTTTCCTCTCTCCATCCAGACTGCTGAAGAATAGTCCAGTCTCTGGTTCCAGAGTGGTTTGACACAAAGGATTTGAGTCCATGTTTAGCTTCAGCCTCAGCCTTCTTTCCTGCCACACGTTTTCCTTCCACTCAACTTTCTACAAACATCCCTGGATATAGCACTCAGAACAACAAGCTCCCTCAGTGGTTGCTCTTCTTCCTCCCCTCTTTGAAGACAATGTCAGTGACCGCCCTGCAGACGTCTTTCCAGTCAGTAGTTCTTCGCCATGGCTTTAGAAATGTTGTTACAAAAGGTGAAAATAAATGGGGTCAAATGAAAGAAAAGGACAATTTAAAATACAATTTATGTGATTTATTGTATTTTGAAAATATGTCCTCATCCTGTGAGTAAGAGGAATACTGTAGATTGGACAGAAAGAAAGATTATTGTATTAAGAAAGCGGTTTTGTTTATTCTTAGGTGCTCTTCCAGTAAATTTTGCATATTTACAATTTTTTTATATTCCTGTATTTATCAATGTTAACTGTATGTTTGCTTGTCTCTATCAGAGGTGTCAAGTAACAAAGTACTAATACTTTGTTGGTTAAGTAGAAATGTTGGCTGTATATACTTTACTGAAGTACTTATTTTTAGACATCCTTACATTTTTATTTTTGCAATTACATCTACTTTATATTCCTGATTTTTCAAAAAATAGTTAATTTTGTTTCATTTGATCTCTTTTTCATTATGGCCTGTTGGTAATTAAAAAAACAAAAACATCAAAATAATAGGTTTTATCCAGACATTTAATTTCTTTGTGGTTGGACTCGGTGCTGCCCCAACTTGTTGTTCACCACATACCAAAATAAATAGTTTTTCAAGACGATGCAAAATTAAATTTCAATAATAAAACAAAGAAAATGAAGTCTAAAGAAGTTATCATCCAGAACTGTAGAAAATGTTCCTTTAATAGGGTAGAGCAGTAAACATTTTTCCCTGCATTACTTTTTCTTTATACTTTAAGTGGTTCAAAAAAATAGTACTTTTACACTTTACTGGAGAAAAAACTTAAGTTGATTCTCTAACTTCTACAAAAGTGTTTTTAAACAGTAGGATTTATACTTTTACTGGAGTAATAAACAAACATACAACTGCAAAATATGTAAATCTAAATAAGAGTTTTTCTTTAAACAAAAGTGATTTTTTCTTAAATTGAGGAGGTAAGTGAGACACTTTGCCAATGGAATAAGAAAATGTACATTTAAAATATAAATCAACAACTGCAGTCTCCTATTTCAAGTGCATAATATCTACTTATCTTATTTAAGAGTAAAAATGCTCATTCAATTGGCAAAACATCTTATTTTCTTATTCAAACTAAGGGAAAATACACTTGATTGAAGAGATTTTTACTTGTTTCAGAACATTTTTGCAGTGTAATACTTTTGACACCTCTGGTCTCTGTGTCATCACCAGAGCAATTTCCTGGCATGTGTAAAAAACAAACGAGTGTTTATATTGTTTATTCCTATTTTCTCCTGTTTAATTTAAAGTAAATTTACCTAACAATAATTGGTAATGGCCCTCATTGCTTGTAATTAAATGTTTGTGACAGAATTAAATGTTTAATCATGTTCAGCCAGAGACGTTGTAAAATGAATGAGACATCAGATCTCCTAATATTCTCTCCCAGCTGCTGATGTCGGTGATTAAAGCTGATGTGTAAATCAGGGGGATTGGCTCTAATTGTGTATATCTGAAAACCTTCCTCTCTTCCCATGTAATCATCACCATCTCAGTGTCTGATGCATTTATATGGGTCCCTTTTCTAATGCTCATTAATCACTCTGCATAAGTGGCCCCTGTGCGTGCGTGGAGCTCCTGTGCGACAATCGTGGCTTTGTTTCCTGACAGTCCCTCCTGCGCTCAGCTCCCCGGCGCAGAGATGAGAGGAACAAGTGACATGCTGCCTCGCTTGTTCTCCCCAGGGAACACTTATCAAAACAATACAGCAGCCGTCATTCAAACACAACTCTGCCACTTTGAAGTCTCCCCATCCTGTTGGTTTTTTTGTAGTTTTTTTTTTTTTTTTTAAACCCCTCACCCTCATCTGTCTTCGTCTCTCGTTGCAATCCCACTGCAACTGCAAGGATTTTTTCCCCCATTTGCACCAATTGTTCATACAAATACAACAAATAACAATACATTGGGAGTAACTGGTTCAGTAGGAGGCAGAATGTAAATGGGTTGGAGAGCTGCCGCTGCCATGCGTCTCTGCCTCCGTGTTGCCAATCCCTGTAAAAAGTTAATGTAAGCAGGATTCACAGGGAGCTGGCGGTGATGAAATTATGGTGTAACTGATGCCAATGTGCCACAGTAGAGGAGCGCATGGCCGCTCATGCCTTTGAAGGAGGCTCTTCCCATCCCTGAGAAGCACTACTGGAGAAGGCTGCTGTATGCATGTACAGTACAAACGGACAGATGGAGGGCAACACCGCACAAAGAGCAAGTTGAAGAACTTTATTGTAGATCTATTGCATACAGACGTGAAATACTCAGCAGTGTGTGGATAATTTGAAGCCTGTGCGGTAAATATTAAAATGCTTATGTTGTTTTGAGCTTCGATATCAAATACTGAGCCCAAGGTTAAACAATAATCTAAAACGCATGTTTTCTTCTGGAACATTGGCTAGCTTTTAAATCTTGGCGGTGGTGCAACCAGTAATTAGTCTTAATTATTCATTTTGTTTAAAAGCAGAAGAGTCTGGGAGGCAAATTCTCACACAACGTCTTAAAAAAACACATTTGGAAAGGAATGAAGATCCTTAAGAGTTTAAAAATCAAGGGTTAAAAAAAACAGATATAAGAAATATAAGGCAGATCAGGAGGAAAATCAGAACACTATCAAGTTTAACACATAACTCTACATAGCTGTGAAATGGATGGAATATAAGGGAAATGTTTCCACGCAACTATATTTAAACGTTTTAATTTCCTCTCACTAGATTAACTTCCTCTAACCGGCTGTCATGTCTTTTCACAACTTCGGCATTGAGGTCAGATTTGAGAAAGAGTTAGCCAGAGATTTTCCCCGGCTGCTCCTATAATCAGACATGTTGAGCAATTGCATTAGAAGAGCTTGATGAAAACAATTCAAATTAGATTATTTATACGTATAGCACCAATTCACAACACATGTCATCTCAAGGCACTTTCCAGTTCACCAGATCATTCAGTCACATTGATTCAAAGTTTTCTATCTAAGGAAAACCAGTTGATTGCATCGACTTTTTGAAAAGTCGATGCAAGGAAGAGGAAGGCAATCCCTCACACCAAGCATGCTTGTTGCGACAGTGGAGAGGAAAAACTCCCTTTGAACAGGAAGAAACCTCCAGCAGAACCAGGCTCAGTGTGAGCGGCCATCTGCTGAGGCCGACTGGGGTTCAAGGAGACAGAAGCAGACATAGAAAAAGAAGCATAGATACAAAAGGCAACTGTCAACCAGCTCCACAGGCGGCCCCGTCCAGGAAACACACAGCCAGGCAGACGAACTCCGAGGCAGCTCCCATGTCAGAGGATGAAGAGAGCACATCCAGTTAGTCACAGTCAGAGAAACAGGACTACACTGAAAAACAGGCCAAGCTCCAACATCTAGAAACAAAGGTGCTGATGGCAGCAGCACAGCTGATGTTTCTCTCCAGGATGGAGTGAACCCAGAAAAAGAACAAATACAGATACAGTCAGGCTGAATTTGATTCAGATAGACTCTGTTTTTTTTATTAGGGGAAGTGTCAGACGCTAAAAAGATGCCACAATTTCTAATTTAAAACTTGTGAAACTTCAGAACCAATGAAAAGTATTTCTTCCAATTCTAAATATATAGCTTTGTGTTTGCTTGTTTAGGAATGTAATTGTGCCAATAGCTCCTTAACATTTTGTTAAAATCTTTGTTGCCCATCATGATGACAAATTCCTACGCTTCTCCCAAAAAGCTGCCCTGTCTGCAAAAGACAGCGGGTGAATAAACAATGTGGGGGTGTGCAGAAACTCAGAGGGGGAAGGCCGTAAAAGCCCACAGCTCCTGGAATGCCAAATCCATGTTTTTGACGGGGGGGGGGGAGGGTGAAGAGACAATGTTGCTTATTGCTATAGCAACAGGAAGACCTGGCTGCTTCAATCAGCTCCTGGTTTGTAGGGGAGGCAGAGGATAGGCAGGGCGGCCGTGTGAAGAGACATCTTAGTTTTGCTAATGAGGCCAGCGGGACCGGTGAGGTGTCATCCTGACTGTACGACCTCGGCAGCGTCCTGCCTGTCAGGCCGTGCGTCATGTCATGCATTCAGCTTGGAGGTCAGGGAGAGGGAAAACACAGACAGCCCAAACAGGGACAGTGATCATTAAAATACATACAGCCGTCATCATTTTTTGATGGGAGCAACTGCTGCAGATTACTATAAACTGCATCTGGACACACACACACTGTCCAAAGCAGTTACATGAGGGTATGTAGAATTATATTCACTATTTCTGTTTTAATTACTGTGACATTAAGATTTGAAGTTTTCCATGTTGTTTTTATTAGAATTATAAAAACCTATTGGGTTTTCATGTGTCACCAGATGCAGGGGTTGAGGTTAAGGATTTTTACCACTTGCACTTTGGGCAGGTGACTTTCACATTTCATTTGCCCAGAAACAATTTTTACTTGCCCAGTATAATGTTTGGTAAATATAGTTCCTAATATTCATTGTTGTATATATATCAATGAAACATGTTTGTTTTTTAAATGTTTTTTTGTAATTCAGTAAGTTTCCAGGTTCCTGGTGTGTATATGCATGCGTCAGATAATTAACTCAAGCCTACATTACCGTGTTAACATGCTTTTCAATCCTTCCTGCACATTCTTTTCAAACTAAACTTTGCTTTAAACTGTTGTGTGCTTGGAAAAATATAAATTGTAATGTTAAAAATCTAAAAAAACTTGACAGGTTAAAAACTTACACTACTACTACTCACCAATTTAACATGTTTTGCTCTATAACATTTAAATGCACCACTCCAATGTCTAAGAGAAAAATTTAATGAACATTTCTTAATGTATGACCACTGTACAGAAGACTGCCCTGACTGATCATTTTTAATCTAGCGTGTATTATAGTATAGATTAAATTCATCATCCAGCTGCTGCTCTGCAGAATTCTCTCCCCAAGAGCTGAATCACGCCATCTAGCGGAAAATCACGCGGCTTTTTCAAATCACGCTAGAATTCGTACAAAACAACAAAGATGGCGCCGGCAACGCTTGTGGGTCGTTTTCAGTGAATATCGGTGATTTTAAAGTAATTTTGAGTGATAAATAATTTTTTTTGCTATCATTGCACTTGCCCGGCAGGCAAATGCAATGACATTTGTACTCTCCCGACAATGAAAACCGCTTGCCCCGGGCGATTGGGTGATGGTTAACATCGAGCCCTGAGATGGTGATTGATTCACATCTACCATCAAATAAACACAATACAGGTGCTGGTCATAAAATTAGAATATCATGAAAAAGTAGATTGATTTCAGTAATTCCATTTAAAAAGTGAAACTTGTATATTATATTCATACATTACATACAAACTCATATATTTCAGATGTTTATTTTGTTTAATTTTGATGATTACAAATGACAACAAATGAAAATCTCAAATTCATCATATCAGAAAATTAGAATATTGTGAAAAGGTTCAAAATTGATGGCCCCTGGTGCCACACTCTAATCAGCTAATTAACTCAAACCACCTGCAAAAGCCTTTAAATGGTCTTTCAGTCTAGTTCTATAGGCTACACAATCATGGGGAAGACTGCTGACTTGACAGTTGTCCAAAAGACGACCATCGACACCTTGCACAAGGAGGGCAAGACACAAAAGGTCATCGCTAAAGAGGCTGGCTGTTCACAGAGCTCAGTGTCCAAGCACATTAATAGAGAGGCGAAGGGAAGGAAAAGATGTGGTCGAAAAAAGTGTACAAGCAAGAGAGATAACCGCACCCTGGAGAGGATTGTGAAACAAAACCCATTCAAAAATGTGGGGGAGATTCACAAAGAGTGGACTGCAGCTGGAGTGAGTGCTTCAAGAACCACCACACACAGACGTATGAAAGACATGGGTTTCTGCTGTCGCATTCCTTGTGTCAAGCCACTCTTGAACCACAGACAGCGTCAGAAGCGTCTTGCCTGGGCTAAAGAGAAACAGGACTGGACTGCTGGTGAGTGGTCCAAAGTCATGTTCTCTGATGAAAGTAAATTTTGCATTTCCTTTGGAAATCAAGGTCCCAGAGTCTGGAGGAAAAGAAGAGAGGCACTTCATCCACGTTGCTTGAAGTCCAGTGTAAAGTTTCCACAGTCAGTGATGGTTTGGGGTGCCATGTCATCTGCTGGTGTTGGTCCATTGTGTTTTCTGAGGTCCAGGGTCAACGCAGCCACATACCAGGAAGTTTTAGAGCACTTCATGCTTCCTGCAGCTGACCAACTTTTTGGAGATGCAGATTTCATTTTCCAACAGGACTTGGCACCTGCACACAGTGCCAAAGCTACCAGTACCTGGTTGAAGGACCATGGTATCCCTGTTCTTAATTGGCCAGCAAACTCTCCTGACCTTAACCCCATAGAAAATCTATGGGGTATTGTGAAGAAGAAGATGCAATACACCAGACCCAACAATTCAGAAGAGCTAAAAGCCACTATTAAAGCAACCTGGGCTATCATAACACCTGAGCAGTGCCACAGACTGATCGACTCCATGCCACGCCGCATTGCTGCAGTAATACAGGCCAAAGGAGGCCCAACTAAATACTGAGTGCTGTACATGCTCATACTTTTCATGTTCATACTTTTCAGTTGGCCAACATTTCTATAAATCCTTTGTTTTTATTGGTCTTCAGTAATATTCTAATTTTCTGATATGATGAATTTGAGATTTTCATTTGTTGTCATTTGTAATCATCAAAATTAAACAAAATAAACATCTGAAATATATAAGTTTGTATGTAATGTATGAATATAATATACAAGTTTCACTTTTTAAATGGAATTACTGAAATCAATCTACTTTTTCATGATATTCTAATTTTATGACCAGCACCTGTAGAAGATTGATGGCCATGTATCAAGACTTAAAATAGAAAAGTGATCTGTGAAAAAACTTAGCGATTTCTCCACTATGAGATCAATCAATCAATCAATCAATCCAGCAGCTCGTAGAAACAAAATGTGCACCTTTGTTTCAGCAGCGACAGTGGCGTTGGATGTAGGAGTTTGCCCTGAAATCAAAGGATTGACGGTTCAAGCCCCAACTCCGACTTTCAGTGTTGTGTCCTTGGGCAAGACACTTCACCTGCATTGTCTACTGATGGTGGTCAGAGGGCCCGGTGGCGCCAGTGTACGGCAGCCCTGCTTCTGTCAGTGAGCCCCAGGGCAGCTGTGGCTACAATGTAGCTTACCACCATCAGTCTGTGCGTGAATGGGTGAATGAATGTAGTGTAAAGCGCTTTGGTCAAGTCTCCTAACTTGAATAAAGGTGCTATATAAGTACATGCCATTTAAAAAAGTTTTTTTTTGTTATTATTTTTGGTAAATTTCTCTTTTTTACATTGCTCTGATTTATAGAGGTACAGCATGTGGAAGAAGTTTCTGCATAACTCCATTAAGGATCAGCCAAGTGCTATATTTCAGTCGTGTTGAGCGTTGGGCTTTGACTAGGCCATTGCAATACATGGTTCTATATTTTTTTAAGCCATTCACTTCTAGATTTGTTGATAAAACATGTTAAAATGACATGTGTTGTGAATTGGAGCTATATAAGTAAACTGAATTGAATTGACTAGATTTTTTTTAAGCCTGTGGGATCATTGCACCGTGATTCTGTAGCGTTGAATCTCACAGCATGGAGATAAATATAAACATGCCTGTTCAAAAATGTTGTACTAATAAAACCATATGCTTCAGACTCTGTAGGACATCCTGTTACCTCCTAGCAATTGTCTGTATAAAAAACCCTTTTCTCGAAGACAAACCCTCTTTAAATCTGCTGGCTGTGGTCAGCATAGGACATGAAGATATGTCGCTACTGTCATGGGACAAAATTCTTCCAACTCAGTTCCTTTAAACAAACAAACCAGTTGGAACAGACCTGGCTGGAACAACAGACCCTGCAGAGAGGGAATGAGAGCAGATTTCTCATCTCTTGTTGCAGTGTGCATGAGGGCACTGACGGACCAGATAAATACAGACTCAGAACTCTGTTACTAGCTACCCTTCTGTTAAAAAACGACTTTATTTAAATGCTCTTTTTGAAACAGGTTGTGAATAGTCTCTCATAGTCTCTCTCTTAGTGCAACATGGAACCCGTCCCCCTGAAAGGACACTTAAATCTACAGCCTTGATCGAAGGAATGTTTATCAAATCAACCATCACACCAAACCATCATCTTGGTCACTTCAGGTAGCCACATGTGAATCAGTTTCGTTCTTTGTCTTTTTATCTCCCCACTGAGCCATAATCTTGGGATTCGACTGGTTAAATACTCGAATCAATGAGTTGATGCAACCAACTGGTTTTCCTTAGATAGTCAACTTTAAATAAATCTGACTGGATGATCTGCTGAACTGGAAAGTGTCTTGAGATGATATGTGTTGTGAATTGGCGCTATAGAAATAAACTGAATTGAATTGAATACTCACAACCACCACATTAACTGATCAGGACAGAGGACCCAGAATACAGCCAGAGATGATGCAAAGTAAAAAAAAAAATTTATTCAGGCCAAGAACGCAGAGACCCAACATCACAGGTGTCAAACTGGTTCCAGAAAAAAACAATAATAATGATAATAAATAATTCAACTTTATTGGCATTCCACTGTCACAAGTACAGAGCAACAACATAAATTCTCTGCATTTAACTCATCCCCTTGGGGAGCAGTGGGCTGCCATTGTGCGGCACCCGGGGAGCAGTATGGGGTCAAGGATCTTGCTCGGGGAGCCAAAAGTTGTTACATTGGCCGGGAATCAAACCCGGGTCTCCCGCTGGCAGGCGAGAATTCTACCACTGAACCACCAATGTAGGTTGTGTGGTTACAGGTTTTCTTTGCAAGCAAAAAATACACTGCCTGGCAAAAAAAAAAAAATCGCCACCATAAAAAAAGGTCACTCACTGTAATACTTTGTTGGCCCGCTTTAGTTTCAGGATATTCAGGTAGTCAGTTGACCTCATTCTTTGAGCACATACTGTTGCTGAACCTAGACCTGACCAACTGCAGCAACCCCAGATCAACCCCCCCCCCCCCCCCCCCCCCCCCACAGGCTTGTACAGTAGGCACTAGGCAAGGTGGGTGCATCACTGCACCTGCCTCTCTTCCCCATCACTCTGGAACATGGTAAATCTGGACTCATCTGACCACATGACCTTCTTCCATTGCTCCACAGTCCAATCTTTATGCTCCCTAGCAAATTGAAGCCTTTTTTTTACCCGGTTAGCCTCACTGATTAGTGGTTTTCTTACGGCTACCCAGCTGTTCAGTCCCAATCCCTTGAGTTCCCTTCGCATTGTGCGTGTGGAAATGCTCTTACTTTCAGTATTAAACATAGCCCTGAGTTCTACTGTTGTTTTTCTTCCATTTGATCTCACCACACGTTTAAGTGATCGCCGATCACCAACATTCAGGATTTTTTTCCGGCCACATTTCTTCCTTGAAGATGATGGGTCGCCACTATCCTTCCAGTTTTTAATAATGCGTTGGACAGTTCTTAACCCAATTTAGTAGTTTCTGCATCTCTTTAGATGTTTTCTCTGATTGATGCATGCCAATGATTTGACCCTTCTCAAAAAGACTAACATCTTTTCCACGACCACGGGATGTCTTTCCACATGGTTGTTTAGGAAATGAGAAGCAAGGCATTGCACCAGTTGGGGTTAAATAACTTGTTGCCAGCTGAAAGATAATCGCCCATGTAGCAATTATCCAATAGGAGGCTCCTACCTATTTGCTTAGTTGAATCTAGGTGGCGTTTTTTTTTCCTGCCAGGCAGTGTATAACACCAGACTCCATTCATATCATCAAGTCATCATGTTAAGATTGGATTCCCTTGAGTCTGCTGTGCGATTGCTTGGTTGGAAAGAAAACCTACAGCCACACGGCCCTTTCTGGAACCAGTTTGACACCCTTGTCCAGCATCATAGTAGCGCTCAGCAGGGGTCAAAGTCCTGTAAAAAAAGGCACAAGGGTGAATTAGACCCTCAGGGGTCATCTGGCTTAAGACGGCACATACCCTTGTGCTAGAGGCATCAACCTCCCCTATGAACTGTTTCTCTGGGTCGGGGGACCAGAGGTAAACTTGGTCTTGAGCTCGGTGAAGACCTGCTCCGCTTGACTGTTCCGCACAAAGTGGAACTTGGACAAGGTAATAGCATAAAGAGAGGCAGCAAAATTACTATAGTTATGGATAAATCCACAACCGTAAATTTAAATAAAGGCTGGAACAGGTAGATCAGATGAGTGGTAATGAGAATTAGGCTGAGCTAGGCCGGGGAATGAAATGAGTAATCAGGCCAGTAATCAGTGCCAAGATCATGACACTGTTACCTGTTTTTAGTGTGTTAACACTGTTTCTGCACTTGAAATAGCTATGGACTCAGCTTTTACTGTGACTATGCATTTGTTCTCCTCCATCCTTTTGTAATAAAAACTGGTCCATAGCTCATCTGCTAAACTGCTTTATTCCTACACAGAGCCACCTGTGGGCAGTGTTGTGCATGAACACGTTCAATAAATGGACGTCACTGAATACGTTAATTTTTTTAGTGAACGGTGAATTAAACAGATCAGCTTTGAGGGACGTTCACTCTGAGAGGAATCTGCAACACACACAGCTCACAATCTTGATCGATTGATAAAGACACTTTTCATTGGATAACGTCAGGTTTTAATATGGCAAACTGACCAGCATGTGTACAGCTAGTACTATACTGCAGGGTTCAGACTCATCTGCTGGTATTTCTGATGCAGGTTTTGGAGAGCGCTTGGCAGAGTTGATGAACTAACAAAGGAAGACTGGGACAGAAAAAATCTGAACCATCTTGGGAAACATCTGGACGAAAGAAATAATTTTGGATCCAGATCTTTTCAGCAGAACCTGAATGTTCCTGAATGTTTCTAAAGTTCTGTGTAATTTGGCTAAATAAAGGCTTCACTGCATCCAGTATTTTCATTTTCTTTCTATATATTATCATCACACATTTAAAGGGGGAAATATGAGTTTCAATTGTGTGGGATTGTTGCTTCATTTACCAAATTAAGTTTAATTATTTCCTTTCTAGGCTTTTGAACTTATTTCATTTTTGAAAAAGGGAACTATGAACGTGAGCTAGTTCATTATGATCTGTATAAACTCAACTTTGAGTTTGTTCTCTTTAAATATGAACTGGCACAACATTGCCTGTGGGCCTGTTTTACCGTTACCTTTTCTAACATATATAAATGCAGGGAGATATCTATTGTATCCACATTTTCATGCAGGAGGAACGTGTCCTTCAGGTTAGTGACTCGATTTGAACAGCTGGTTTTCCTTAGATAGAAACTTTTTACAAACTCTGACTGTATGATCTGATTGAATTGTTTCTGTTAAGTGCCTTTTGAATTTGGACTGTGCTACATAAATATAAAAATTTGAATTTGAATAGAAACGTACCTGTGCGATCTTCCAGATTTTTTTGGCTAAAACTTGTACCTGCTAAACATATTCTCTGGATTTAATCCATGGCTAGCTGCTCCCTCCCTCGAACCATATGTCTACCGTTTCTCCAATCAGACCACCAGTTTTCGCTCAGCCTTACCTCACACTGGATCAGTGCATCCCCAAATCCACACCACTCTCGTTAAAGATTCATCACCCACTTCTGGGAGAAGCTACTGCATTTCCCTGATATTGGGATACAATTTTTTTTTTCCTACCGGGATCAACCATAATCACTACTTGCACCTCTGTACCATTCTTGAAACCCAGATCTGTTGTTGCTTACTTTCCTGGAATCAATAAATGATTTAAAGATCTATGGAGAATGTTTGAAAAATATAATAGGTTCCATGACAATGAAAGGCGACCTAAATTAAAAAGTACTGTAAGAACATGGTCACAGGAAGATGAAGAATCCTTGCAAGGTTCTTTTGAGTCTACAGACTGGGATGCACTGCGTCAGCCACATGGAGAGGACATCATGACTGAGTTTACGTGAAGCCCGGCAGAACTGTGAAATGCTTCGACATCCGGGATCGTCTGTGATATGAAGGAACTGCAAAAAAGGGTCAGTCTGGACAGAGCTAATGAACTGAACACATTCTTTAGTAGGTTGAGTTTAGAAACAAGCTCCATATCAGTCAATCTTGCACCTAATCAGACACCCTGTACTCGTTTGACCCAAAGCTTCCCTCTCATGCCCCCCCCCCCCCCCCCCACCCCCCACCCTGTCTGTCTCTGGAAGTCAAGTAAAGATGCAACTGGAGCACTTAACAATTATAACACATAAGATGGGGTTAAGCCCAGAGTCCTGAAGGTCTGTTCAGAGCAGCTTTGTGTGATTCTACAACACCTTTTCAACCTTCGCCTGACCCATCTACAACATGGCAGAAAATGTTCGACAACTAGATGTTGGTGATAGCTGCGTCGGGGGATGGCTTGCCTGATGCCAGGAAGCGTGCGGTTCTGCTTCATGCCCTCGGTACGGAGGGCCAAAGGCTTTACTACACCCTGCCGAATGCTGGAGACACGTATGATACTGCTATTGCTGCCCTAAAAGAACATTTTTTGCCGAAGGTGAACGTTATTGCGGAACGTCACAAGTTTCGACAGCGAGCACAGAGAACAGATGAGACGGTAAACCAATTCTTAGCTTCTTTGCGGGAGTTGGCTGATACATGGGATTTTGGGAACATGGAGGAACAAATGCTACGTGATCAACTAATCGAACGTGTTGCTAATATTCGCATAAGAGACAGATTATTACTGGAACCGGACTTAACACTTGCTAAAGCTACTACATTGGCGCAGCAAATTGAAAGTGGATTAAGGGATTCTAACGTCCTTTCGGATGCTACTGCTGCTGCTTCTGCCCCAGTGAGGGCCGTACAAAAGCAACCGAAACCAAGCCGCCGCTGGGACACGAGGAAGAAGCAGCCGGATCCTGCTCTTGCCACGGCTAAAGCTGCTGGTAGCAGTTCCTGCTTCCGCTGTGGATCTTTCAACCACCTTGCTAACAAACCTTCATGCCCTGCTGCTAAAATGACATGTAATAAGTGTGGAAAAATGGGACATTTTTCACGAGTGTGTCGTTCGACTCAAAAGGAGGTACGTGAAGTCGTCACTAATGAGCCCACAGTCCTTTACATGAATAATGCAGTACAAGACAAGATCCTCTGCACAGTGCAAGTCACCGTTAATGGCCGATGCAAAGAGGTTGAGCTGATTGTGGATACAGGCTCATCGGTGTCTATTATTCCGGAGGACATTTACCGCACCTGCTTTTCAGAATGTGTGCTAACGGAACCTACATTTGCTCTTGTTAGTTATGCAAAAGAGAAAATTTCTGTAAAAGGGTGCTTAAAAGCTGTCATTTCCCATGATAATCATTCAGCTGTGGGTACTCTCGTTGTCGTTGAGTCAGGCGCTGCTCTTCTTGGCTTGGATTTGTTTCAGGCATTACAAATGAGACTGGAAGGACGAAAAGTTGTTACTGCTGGTACTCCACCCACCCCTACGGTTCAAAATGCTGCACCAGAAACTGTATCAGACCATGTTCCAGAAGTGTCAGTTCAGGAAGTCGGCTATGCTAAAAACTTCATACACAAAGTACATATACAGCCAGATGCTGTTCCAGTGCGTCAAAAACTGAGGAGACTCCCATTTTCTGTGAGACAAGCTGTCTCAGAGGAGCTCAAAGATCTCCAGGATAAGGGCATTATAGAGCGTATTGATGCTTCTCCTTGGGTTTCTCCCATAGTCGTGACGCAAAGAAGAGATGGGGGAAAGCCACGTATGTGTGTTGATTTAAGGGAGCCAAATAAAGTTATTGTTGCTGATTGCCATCCATTACCACACATGGATGAACTGTTCTCAAATCTACGGGGGGCTACTGTTTTTTCCACAATTGACTTAGCATCTGCTTACCACCAAATGCCTCTGCATCCTGAAAGTCGTGATATTACAGCTTTTATCATTCATGATGGACTTTTTCGTTTCTGTAGAGTTCCATTTGGCTTGGCTTCTGCCCCATCAGCGTTTCAGAAAATGATTTCAATTATCCTTAAAGGTTTGCCAGGTGTTCAAGCTTACCTGGATGACATCATCTGTTATGGCTCTACACAAAGGGAACATGATGAAAATCTAAGGAGAGTGCTTCAAGCCTTGACTGATGCTGGACTTAAGCTAAACATGCATAAATGCAAATTCAATCAACCTTCACTAAAATACCTGGGTCACACTATTTCAAAAGAAGGCCTTCAACCAGATCAGGATAGGGTCACTGCTGTCATTCATCCACCAGCTCCACACGACACATCTTCTCTGAGATCTTTCCTTGGTCTTGCATCGTGGTACAGTAAGTTCATTCCAGATTTTGCAACTGTTAGTGAGCCACTACGTGCGGTGCTCAGAGACTCCACAGATTTAAGCTTCAAATGGACAGCAGAAGCACAATCTAGCTTCACTACACTTAAAGAACTGATAGTCAACAGTCCTGCCTTAGCTCTGTATGACCCTGAGTTACCAACATATGTTACCACTGATGCTTCAGATTATGGACTGGGCGCAGTGTTAACTCAATTGCATTCGGATCAAAGTGAGAGAGTTGTCGCTTTTGCATCCAGGACTCTTTCTTCTACTGAGCGCAAGTACTCCACGGTCGAACGAGAAGCTCTTGCCTGTGTTTGGGCTGTGGAAAGGTGGAGAACATACCTATGGGGTCGTCACTTTGTTCTCCATACAGATCACCAAGCACTTACAACGTTACTCACCTCTAAAGGTTCTGGCCGTGCTGGACTTGCCAGATAGTCCGCTCGACTACTCTGCTTCACGTATGACGTCACTTACCGCCCAGGACACCAAAACGTTACTGCTGACTGCCTGTCCAGATTACCACTAACAGCTGTTTTTAAAGAGTCATTGTGTGCCATTTGTCTTCCAGAGTTCACTTCTGCCAGTGAAACCTGTCCAGAACTGTCCCTACTGCGCAACCAGATTGAAAAAGGTTGACCCCGATGCAAAAACGGTCTTCCAGAGAAACTTGCTCCATATTTTCAGGTTCGACATGAGTTGTCAGTTCATGGTTCACTGGTATTGAGATTGACAGATCGACTAGTTGTTCCTGCTTCGCTTCGTGCCAGAGTTGTTGATTTAGCACATGAAGGACATCAAGGCATTGTCCGTACCAAGCAGAGACTGCGTGAACTTTTCTGGTGGCCACAATTGGACAAATTTGTAGATTCTGTTATTGCTTCCTGTGTTAACTGCCAGTACAGTGATAAGGTGGCCGTAACTGCTCCTGCTCCACTTACTCCGGTTGAATTCCCTAGTAAACCATGGGAAAAAGTTGCAATAGATATTACAGGTCCATTTGAAAATGCTACATGGGACTGCCGTTATGCTATTGTACTTACAGATTACCACAGCAAATGGCCTGAGGTTGCATTCGCTTCTACTGTCACTACAGAGGTTGTAATTCGGTTTTTAGCCACTGTGTTCAGTAGGGAAGGTAATCCGATGTACCTTGTTTCGGATAATGGTTGTCAGTTTACTTCTCATGAATTTAGTACTTTTCTGAAGGAGAGAGAGATACAGCACTTAAGGTCCAGTGTGTACTACCCTAAAGCAAATGGTGCTGTGGAAAGATTCAACAGAGTACTTAAGGACTGTATACAAACATCTGAAAGAAGTCACAGCCCATGGAAAGAAGCTGTAACAGAATTCCTGCACAACTACCGAGCTACGCCTCATGCAACCACTGGAGTAACCCCATTTGAGCTACTGAGAAACAGAAAAATGCGCACCAAGTTAAACATACTCCCAGTAGAACTGAAAAGCAAAACACATGCCCAAATACAAGAGAGGGTGAAACAATAGCAAAATAAAATGAAGGAATACACCGACAAGAAAATGAGAGCTAAAGTACCAACAGTCAAAGTGGGTGACACTGTTCGTATTCGCAGACCAGGGTACGTATCCAAAGGATCTTCCAGATTTACAGAACCACGGACTGTCATGAAGAAAGTTGGACAAAACACTTTCTTACTAAGTGACGGACGCAAGTGGAATGCTTCAAAACTTGCACACTTCTCAAAACAAATCATTGCTGGTACAGAAGAAAATAGTGACGCTGTATTTGATACCTTTGCACTGCCGGGAAACAGCAATGAATCTCCTGCTGTACCGCGAAGAAGTCCAGAAATGCACCAAGATGGTTGACGGGTTTTGTAAGATAAAGTGAAAAGTGAAACTGAATGTGAATCACTGCTGTTCAGATTGGTTTTATTGTTCTGCAAGACAAGTAAAGATATACTACTGTTCTACTAAAGTAAAATAAACAAAAAATATATATAAAAGGTAAATGTTCATACTATAATCCTCATGGTTAACATTTAAACTGATAATGTTACAAACTTAGTTTCTGCTGTGAGTTATGCACTGCAAATGTTACATGTAAGTAATTGCTTCAGGAAAAGGGAAATGTTATGTTCTGTTATTGCACCAAAAGGACAGTAGGGGGAGCTCTGTACATGGATATGTGATACTGCTGTATGTGAGGGAGGAGGAGAAGGAGATGGAGAATAAAAAGAAAAGGACTGAAGCTGAACCAGACTGAGGCTACTTAATTTCGATTACTTCAATATAGCAACACAACACAACAGAGCTCCTGCCTTTTTCCAGTACCAAAGAAAACTCAGCCAACAGTCCTGACTATAGACCTGTTGCCCTGACATCCCACATCATGAAGGTCCTGGAGAGACTCCTGTTGGTTCACCTGAGCAAGTGAACAAGCAGATATCATGGCACCCTGAAGTTTGGGTATGGCTGTCAATTTGAACTGAAGAAGCCTTCATCCTGCTGCTCAGTGGAGCAATGGGTAGCATTCCAGCCTTGCTGCAAGAAGTTTCCGGGTTCAGTTCATGGCCCGGGGTCTTTCTGCATGGAGTTTGCATGTTCTCCCTGAGCCTGCATGGGTTCTCTCCTGGTACTCTAGCTTCCTCCCACAGTCCAAAAACATGACTGTTAGGTTAAAGGTGCTGTAGGAAATCTGGAAAAAAGGTTCTGAAAAAAAATATATTTTTGAACATACACAACCATACCTCTCTCTTTAGACCACCCCTCAAAACCACGCCTTCAAAACACATGAACGCGCATGCTGCCTGTCAAGGTGTTCAGATGAGATCGAGAACGAAATAAGCCGAGACCGAGTGCTCGTGACACGAGCTAACAACAACATAATGCTACGTTCACAGTAGAGACTGACACGGGAGTGGATTTTCACTCCTGTCCCGTCCCACTCCCACAGAAAAAAATTGTGTCCCGTCCCGATCCCGGGCCAGAGTAGAAATCTAAATCCTGTCCCGTCCCACTCCTGGTGAAATTACTCCCACTCCCATCCAGCTCCCATTCAGAATGACTCCCGCTCCTTCACCACTCCCATTCTTGTTGTTTTCAATAAGATTTCTGCCAATACATTGAATCTGAATTTCTATGAAAAACTCAGAGCGGAAGCACTGTTGGTTTTTGGGTTGTGTAGTTTTTTTGACTCGCATTATAGTGTAGGCTTCAAGGAAAAAAACTACAAAATGGCGGCACCAGTACTGGATTTTTTTTCTTTCTATTTTATTTTATTTTATTTTTTGGCATCGATCCTTGTTTTTTTTAGTTACTATTGGTTTGCTTCCGCTCCCGTCTGCTCCCGTTAATGTTTAATCCTGTACGTCCCAATCACGTGATCGTTACAAATACTGACTCCCATCCCACGCGAATCCCGTGACACATGGGATTCTCGAAAAAATGTCAGTCTCTAGTTCACAGCCAGCTCACATGCAAAGTCAATGGTTGACGCCCATTACAGCGCAGCAAAAGGTCCTGCAGCACATCTAGAGCAGCAGGAGCAGAGCATCTGAGCAGCGTGTCTCTGATCTGAGAGCTGGCAAGGAGACAGGCACAGCACTGATGAAGCAGAGCGCTATGATTACTCCTCTGAAACAGTTTATTAACACCTAACTTAACTTAAAATGGCGAAAGCTGCCAGCAAAACATGTTCTCTTTTATTATCCTGGTGCCTGCAGTTTGGATTACGCACACTAAAAACACCGCAAAGAGGCGGCCAGGCCATATGCTGCTCAATGGGATTCCTGGTGACAGAGTACCGCCGGTTTACGGGGGTCTGAGAGGCTCAGACAGAAATAATATTTGAGGCATGATGGTAATCTGGATGAACTGACTGCACTGATGATGTTTTCAGGTGGACTTTCTCACTTCAAAACATTAAAACTGCTTTTTACCCACTGATCACAGTAAATATAGCCGCCATTGTTACATGCAAAGAAAGGATAGAGTATCTCAGCCCAACATGCATCAGACCCACTTTTTCCACCGTGCAGGTAGAACAGCAAAGATGCTTCACCCGCACGTCAGAACTAAACTTGTACCAGCATCAAAAATGAAGCAGCATGCGTTTTTTGCTGCTCTTGCTGCTTTAGGTGTGAGTATTACAGTGACTAGCTTCCAGCCATGGCGTCCTGCACGAGCATTGGTGGGTCGATTCGTTCATGTGTCAAGGTACGTGCACAGGGGGGAGGGAGGGACCATGATTGACGTTTCAGGAACCAATAGTGTACAATGGACCATCTTTTGTGATTGGTTATTTATTTCACACTGTAGCTGGGACCATTTATTTTAGTTTCACTTCCAGACCTTCTATCTCAATTCTTGCAAAGCCACATGGTAAAAAATGTGTCAGAAAAGATCTCCTACTGCACCTTTAATTGGTTTCTCTAATTTCTCCTTAGGTGTGAGTGTCTGCATGAATGGTTGTTTGTCCGGTTTGTATCTGTGTTGCCCTGCGATGAACTGGCGACCTGTCCAGGGCGCCTCTCACCCATAGACAGATGGACAACCCCGCTTGGGATAAGCGTGATGGAAAAAAAAAATAATATATATATATATATATATATATATATATATATATATATATATATATACGTATATATATACACACGTGTGTATATGTATATATATATATATATATATATATATATATATATATATATATATATATATATATATATATATATACATATATATATATTTATTTATTATGATTTTGATAATTTCACTGATTTTGAGCTTTTTTCTTTATCCAGCAAGCTTTATTCAAAAAAGTTTTTAGACTGATATAACGTGTTAATGTGTTTTCTCATATGCTCATTACATTTTCATTACCAAATTATGACAAAAAGTAATTTAATGGAATCCTCATGTCTATTTGCTGTTAGCTCAAAGAGGTTAAAAAAATAATTTAACTAGAGGTTATTCGTTCCCTATTAAGCAAATTATTTAATAAAACATTATTTGGTCAGATAATGTTTTATTCAGCTCATGGATTTGCATTGTGAATTGGTTTCAAAACATTCCAGTCATTTTAAATTTGTGAATTTGGTCGCATCCAAAATTCTTCAACATAAACTTTGGCTTTCTAAGACAAAATCCAGGCTGAATTGTGATATGGTTTTTCACCATTTTTTCCCTTTCTCTTTGTACTTACTGTTGGGATCTGGAGCTGTACCACCTTCCTCCAGCAGAGTGCGCCGTGGGTCTCCTGTAGCTGGAGTCTTCCAGCACACCTGAGACGCATCTACTCATCAGGAGACCTGCCCTTTATAACCAGCTGCCAGACCTTGCTTCGATGCCGCAGTGTTGACCTTAGTTTGGTTAGCGACCTGAGCCTTCGAAACTGATAAGAATCTTAGTTGTCTCTAGAGAGAGATCTGATTCTAACTCTCTTCTGTTTTTGTCTCTCTGGAAACCTGTTTCTAGCCTGAAGCTCTGGATGAGCTTAACCTGCCAATCTGCCCTGGAGAGCCAAACATGAAGATTCCTATGTGGATTCTCCTGCTGCTCTTAGTGAAGAGCTGAAACTTTAATCAAGGTCTGCCATTCAAAGTGAGAAGCTAGACGCTGCAGCTGCTCGTGTACTCTGCTGAACAAACAGTCTTTGGACCCAACGGTTCCTCCTCTCTCTAAGAGAAGCCCGGATTCAGTCAAGGTAGAATTCTGAATTATCTAAGGACTCATGCTCATCTGCCTGCCTTTCTAATCAAACTATCATCTCTGCAGACTTCAGTGAACCAGCCAGGACCAGTTCAAGATCCTGTACTTAACTTGAATTATTGCCCATTCAATAAACTCTGTTAAACCTTTTACCCAGCCTCCGTTGTGTTCTGCATGTGGGCTAAGCAACTAAAACCCATCATGACACATACCAGCTTATTTGAGTTTCACTAGTTTTTAGTCAAGTTTTTAACTGAAATGTATGACTTTGAGCTGAATTATTTTGGTTAATAAAATCTTATATTTTGAAGTTGTGATGAATTTATTCCACGTATGTGCAGAATTATTAGTTTGACCATGATTTGAGCTCGATTCACTCTTTCATTTGTTATTCTAACACTAGACAACAAACTCAACAAACATCTATTAAAATTGAACAAATCAAATTAAAGTCAGACATTGCTTTTGAACCACGCTTCAACAGTAGAATTAAAAAAAATTTACATATTAAACAAGCCTTGACAAAAATTATGGTACCCTTTTGAAAAGACTGAAAATAAAGGGTATATAAAATCAAGAGTGAACATTACTTTGTATTACAGGTAACTAGAATGTTGTAATTACTCAATGAGCCTACACTCACTGGTTACTTTATTAGGTACCCCATGCTAGTAACGGGTTGGACCCCCTTTTGCCTTCAGAACTGCCTCAATTCTTTGTGGCATAGAT
Source organism: Cyprinodon diabolis (assembly GCA_030533445.1). NCBI lineage: Eukaryota > Metazoa > Chordata > Actinopteri > Cyprinodontiformes > Cyprinodontidae > Cyprinodon > Cyprinodon diabolis. Next base: position 47,887,965 of record CM060079.1, on the reverse strand, counting down.
TCAACAAGGTGCTGGAAGCATTCCTCAGGGAGTTTGGTCCATATTGACATGATGGCATCACACAGTTGCCGCAGCTTGTCAGCTGTACATCCATGATGCGAATCTCCCGTTCCACCACATCCCAAAGATGCTCTATTGGATTGAGATCTGGTGACTGTGGAGGCCATTTGAGTACAGTGAACTCATTGTCATGTTTAAGAAACCAGTCTGAGATGATTCCAGCTTTATGACATGGCGCATTACCCTGCTGAAAGTAGCCATCAGAAGTTGGGTACATTGTGGTCATAAAGGGATGGACATGGTCAGCAACAATACTCAGGTAGGCTGTGGCGTTGCAACGATGCTCAATTGGTACCAAGGGGCCCAAAGAGTGCCAAGAAAATATTCCCCACACCATGACACCACCACCACCAGCCTGAACCGTTGTTACAAGGCAGGATGGATCCATGCTTTCATGTTGTAGATGACAAATTCTGACCCTACCATCTGAATGTTGCAGCAGAAATCGAGACTCATCAGACCAGGCAACGTTTTTCCAATCTTCTATTGTCCAATTTCGATGAGCTTGTGCAAATTGTAGCCTCAGTTTCCTGTTCTTAGCTGAAAGGAGTGGCACCCGGTGTGGTCTTCTGCTGCTGTAGCCCATCTGCCTCAAAGTTCGACGTACTGTGCGTTCAGAGATGCTCTTCTGCCCACCTTGGTTGTAACGGGTGGTTATTTGAGTCACTGTTCCCCTTCTATCAGCTCGAACCAGTCTGGCCATTCTCCTCTGACCTCTGGCATCAACAAGGCATTTCCGTCCACAGAACTGCCGCTCACTGGATGTTTTTTCTTTTTCGGACCATTCTCTGTAAACCCTAGAGATGGTTGTGCGTGAAAATCCCAGTAGATCAGCAGTTTCTGAAATACTCAGACCAGCCCTTCTGGCACCAACAATCATGCCACGTTCAAAGTCACTCAAATCACCTTTCTTCCCCATACTGATGCTCGGTTTGAACTGCAGGAGATTGTCTTGACCATATCTACAGTTGTGGTCAAAAGTGTACATACACTTGTAAAAAATCATAATGTTATGGCTGTCTTGAGTCTTCAATAAGTTCTACAACTCTTATTTTTCTGTGATAGAGTGATCGGAACACATACATGTTTGTCACAAAAAACAGTCATAAAATTTGGTTCTTTCATAAATTTATTATGGGTCTGCTGAAAATGTCACCAAATCTGCTGGGTCAAAAATATACATACAGCAACATTAGTATTTGGTTACATGTCCCTTGGCCATTTTCACGGCAACTAGGCGCTTTTGGTAGCCATCCACAAGGTCCTGGCAAGCTTCAGGTCGAATGTTTGACCACTCTTCTTGACAGAATTGGTGCAGTTCAGCTAAATGTGATGGTTTTCTTGCATGAACCTGTTTCTTTAGCACTGTCCACATGTTCTCAATGGGGTTTAAGTCAGGACTTTGGGAAGGCCATTCTAAAACATTAATTCTAGCCTGGTTTAGCCATTCCTTTACCACTTTTGATGTGTGTTTTGGGTCATTGTCTTGTTGGAACACCCAACTGCGCCCAAGACCCAACCTTCGGGCTGATGGTTTTAAGTTTTCCTGCAGAATTTGGAGGTAATCCTCCTTCTTCATTATCCCATTTACTTTCTGCAAAGAACCAGTTCCACTGGCAGCAAAACATCCCCAGAGCATAATACTACCACCACCATGCTTGACAGTAGGCATGGTGTTCCTGGGATTAAAGGCCTCACCTTTTCTCCTCCAAACATATTGCTGGGTGTTGTGGCCAAACAGCTCAATTTTTGTTTCGTCTGACCAGAGAACTTTCCTCCAGAAGGTTTTATCTTTGTCCATGTGATCAGCAGCAAACTTCAGCCGAGTCTTAAGGTGCCTTTTCTGGAGCAAGGGCTTCTTTCTTGCACGGCAGCCTCTCAGTCCATGCCGATGTAAAACACGCTTGACTGTGGAGACTGACACCTGTGTTCCATCAGCTTCCAAATCCTTGCAGACCTGCTTCTTGGTGATTCTTGGTTGACTCTTGACCATCCTGACCAATCTCCTCTCGGCAGCATGTGATAGCTTGCGTTTTCTTCCTGATCGTGGCAGTGACACAACTGTTCCATGCACTTTATACTTGCGTATAATTGTCTGCACAGTTGCTCTTGGGACCTGTAGCTGCTTTGAAATGGCTCCAAGTGACTTCCCTGACTTGTTCAAGTCAATAATTCGCTTTTTCAGATCCACACTGAGTTCCTTTGACTTTCCCATTGTAGCTTTTGTAGCTGAGTCTAATCACTGGGTCAAATGAGCCCAATTAAATGGGCTCATGAGAAGTCAACAGCTGTAGTCAATCAGAATCACTTAGGAGAAGTGAAGAGGCCATGACATGAAGCTAATTTGATTGACACAACTCGCTACATCACCAAAGTTGACAGATTTTGTTGCTGTATGTATATTTTTGACCCAGCAGATTTGGTGACATTTTCAGCAGACCCATAATAAATTTATGAAAGAACCAAATTTTATGACTGTTTTTTGTGACAAACATGTATGTGTTCCGATCACTCTATCACAGAAAAATAAGAGTTGTAGAACTTATTGAAGACTCAAGACAGCCATAACATTATGATTTTTTACAAGTGTAGGTACACTTTTGACCACAACTGTACATGCCTAAATGCACTGAGTTGCTGCCATGTGATTGGCTGCTTAGAAATTAAGTGTTAACGAGCAGTTGGACAGGTGTACCTAATAAAGTGGCCGTGAGTGTATATATAGGGCTACAGGTAGTCACTGTGCTGTTTGCTGACATGGTGTGTACCACACTCAACATGGACCAGAAAAAGCAACGAAAAGAGTTGTATCAAGAGACGGAAAAAGGGAATGGTAACAAATGACCCCAGAGAACTCCTGAAGAGATTGAAGGTGAACTTCAAGCTCAAGGAGGATCAAGCTCAGATCACACCACCCGATGTTGTTTAAGCCAAAGTGGACTTAATGAGAGACAACCAAGGAGGATACCATTGGACACTACATGTTGACAAGAAGCCACAAAGCTTCTTGGAGAACGTCATATGGACAGATGTGACAAAAATTTTACTTTTACTCACGGCAAATCAACTCCATGTTCAAAGATGGGAAAATGAAGTATATGAAGAAAAAAACACTATCTCTACTATGAGACATGGGGGAGGCTTTGTTATGCTCTGGGCTGTTTCACTTAGTCTGAATCTCTGCAGGCTCCAATGAAATCTCCAGACTATAAAGGGATTCTATAGAGAAATGTGCTGCAGTGTCAGAAAGCTTGGTCTGAATCACAGATCTTCAACAGGATAAAGAGCCAAAACTCAGCTAGAAACAACCCAGAACGACACATGGGACTGTTCTGAAGAGGCCCCTAGGAGCCCTGACCTAAATCCTACCGAGCATCTTTGGAAGGAGCTGAAACCTGCCGTCTGGAACATTTAGCCTCCAAACCTGAGACACCTGGAGCAGTTTGCTGAATAGCTGCTGAGGGGAGCAGAGATTTCATTGACAGTTACAGGAAACGGATTGCAGTGATTGATTTTAAGGTTGGGCAACAAAATATTATCATTGTGTCCAGTCTTTCTTCTTTTCTTTCTTTCTTTCTTTCTTTCTTTCTTTCTTTCTTTCTTTCTTTCTTTCTTTCTTTCTTTCTTTCTTTCTTTCTTTCTTTCTTTCTTTCTTTCTTTCTTTCTTTCTTTCTTTCTTTCTTTCTTTCTTTCTTTCTTTCTTTCTTTCTTTCTTCCTTCCTTCCTTCCTTCCTTCCTTCCTTCCTTCCTTCCTTCCTTCCTTCCTTCCTTCCTCACTAATTGTTGGATCTTCATCTCTGTACAGAAAGCGACATGAATCCATCTTAAAGTTTCCCACCTGATTAAAAAAAGTGTCTGTTTAGCTGTTTGAAAGAAGTGGAAATCATTTTCTCTGCTCTAACTGTGAACTTTGACATTTTTGTCAACATGTCTCTGTTTTATCAGTTTATAAAACAGCATAATATGTATTAATACATATAAACATGTTTTATACTGTACACTTTTAGTGTTTATGATTTTATCACACTTACTGTGTGTGATTTGTATCATTTGGGACTTCATAAAGACTTCAAGCTTCCTGCTCTATCAGTAACATTTTTGGTTCATTTAAATGTGCAAGATAAATTGATCTAAACTATATTCAGTGAAATGTAAAATGTTCTAATCATTTCTGCTGGTAAATAACAAAGAGCAGCTAAAATGTCATACTCCTATTGACACAAAATTAACAATAGATATGCTATTAATTAAATGAATTAGGAACAAATTTATCTGTCTGATCATTGCTGAAAGTTACTACTGTTGGCAGCAGAAGTTTAAAGAAGGGGCCGTTGTTCAGGCTTTCTCTGAACATGTTTACTCAGAAACCCAAACACACAGTAAGACCATTTATGACAAAAAGGATCATAAGGACCTACTTGTTTCTATATCTAATCAATAAGCTATAAACGGCATACCTGCAGACTTTCTCTGCATGTTCAGAAAATATTCTGCAAGAAATTAAAACAAAAATAAATAATTAAGCTGCTCAAATGTTGATAATAATTATTATGATACAATTTAATTTCTTTAGTCTTAAGAAATTAAAACTATTATTCAGTAGCAGCACTATTCATTTTCCTATCAGCATACCTGACAATGGCTGTTATTTCCCTGTACACCCTCAGATGAAGAATAGAAATTTAACCATTATATAGAAATATACAAACATATTTTACTTAAAGCTACAGTGTGTAATTTTCAGCGACATCTAACGTCCAGACTGCAGACCGCAGCAACATGAACATCTCCCCCCCACCGCTTCTCCCCCCCAACAGTACGGCGAGCGTTACAGGACAAAATGTCTTCCACGACGTCCGCATCACCTACCTTCTCAAGTGATGAGGTTTGTTTACATAGATAATTTTACAGATAGTATTTCATTAGTCTGTGTAGGGTATAGATTTCATGTAGACTTAAACAACTTGCCGTAGTTACTTTCGAGCGTAATGGGCGATGTCGCAATCGCTAGTTTGTTGGCTCTGCGCTGCCATAGCGCAAAGATGTCTGCCTCCATGGCTGCGAGACCCGCTCCTATGTAATTATAAATAACGAATTCTAAGGCAACGCAAATATTAAGGTTAAGAGGCTGAGCTCGTAGATGATGATAAATAACATAGTTATGTATAATATATTACATTTCTGACTGTATATCCCTGTAATTATTACACACTGTAGCTTTAAATACTGTATAATCACATTTTAAATTGAACCATAATTTGTGTTTTATTTCATAAAAAGGAAGAAGAAAAGCAACAATTAACAAGAGTTGATACTAAACTGTGAGAAACAAAGATAATATCTGAAGTTCCATTTGAAAAAGTTTAGTAAAGTCATTATCTAGTTCTTTCCCCCTTTACTTAAATGAATAAATAAATATATGCATTCACATTTAACATGCTTAATATAGTTAACTAGTAAAGAAAAGAGAAGGATGGTTATAATGAGGGATTCCAGGTCCAGGTGAGCCTCTCCAGGATGGGGTCCTGGGTTCCCAGGTTGGTGCTGATGTCTAATGATTACCAATCAGAGGAGAAGTGAAGGCAGAGCCAATAGGAATAGAAAAGTTCCCCCTGAAAAACCAATGATGGAGCCCCAGTGTTACACCGTTCAGCGAATCCCCTGCGGATCTGATGCAACAGGACTGCAACTAAAGTTACTCCTTCTAAGTGCAACAAGATGTCCTTCCGCCGGAGCGCACCCGAAACTAGTGCCGTCTGCTCGACATGTTTATCTTTCTCTCCCGCTGATTCTGTTCAGGAGGTTTTTAAATTCTGTTTTAAATCTTTAAGGAATTGTTTTATCCTCCATAATTATAGCAGAATTAAACCGATAACTGAGGGGTAATCGCAGACTGTTATTATGATGGGAAAAACAAACCATCATTTGGGTTTATTTGACTTTTTTAAGTTAATGAAAGTAGAAAAGTAGTTTAAAGTAAAGTTAGTTTAAGTCATTTTTGTAGAAAGTAAAGTAAAAGTTTCCTCGGCTTTTGACATGAAGCAGAGAAGCACCTGTCAGGCGGGCGCGCGCGTGCCCGAGGTCTCTGGATAATGGGAAAGTCCCCTGCCTCATGACGTAACGAGCGCGAGAAGTCTGGAAAGTGCGGAAGGATCTTCGGTGAGGTGATGAGGTCCGGGCATTAGGAGTTGGAGAAGTAGCGGATTTAAAAACTTTCTGTCTGCAAGTGTGTCGGTGGGTCCAGCGCTCCATGAAGAGTCCCAGAGTTCCAGCAGCGAAATAATGTCTCTTTAAGCGGCGTCTTTCTGCTCGTGCGACATTAAGCTCGGTCTGCTCCGCTACAGCTGAGGAAGGATGGGGTGAGTTCAGGCTCTGCTTGAGCGCAGGAAACTTCACTGCTGCTACTTTTAGACAATAAACCTCATAAAGAACGACAATTTAGTTCAAAGTTCTACTTATTATCACTTTATCAGAATATTTTTACACTTACAAATGTTTTTCTTTTCTTTATAAACTTAGATTTTTTTTTTTTTAACCAAATTACTAGAAATTTAGTTGACATTTATTATATATAATATGATTCTGTAAAATCATTTGGATTAAAAACATTTATTTTCAATAATAGACACATTATTTTTCTTAATTTATTGATTCATTTCAAATTATGGAAAAACATAATTTGAAATTATTTTCCTACTGTGTTTTTGCACTTTAACAGATTTTATTGTTAAATAGTTTTATGGTAAAATTCCAGCCTTTACACTGTAAAACTGTAGGTTACCAAAAAAAAGGAAAAAAATGTTTTTTTAAATACCTTTACGTTTTAAATATAAAAGCCTAATTTATAAATTACCAACTTAAATATTGCACTTTTTTCCCTCAGGTCTACAGTTTTTTCCACAACGCTCCCCTCCATCCAGCGCATGGTTTGTTCTTTTGGAAAGCACGATCGAAGCGGTCGACACGATGGCGGCGTCGATCCTTCGCAAGAAAACTCCCCTCATTTCCATGGGCGAGCTCGGCGCTCCCCCTCTCCGACAGGCTAGCCGTGGCCAATCACGGCTTGGGTCGGGGGCGGAGCTAACGGAGAGGCAGCGCTTAATTGGTGAGTTTTGCCAAGACGCTTTTTTATTTTCCCACATCCCGAGGTCGGAGCCGCAGTGCAGCACGGGGGCTAATGTCGTACAGTGAGTACTGTGGATTTTTATCGAATGCAGACAATGCTGTTCAATCATTTTCAGATGATCGGTTAGTTGTTTGCTTGGATCTTTCTCGGATTTATTGCTTGCTTATGCTTGAAGCCTTTTCAAACTGCTGCTCACTTCTTTAGCTTTTTTTGTCATTTTTATTGTAGATATTTTCTTCAAACCACTGAAAGAAAATGGATTGCTTTATTCATTTTTAACACTTTATTATGATTTTCTATCACGTCTTTTTCTAGGTGATGGTCATTCTGATTGGATGACAGAAAAAGTTGATTTGTCCTCATTTGTGTCAACGACCGAGTCTTCTCCGAGCTCATCTCTTCCGCCCTCGCCGTTAGAACAGGATGTCAAGGTGCCCTCGGATCTGGAGGTTATGACCTCCCTACTGCAGGAGGAGCTGGCTCAGCTGGAGGACTACTTCCGCTCTGAGTCCACATCCACCACTAACAAGTTGGAAAAATCCTCAAAATGTGACAAGGTCTCCCAAGCCATGGGCTCCCAGTCGTATTACCAGTTACCCTATGGCTCATATGGGACCAGCCAATCAGAAACCAGCCCTGTGGTAGTTACCTTGGCAACAGGGGAACTGGACCTGGCCAGCTTCTGCGGCGGTCCCATCGGCAGAACCAAAATAGCGCGGCCGGCTCCGTACAGCTACCATCACCGCTACCATCACAACAACGGGCGGCGGATCCTGGGAGAGTCGGTGAAAGTCGGGGACGAGGTCGGTCTCGACACGTGGGGCTCCAGGGGATGTTACTCAGGAAGCACGGAGTTTTCCGTCAACCACTACTCCACACTGAAGACGGTGAGCAAGAACGGCATCGGCGGCGTGAAGAAGGTGAGAGAATGTGCTTTATCGTTGAAGGAGGAGGAGAGCTACTGTTTTTCCGAAGGAATGTTTTGCAGCGAAGAGATTGCTCGAGGCTTCTGCTTGGGCGGCTCGTACGACGGCCACCACAAGCGAGAAGGACAGCTGATGCACAACGTGAAGGTCAATGTAAGTTACGACAGCACCGGGCTGGAGGTCCTGCACTGCAGCAAAGACGGAGGACTCTCTGGAAGTCTTCCTCAAGAGACAATGGTGCCCGGCGACGGCTACTTCCACCAGTCCATGGCCGGCACCGAGCCCTACCATAGCTTTATTGGAGACCTAGACCAGCCACCGCAGGCACAGGCTGTGGAGCCCCAACATGGCCACTACCTCTATCCAGAATGCCTTGCCGAACAAAGCTATGAATGTCTGTCTAGAGGGGAGGGCGAGGGGCCGCTTCTCGGCGCGCCCATCCACCGCCCCACCCAGAGGCTAAAGGACGAGCCCTGCTCTGTGAAGCCGGCCCTGGTGATGAGCGCCGCTTCTCTGGACTCCAGCAGCGGAGAGAGGAAGCAGAAGAAGAGAGACCAGAACAAGACCGCTGCTCACAGGTAGACTCACCTTTCTGTTCTTCCATCCATCCATCCATCCATCCATCCATCCATCCATCCATCCATCCATCCATCCATCCATCCCCTCAGTTTCAGCCGACCTGCAGATGAAATGAATATTTTTCCTTTCCTTAATAAGATTGTTTCTTGAATAAAGCTCATGTTTGTTTTTTTAAAGTTCTGATCATAAATCATCCTTTTTCTCTGGCAAACTTGCTCCAATCAAAGGGAAAAAGCAATTATTTCAGGGAAGATTGACTTGTTCATATTATTTTTTTGCGGTGCATCATGTGAGGTTCAGGATCAGATCTGCTCTTTGCCAAAAAGCCTTGATTGTTACATAAACTCTGCTCCAAAGAGCGTCTATTTTTCCTGCTGAATGTTGGGAGGGATTGGAAAGCCCCTCGCTGTCTGCCAAACCCTGCCCCACCTATCTGCTTCTGTTAGCTCAACTCATGGGTTCTGACTCATGGATAAATCTGCAAAGCAGCAAAAACCACTACATGCACCCTAACCCTCCATCCCCCTCCTCTCTGTCCCCGTTACAGGTACAGGCTGCGTAAGAGGGCGGAGCTGGACTCTCTGGAGGAGGAGCTGCACGGCCTTGAGGGACAGAACCGGGAGCTACGCGACAAGGCGGAGTCTGTGGAGCGAGAGATCCAGTATGTCAAAGATTTACTGATCGAGGTGTACAAAGCTCGCAGCCAGCGGCTCAAACAGGACGGCAGCGCCTGAGAGGGCCCCCTCCCTCCCTCGATCCCCCCCCTCTCCCCTCCCCGGCCAGCACAGAGAGAACCACCACATCAAGAGCACCAACCGGCACGATTCCAAGGGTAGTTGCATGATTCTGGTAGTTCTTATCAAGATAAAAAAAAAAGCAAAGTTGCAGAGAAGTAAACAGAAAGAAACTTTTTCCTAAAGAGAGAAAATCAAAAAGAGGAGTGCGGAAGTGGATGAGTGAACTGAGAAAAGCCATAGCCAGGTGGCTTCCTGAGGAGATGCTGAACTAGTCCGTGACCACTGTGATCCAAACCGTCCTCACAGCCTTCCCGCCGCCACCGCGTCCCAGCCGGCGCCCACGGAGCCACACCTGAACCCTCTCTGGACTCCTGCTAGTGATGAAATTTGCTCGTTTTTTTTTTTGTGACACATCAGCAGCACCAAGGCAGACTTGTACTAAATAAATCTCTATTTTATTTTTATTCATTTATTTCTACCTGATAACTTATTGTTTGCTTCAAACAATCAAATGAAGAGAAGAGGCCTGCAGGCGGAGGACGTGTGAAACACGCTTCATGATGTTCATTATGCAGACGTGTAGAGAACCTGAATCGCTAACATGTTGACACACGGAGACGCGATGCATGTTGGATTTTGGAAAAGCATGTGTGAGTTTTATTTACTGCATGGCTTCACCCCATCAGCCTGCCACTTCCCGTCACCTCTTTCTGTCTCGGCTGTATTTCTGTGGATAAACAATCGCCTCCCATGGCAACGCTAACCTCTCTAGACTCCTGCTACGACTCCCTGAGGGATATTCTTGACAATTGCACTGCAAAAACTATCCAGTGTTAAGTGTATTTACCCTTAATTTGAGTCGGTAAATAAGACGATTTGCCAATGGAATGAATTTCTACTCTTAAAATAAGATAATTAGATAATCTGCTGTTGAAATAAGACAATGTAATTTTTTTTTTATTTCAAAGGTAAAATGTCTTATTGGCAAAGTGTCTCACTTACCTCCTCAACTCAAGAAAAAGTGCACTTATTTTAAGAAAAATTGACTTATTTAGATTTAAACTTTTTGCAGTGAGACCAAACTTAAGAATCTACACTGGAAAAACGATCTAGAAATAGGACATTTCTTAAATTAAGTGTATTTACCCCTAATTTAAATAGAAAAATAAGATGATCTGCCAATGGAATGAGTCTATTTACTCTTAAAATAAGATAATTATATAATATGCGCTTGAAATAAAACAATGCAATAGTTTTATTTCTTATTTTAAATGTAAATTGTTTTGATCCATTGTCAAAGTTTCACACTTACTTCCTCACTTCAAGAAAAAATGCACTTATTTTAAGAAAAAAAATGATTTCATTTTTTTCTAGTGTTCAGGTCTTTCTGTTCTTTGACGTCTCTGTCAGGATAATCTGGAACCGATTGTACGGCTTCTCTCTGCCGTTGGACTGCTGTTCTTTCCCCTGCATGCTGCTCCATGTGATTTAGTTTCGCAGCCATCAGAACGTCGTGTCCAGCGGCTAAGAGGACGACGTGGGGTCGGGGGTTGCAGACATCAGGAGTAAGAGTAGAGGTGGGATTAAGGATGCAGAACGGAGCGACTCCTTCCCCTGTTGAGCTGAAATTAAATCATCGCATCCAGACGACCGCAACCAGGGGTGAATGTGTTAACAAGCCCCCCCCCCCCAAAAATCAACATTTAACCACTTTGTTCATTCATGAGAATCGGTCTCCCTCGGGGCTGAGCGCAGTCGTATCAAACTCCACCAGTCAACAGACAACAGAAGTTGCCCATCTTATCTCCTACAGCTTGAAGATGGTGTGTGTGAAGGGCTCTGTGTGTGTGTGTGTGTGTGTGTGAAATCTCTTGGTATCTCCCCTAGCAGTTGTAGGCCTTTCAAGTGAATGAGGCAATATCGCACAATACTTGCAGGAGACGGAGAGAAGCTGGAGTGAAGTGTGAGAACGAGAGCGAGCTCGGCTGATGGAGGATGTTGTTAAAGCCCATCGGTTCTGTCTTCTGTTTGTAAAAACAACAAAGAATCATTATAACTCGACATTGATTTGTTTCTGTTTGTGTAAGATATGACATGGAAATGAAAAACCAAATGGATCCTGGTTTGAGTTTAGAATTTAATCACCACTGGGAAACATCTTTAACGATGTGTGTAAATAAATAAAACTGAACAGGTGAAAACCTGGAGTTTGTGATCATTTCTATGAGCATGCTGCAACCAATGAGGCCAGAGAGGTTATACACTGCAAAAATGATATAGGAATAAGCAAAAATATCTTAAATTATGTGTAATTCCCCTTAAATTGAGACAATTTGATGCAGAAATCAGTTTTTTACACTTAAAATAATAATAATTGGATCATATGTAGTTGAAATAAGACAATGTAATTGTTTTTTCTTACTTTAAATGTAAATTGTCTTGTTCCATCGCAAAGTGTCTCCCTTACACTGGAAAAACAATCTAGAAACAAGTAAACATTTCTTAAATTAACTGTATTTGTCCTTGATTTGAGCAGGTAAATGAGATAGTTTGCCAATGGAATGAGCATTTTTACTCTTAAAAACAGATAATTAGATAACATGCACTTGAAATAAAACAATGCAATTGTGTTTTCTTATTTTAAGTGTAAATTCTCTTTTACCTCCTCAATCCAAGAACAAATGCAGTTATTTTAAGAAAAAAAATTACTTATTTAGATTTACATTTTTTGCATTGTATGGTTTATTTTGTTAAATGACAGGAATTATTTTTTTTTATTCAAAATATTTTAATCCAGTTTCCCACACTGCAAAAAATTTAAATGTGTTTTTCCTAAAATTAGTGCATTTTTTCTTGAATTGAGGAGGAAAGTGAGACATTGCTAAAGGAAAGAGACAATTTACACTTAAAATAAAAAAAAAAAAACTATTGCCTTTTCTTATTTATACTGCATATTATCTAATTATCTTATTTTAACAGTAAAAGTATCTATTTCTGGGCAAATCATCTTATTTACCTACTCAAATTACTGGAAAGTACACTTCATTTAAGAAATCTAGATTCTTTTTGCGGTGCAGGTCTGATAAGTGCAGGTGATAAAAAATAAAGCAACTAAATTTAAGACATTATACTGTGTTCTTTTATCTAAAGAGAACAAACAGAATCTTTTTCAGAACAGTCTATTTTACCTCTATTGTATGTTTTTAATAATTTTAGTTCTATTTACTGTTTTTTTTATTGTGCCCTGCAAAAAAAAAAAAAAAAGTAGAAATAAGTCAATATTTCGTAAGTGTTTTTAGCCTTAGATTGAGCAGGTAAATAAGATCATTTGTAAATGGAACGAGTATTTTTACTACTAAAATAAGATAATTAGATAATATGAACTTGAGTAACACAATATAATTGTTTTTTTTTCTTATTTTAAGTGTAAATTGTCTCACCTCTTTAATTCAAGAAATAATCCACTAGTTTTAAGAAAAAATTTAGATTTCAATTTTTTTTTCCAGTGTGAAAAAAGAATATAAAAAGGGTAAAAAGAAATAAGCAGTGAATTTTACAGCTCAGGTCCGGATAGAACCAGATTACCTAAAGATTAAACCTCTCTTTAAATGGGACCACCTCAGCCTCCAGTTTTATGGTCTATTGAACATATATCCGTAAAGAGAGGATTATCCATTAGATAAGTATCACAAAGGAACGCTGTAACAACAAACTGACATATAATTCGAAGAGAGGACATTTATTTAAGAATAAAAAGCAGAATATTCCCTGTGTGGATTCATCAGGAGCTCCATTTACCTCCAGGTGTCACTATAGTCTCACTCAACAGTGTGTTGGTCTCTTTGTAACCGGCTGCCTCAGGTTGGTAAGGTTAAAGCAGACTGTTACAGCAGGAAAAGATGCAAAGTAGTAAATAAAGACTAAAAATAAACCATCAAAAACTGCATTTGTGTGAGTCGGAAGAAAAACGGTACAGAGTGAAATAACATCTATTGAGCCTCTCTGGCCAATGCTGTGATCAAACAGCTTTCTCTGTGACTGCAGCTGCTAGTCTACAGGGGGAGGCCTCCATCTGTTTATTCAGAGTACAGACTGCAGATTTAACCTCTGCAACATAACAAATGCATGGCCAGATAAAAAGATCAATTAGGCTTTTTTTAAGGTTGTTGCATGAGTCGGTTTGGAGGTTTAAGATCTTTATCCTCTGTCATGGTTTAAGGTTCTTTTGGATCTTTTGATTTATTTTTTATTTTTCAGCCACTCTATCTTATCAAAAAAGAAAGTTTTAAATGAAGACAGGGGGTGTCTGCGTCACAGGCTAAAACCACTGGATTGCTCATTGCCCGTTGGTAGTACGGGGTTAAAGTGAAGCCACTGGTCGCCATATTGGTACTCCCTAGTTAGACCAGTCGCAATGTAAACAATTCGTGCGACCACAGCATCAAACAACACAGATGTTCTCATTTTCAGGGAGAATTAAGACTTTTTAAATAAACATAAATTCATCACTTTGACACACACTGGCTGTTTCATAGCATCAGAAGATTACTTTAACTTAAAAAGTAAAAATTAGGCCCATCACATTAAATAGACATTATGAAGTCAATGAAGTCTATAAATCAAGTAATATAATATATTATACAAATCCATCACAATAAAATGAATGTGTTAATGGAGCAGAATAATACAGATGAGAAAAATACCAAAAGTGCAAAATTGATGATGTAGATTTAATATACAGTATTTATTACATTGTTATGGTAATTACAACTGATAATTTGAAAAAAACTTTACATACACATACACTATATATATATATATATATATATATATATATATATATATATATATATATATATATATATATACACCACCGTTAGTTGCTGGAAATGGGCCTCTATACACCTATACACCTATGTAGATATTGCACCAAAAAACAGACATTTGCAGCTAGAATAGTCATTTACCACATTAGCAATGTATAGAGTGTATTTCTTTAAAGTTAAGACAAGTTTAAAGTTATCTTCATTGAAAAGTACAGTGCTTTTCCTTCAAAAATAAGGACATTTCAATGTGAACCCAAACTTTTGAATGATAGTGTATATATATATATATATATATATATATAAATAAATGTTGCACTGATACCGATACCTGGCTGTGCAGTATTGGCCGGTACCGATAACATTTGTTTAAAATTGATGTGTGTGTATATACTGTATGAAGAACTGCATCCTACTTGGATGTAAAATAATCACCATCATGGTTTTGTCAAGCTGCTGCCTACCTTTGTGAAGCAGGAAAAAGACTAAAACAAAGTGAATCCTGTAGAACTTTTATTGCCTACCTGGAATGGGTGACAATAGTTGAATAAACGTTTGGCTCTCAAAATGGTATCTGTGCCCCATTTGTTGGTACTCGTTGATACTGGTACCGGTATCGGTGCAACACTAATATATAAATATATATATATATATATATATATATATGATTATAATTAATTTTTTTTATTTTTTTATTTTAATCTATAATTGTGTAATTTTGGCTGCCTCTTTACAATGGCTCCTTTGCAAAATTCCCTTTAGATCTTAATGAAACATTCCTGATTAAATCAATGAAAGACCTATCAAAGGATCACCATAAAGTTCAAAGGATTTAAATTTTGTTAAATTGTGTTACTACTTTTGCAATGAAATGTCCAATCCAGTATTCTTGCAAATTTGTTCATTTTTTTGGCACCTTCAGCAGAATCCAGTCAGTTTAGACTCCATATAAGAAAATGCTGCTAAAGTTACTGACCAGTAACATCAGCAGTCCCTGAGTGGACTATCATGAACATAGGCATCATGTCATCATTGCATCAGAAATTCCATATGGGAATTTCTATGCACAGCGAAGTGGTGGTCATAGGAAGACATGTGTATTAAAGAAAGAAGATGAAGGCAACACAGGAACGTATTGGAGCCAGTGGGGGAGAAGTATGTGAGAGAGGAGGGATATGATGCAAGAGGGAAGCTGAAAAGCAGGAGGATGGGTAGGAGGTGGGGTAGAAGGAGCGCATCCAGGCTGGAATAGTGTAAGGAGATGCAGCTCACTGTGCAAAATGGCCTGCAGCTCTGTTCAAGGCATGTGTGCATAGCAAGAGGGCTTTAAATTTTAAATGAGTGTCTGGATACAACTGCAGAGGAGTGCGGAGGGGGAGAGGATAGGAAAGTGGGGAAAAAATCTTAGGTTTGAATTTTTGACTTTTGTTTGACATGTACAGCTGGTTGAACAGCTCACAGGCAGAACATTCTCTCACTAGGGGGCGCAGTCACATCAAATTCAAATACATGGACATTCTGGCAAGATTGTTGATGGTATGTTTGGCTAACTCTTGTTCTTCTGTGAAGGTTTCTAATAGACAACTGCTAGGAGTGAAGAAATCCCTCTGAGGAGTGATGTAACAGGTACCGACATCCCTGTTAGCTTATGTCCATTTTCAGGACAAAAGAAATGCAATGGTTAGGGAGAAAAGGGCAAAGAAGATTCTATTCTGAAGGAATTTAAGAAGACGGAAATGACTCATAAAAGACGACATGAAAGAAGCAGTCGATTCATACAAAAACTAAACAAACAATTGGTAGAAAATGTATTCCTTGTATAATTATACTTTAATTTCCTTTTTTTAGACTTCTATGTTATTTACAGTGTTCCTTGTCATTAGCCTATGGTAAATAATTTGTAGATCTTCCTGTTAAAATATAGCCATAAGTAGACTAAGCACAGCAACACCTTCATAGGATAATCCATTAATATTATATGTCCACAGCCAAAACAAGGTATTTTCAATACTCATAATACTCATTTTAATACTCAAGGTATTTTCTCCATTGAGCAGCCTATAGCAGCATATAGTTATGCTGCTATAGGCTGCTCAGTGGAGAAGTGGGTAGCATTGCTACCTAGCAGCTAGAAGGTTCCGGTTTCAATTTGTAGCCCGGGGTTTTTCTGCATGGAGTTTGCATGTTCTCCGTGAGCATGCGTGGGTTCTCTCCGGGTACTCCGACTTCCTCCCACAGTCCAAAAACATGACTGTTTAGGTTAATTGATTTCTCTAAATTCTCTTTAGGTGTGAGTGAATGGTTGTTTGTCCTGTCTGTCTCTGTGTTGCCCTGCGATGGACTGGAGACCTGTCCAGGGTGGACCCCGCCTCTCAGCCAAGGACAGCTGGAGACTGTCCTTGGGTGTTGTGAGCACCCCTCACAACACCGCCTGGGATAAAGTGTGACGGAAAATGGATGGATTTCTAATCTTTTCATGTGTTTATTCATGTGTTGGCTAAAGACAAGCTAACAAAACTGACCGCATAATATGCCATGATGACATTACTTGACTCAGGGTTTAAATGTTAATGTTCATGTGTTTTCTCATATGCTCATTATATTTTGATGACCAAATTATGATTATAAGTCAGTTAATGGGAGTCCTCATGTTTGCTAGTTACTAGCTCATTTAAAGAAGGCTAAGAATCAATTAACTACAACAATTGTGACTAAACTGTTTTTGGGGGCCAAGAATCTGCTAGACAGGGAGCAACAAGAATGGAGCAATTAGAAGCCAAACGTTTGCTGGCAAAGAAATATTTTTTTAGGAAGTAATTGCTTCATCATTTGCCAGGAAAACCACTCAGATGAGGTACATGAAAGCACAGAGACCAGCAGCCTGGGTTTGCCTTGACAAGAAGAAACAAAGGGGAGTTTAGTTCATTGAAGAAAAACCTTAGATAAAGAAAACAACACTCAACATAAATCTGTAACAGTCTGTCAGCAGTTTGCCAAGGTTTGGCACTTTACATGCTGTCACCTTCACAACATAAAAAACATTAAAAGTCTCATGAGCAACAACAATTACCGACTCCCTGTAGGTGAGTCCCTGATCGCTGGAATTCCTCTTTTCTTGGAATCAAGGCTTAAAATCATATTTTCCTATTATTGTTCAAAGTTACTGAAATGTTTTGGGGCAAAACATGTTGTACAGACATTTAGCCCCCGATATACGAGATTTCAAGTCAAGGAAATTAAGGGTTAGTGTTGGCCTAGTGGTTAGAACAGTCCGCTTGTGTTCTGAGAAGGTTGCAAATACCCGGTTCAATCCCTACGGCCTCCACTCTGGGTTCCTGAGCAAAACCCTTAACCCCTGATTACTCCCTGGGTGCCACACCATGGCAGTCCACTGCTCCCCAAGGGGATGGGTCAAGATGCAGATAACGAATTTCCCCATTGTGGGACAATAAAGGGATTTACAGCAACTTACAACTAAATTGGACATGCAGTGTTCTAAGTAGGTGTGCAGATTAGACCCACCTCATTCAGTAGCTGGGCAGAACAAATACATGGCATGGAGATGACTTGTTGACTCCACTGACCCTATCTCCTGTGTAAGGTCTTCAGAAGAAGGCCAAAGTGCTCTAAATCCTTAGTTCTAATGAAGGCACAGAGAGCAGCATTTCAGATCAGCTGCAGCTGTCTGATGTACTTTTCAGGCAAACCTATAAAGACACTGCTGCAGTGATCAGTTTTACTAAAGATCAAAGTATGAATGAGCTTTTTCTAGATCGTGATTGGACATTAGTCCTTCAATCCTGGAAATGCTCTTCAGTTGATAAAAAGATACGTATGTCCACATCACTAGCGGACATCGTCGGTGTTATTTCATTATTTTAGGTATAATTTCTGCATTTTTATTTGTTTATGACTAAACAAATGAAAATGCAGTAAATCTGAGACTACATTAATTATTAATGTTACCATTGTTGGATCATAAACAATAATATTAGTTTTGGACATAGAGAACCAATGTCCAAACTGATACTAAACATAATTATTGTGTTAAGAGGAATAAGGTTTGCCCAGTGTTAGGAGACTCAAGCTTCTGCAACCCTCCCCCAGCCCAAGACAGTCAGAGTTTCTCATTTCATGAGAATGCGAGTACGGACTCGTGTCCACGCCAAGTATGTTCTTGAGAAGAACCCAGGAAAGTATGGACTAATGCAGTCGTCGTGTTTGCTAGTTACTAACTCAATAAAAGAAGGCTAAGAATCAATTAATTATTTATAATGGATTCTGTTGGTTATTTTGCCAAATAATGTTGGAGAGTAAACAGGTTTTTGGGGCTAAGAATCTGCTGGACAGGCAGCAACAAGAATCGAGGATTGAGAAGCCAAATGGTTGCCGGCAAAAGAAATGTTTGTTTAGGAAGCAATTGTTTCTTCTTTTTTTTCTCCTTTTTACTTCTGCCTGCTGTTTTCTTCTACCATCTTTTTCTCCTTGGGGGAAAACTGTGTGCTACAGTCCAGAGCACTTTTATAGAGAACCAAACCAAAACAAAGAGAGCCCTGACATCCTCATTAAGACACTACATAAAATGTACAACTAAAGATACTATATAATACAAGATAATGCCGTGTCCCTTAATGTACATCTCACTATGGCTGCTGTGGTTCACTACAAAAACAAATTTTCAAAAAGGAACATTTATCACAAAATTCCATCCAATTGCAGAGCATCAAACATCAAAGGGAAAAAAAATATATATATATATATATTTAACCCTCTGATGCATGAATTATGAAAGCATTGATCAAGATTTTTTTCTCAAGGGTTTTTCTTATTCTTAGGACATGAAAAAAAATGTTTAACTTTTTTTTTTTCAAAAATATTGTTGTTTCATGAAGTTACAGATATGTCCACTGGAGTGGACTATGCGCACATGAGAACTCAATATAAAATATTATGAATTTATTAAAAAAAAAAATAATCTAGTATTCTGTTGTAAAAAATGCAGACTATTGATTCATTTTATGCTTTGAAAAATATTTCAACATGTTTTGTTTAATTTTTTACATTATAAAGGCACAATGTTATGAACCGAATAAGGAAACCAATGACACTCATAGCTTACTGAAGTGACTGAAATTCCTCAGGATCTGCTGCTGCCTTGAATGTCTCCTGAAGTGTACCTAGGAAGGGTCTTATAATGGGGAGCCTATATGTGTTTGCTGGGCGGTAAGGTTTCACTATAGAAACCATAGAATTAAAGAGATATTTACTTTGTAGTAGCTGTCCACTACAGTGACCACTATGCACCAGAGGGATTTCATCCTACAACAGGACAATATATATATATATATATATATATTCTATATATATATATATATATATATATATATATATATATATATATATATATATATATATATATATATATATATATATATATATATATATATAAGAAACTGAGAAACTAAAGATCTCTTTAGAAAGAACATCAGAATCAACCAGCAAAACTACTCTATCCAGCAAAATTCTACAATAACTATCAGATTATGATTAGTATAATGGTAAAAAAATTATTCCCACACTAATATTTTTAAACATTTGGAAGTATGAAGAGAAGCGGGCGAAGCACTGATCCTTAAGGTACTTCAACCCTGGAGTTTAAAGATTTGTTGTTACCAAGTAAAATCTGTTGGACAAATAAGGGTAAAACCAGTCTAATGGTGTTTCCTTTTAATTCAATTAAATTCACTTCTGTTTATTTATATAGAGCTATTCAGAACATACATATCATCTCAAGGCAAGTTCTAGAAACTCTTTATTTTTTTTCCCAAAATCTTTTTTTGGAAAAAGTCAGAGGTAGAAACAATAAACCGTCTTCATGGTTACAAAAGACTTTCCGTTTTTCAAACTTTATACACATTCAAAAACCATACCCTCCCCCCAACCCGACAGGACCCAAAAATAATTACAATGATTGTGATTGTAATGAATCAAAAAAAAAAAAAAACACTGCACCAATAGACTTCAGTTTTTATTTGTTAAATGTGGGCAGGCATCAGAATAAACAAATAAAACAGTAAGTGAATAGCTCGACCCACATTCCAAGGTCCTCTTGACCAACAAAGTATGCCTTTGTGTATGCTCAGCTTTTTAATTAAAACCAGACAATCTTTCAATTTAATGCCATGTTGGTGGAAGTTCTTGGAGTCCACTAAAGTATTAGAGGAAGGGTTCCCACACAGATTGAAATTTGTCTGAGCGCCTTATAGAAAATTTGATTTTTCTCCAAGTGCAAAACTAACATTACTGTACATCTTTCAATCACTGAGCAACAGTAGGTGGCGCAATTGACTTAGCAGCATTTAGAAGCAGCATTTAGTTCCTATGCTCCACGTATCTGGAACAAACTTCCAGAAAACTGTAAAAGTGCAGAAAGCCTGAGTTCCTTTAAATCAAGACTAAAAACACATTTGTTTACCATTGCCTTCGACTGTTCTAGTTAAACAGTTCAACTGAAACATCATTAGTTCAACTTTTTATTTTCTTTAGTCCAACTGTTTTTAATATTCTTTTTTGTTTCTGCGTTTTTTATTTTATTTTTTTCCTACTTGCTTTGATTCTGTTTTTTTCCCTATATTTTAATCATTTAAAGCACTTTGCATTGTATTTGGACTGACTTGTGCTATACAAATTAATTTGCCTTGCCTTGCCTTGCCATTAGACCCATATTATATCAACATACGTTTTGGCAAGACCAAAACATGATGAGTCGGAAGGTCTCGGGGAGATCGAGAGGACGCCAGGTGTGCGAGCGGTTGGTGCGAAGCGGAGAAAAGGCGGTTGACATTAACTGGTTTGTGACTGGATCGGGATGTCAACTAAGTCAGATGGGGGTGCTGAGAATGACATGGATTTTGATGAGTGGACACCGGTAGGAAGAGGAAGAGGTAGAGGGAAGGCGAAGGTTCTGAAAAAGGATAGAGTAATTGGTAGCCAGAACAGTAAACGAAGTTTGGAAGAGTACAGCTCAGATGAAGAAAACAGATCAGTCAGGAAGAAAATAACAAAGAAGAATTTAAGGTAATTCTTAAATTCAGGAACGAAGATATAAATGTTAACCTAAGCCCGATTCAAGTTTCAAGGGAAAGAAACTAGGGGAGGTGGAATTTGTTAAAACATTACGAGATGGAAACATGTTGATAAAATGCAAATCTGAAGAACAAAAGAATAAATGCATGCAGATTGACAACATTTGCAAAAAAGTTGTTAGTGAGAAATTAATTGTTGGAGAAAATAGAGTATCACGTGGTGTTATCACTGGCATTCCGCTGGAGGAGGATTTAGAAAGACTCAAAAAGAATATACAGGGGGGAGAAGTTCGGAGATTGAAAAGATTGCAAAAGCATGTAAATGGAGAAAAAATAGAGAGCCTAACGATTCTTTTGGAGTTTCAAGGAGAAGTCCTTCCTGATAAGATTAAAATTGGATTCATGAGTTTTTCTGTAAGACCATATGTCCCTCCCCCTTTGCGCTGTTTTAAATGCCAAAGGTATGGTCATATCGCAGCAGTATGTAAAGGGAAACAAAGATGTGCCAGATGTGGAGGAGATCCTCGATATGATGAATGTGGAGTGGAAGTACAAATGAAATGCTGTAACTGTGGGGGTCAGCATAATGTAGCATATGGAGGGTGTGAGGCAAGGAAAAGGGCAGCAGAAATTCAACAGCTGAGAACAATTAAAAACATCACTTATGCAGAGGCAGCAAAAAGTGTTCAAGAGAAAAGAACGGTTCAGAAAAGTCAACAAGTAATGTCTAGCACAAGTGCTGATCACAGTCAAACTTTAAAATCTGGAATGGAGATCACAATGGATAAATTAATATTATTCATGGCATATGTAATCAACTGCACTGATCAAGTAAAACAGAAAACAGAAAAAATTAAAATTATAGTGAAAGGTGCAGAAAAATTTTTGGCCGTGAAGAATTTATCTTGGGAACTAATAAATAAAAGCTTGAAATGGATGGAAAACAAGGCGGAGGGGAAATTCAATGATTATCTTACAATGGAATGCAAGAAGTCTAATGGCAAATGGTCAAGAATTGAAAGGATATGTAAACTGTTTAGAAATTAAACCAGATATTATTTGTGTTCAGGAAACATGGCTTAGACCAGAACTAGATTTTGTGATTTCAGGATATGATAGCATTAGAAGGGATAGGGAGAAAGAAAGTGGAGGAGGTTGTATAATATTTGTTAAGCAAGGGATTCAGTATAGGTTTATAGATAAAGGATCATCTTTAGAATGGGTATCTGTGGAAATTTGGATTAACAAAGAAAATATTAGGATAATAAACTTTTATAATCCCTGTAAAAAACTTAGTTTGGATGAAATAGAGGAAATGTTTAAAAATCTAGGAAAAAGTCTAATCTGTTGGGGAGATTTTAATGCTTTTAGCACTGTATGGGGTCATAAAAATGATGAAAACGGAGAAGTGGTAGAACAAATAATGGATAAGAAACAGTTGGTCTGTATTAATAATGGAGAAAGAACAAGAATTGATTTTAGTAATGGAAATGAATCAGCGCTAGATCTAACTCTAGTATCAGCGAATTTTGCTGGGATTAGTAATTGGAAAGTTTTAAAAGAATCAACATTAGGAAGTGATCATTATCCTATTGTTATTGAAATCGGTTTAGAAATAGAGAAAGTTGTTAATAGAAATATAGAAAAATTGAATTTTAAAAATGTTGATTGGGAAAAATATAAAATAATAAGTGATGAAAAAATGCTAAAGGTTAATTTAAATTTTGATATAGATAGTGTAAATTCTTCTATATGCGAAGCTATCTTAGGAGCGGCCCGAGGAACGATTCAAAAGAAAAAAGGAAATTATAAGAGAAAAATAGTACCATGGTAGACAAAGGAATGTGATTTGGCAATTAAATCTAGAAATAAAGCTTTTAGATTGCTAAAGAGAAATCAGAATTTTGAGAATTTGTTGGCATATAAAAAGTCACAAGCTTTGGTTAAAAGAACAGTAAAAAGTGCTAAAAAGGTTTATTGGGGAAATTTCTGTAATTCAATAGGAAGGGAAACAAATATTTCAAAAATCTGGGGAATGATTAAAAGAATGAATGGAATTAGAAGGGAATATGGTTATCCAGTTCTTAAGAATGGAGATGAAATGGCTCTAAATGAGGAGGAGAAGGCAAATATGCTGGGTAGGAAATTTGTTGAAATACATAGTAGCAATAACTTAAATATAGAAGAAATAAGGAAAAGAGCTTCTATTATTAAAGAAAATAGTAATCTATTAGAAGTAGATACAGAATATAATGATCTATTGAAGAATTCCTTTTCATTATTATATAGGAAAACAAAAAAATCTTCTCCAGGAAAAGATAATATCTCTTATATTATGATTAAAAAACTTAGTAATTCATCTAAAAAGATATTAGATTTCTTTAATAAGATATGGGAAGAGGGTTATTTACCTGTGGCATGGAAGGAAGCAATTATAGTTCCAATTTTAAAGCCAGGGAAAGAGAAGTCAAATCCCAAAGTTATAGGCCCATTGCTTTGACATCACATATATGCAAAACAATGGAAAGAATGGTAAATGAAAGGCTAAGTTATTTTGTGGAGAAGAAGGGGTTTTTGTCAAAATTTCAGAGTGGATTCAGAAAAGGTAGAAGTACTTTGGACCCTGTTTTGTGTCTAGAACATGAAAGCAGAAAAGGGCAAGTTAATAAGGAGAGTGTGGTGGCTGTCTTCTTCGACATAGAGAAAGCCTATGATATGATGTGGAAAGAAGGGTTTTTAATTAAATTAAGAAAAATGGGAGTCAGAGGATCAATGTTTAATTGGATAAAACATTTCTTACATAATAGATCTATACAAGTAAGAATAGGTCAACAATTGTCAGAAAAATATTTTGTTGAAAACGGAACACCTCAAGGAATCATTGTGAGTCCTTTGTTTTTCTCTATTATGATTAATGATATGTTTGATAAGTTAGAGAGTGGGATGGGTTGTTCATTATTTGCTGATGATGGAGCAATCTGGAAGAGAGGTAAGAACTTGAAATTCATAGTTAAGAAATTACAAGAAGCAATTTATAGTATCGAAGAGTGGTCATATAATTGGGGTTTTAAAATTCAATAGATAAGACAGAGACTTTATTTTTCACTAGGAAGAAAGTATCTAGTGATTTAAAATTATATTTGTATAAACATGATTTAGAAAGAGTAAAGGAGTTTAAGTTTTTGGGTTTGTGGATGGATGAAAAACTGACCTGGAGTAGTCATATTCAAAAAGTAGTGGATAAGTGTAAGAGAGTTTTAAATGTTATGAGCTGTTTGGTGGGGAGAGAGTGGGGCGCTGAGAGGAAAGCGTTAAAATCAATTTATACGGGTTTAATAAGATCTGTATTAGATTATGGCAGCCTGGCATTTGGATCAGCATCAGAAACACTTCTTAAGAAATTAGATATTATTCAGTTTCAGGCCTTGAGGTTGTGTACAGGAGCCATCAAACAACTCCAATCTCAGCTTTGTTAGTTGAAATGGGGGAAATATCACTTTACCTTAGAAGATTACAGTTAAGATTATCTTACTGGAGTTATTTAAAGGGTCATTATGAAAACCATCCATGTCAAGAAATTTTAAAACCTAGTTGGGAAAAAGGGAAAAAACTTTAAAATCCTTTGGTTGGGAGATAGAAAGTGATATTAAAAATGTTCAGTTATCATCCATAAAAATGAGTGATACAGTTCCTCTGTCACTGGTTCATCCATCTCTATTTAATGAAATCATTGTAGACTTATCATTGTTGAAGAAGAGGGAAAAAGGAAATTTTTCAGAATCTTGCTCAGTCCAATCATATATAAAAAATAAATATTTTGGTTATGTTCAAGTGTATACAGATGCATCTAAAAGCCTAAGTAACAACAATGGGGTGTCATTTATCGTCCCAGAATTTAATATTAAAAAATGTAAGAGGATTTCTGATGACGAATCAGTGTTTACAGGGGAAATGATGGGAATTATTTTGGCTTTGAGTTGGATTGAAGAGATTCGTCCTTTAAGAAGTTTAATTTGTTCTGATTCAAGCTCATCGTTATATTCAATTAAAAATAATCAGTCCAATAGTAGACCAGGCCTTCTATTGGAGATTCAGTTAATACTTTTTAGAATTCAGGCCATGGGATTAATTGTCATTTTTTCATGGGTTCCATCTCATATAGGAGTAATAGGAAATGAATTGGCAGACGGATATGCAAAAGAAGCTTCAAAAAACAGTTACATTGAGATACTGATTCCATTTAGTAAAGAGGAGATAAAATCTATTATAAAACAAAAGGTTAAGGAAAGATGGCAGAAGCAGTGGGAGGAGGAAAGAACTGGTAGATGGCTTTATAGCATTCAAAGGAAAGTTGGGGTAATGAGGGGGACAGGACGAAGTAGAAAAGAAGAAAATATCATATCCAGGTTACATTTTGGTCATACAGGCTTTAACAGTACATTATTTATAATAGGAAGACATCCATCAGGAAATTGTGAATTTTGTTTTGAAGAAGAGACAGTAGAACATGTTTTGTTGTTATGTCCAAAGTACTCTGAGGAGAGAAAGAAATTAGAATATGGACTTCTAAAGAATAAGTTACAGTTAAAAATATCAGATATGTTGGGATATTGCTGCTCTTCTGAATATTTACGGTATTTAATAAGATTTCTTAAGAAAACTAAACTGATAGAAAGGATTTAGTTTTTTTTTTTTTTTTTTTTTTTTAAGTTGCGTCCTGATCCACACTCCTTACCAGTAGGTGGCGGTAATGCACACCAATAAGTTGCTTGTCAACCGCCATTAAAACAAGAAACAACAACAACAAAACATATGAGTCAAATCTACAACATTAACATGACATCTGATACAATTGCTGTCAATTTTTGTGTATATGGAAGAGATCCTTGCTCTACTCTAGTACAAGCGATGGACAACCTTAAACTGAATGATATTTAGTTTTGCACAAGACGTGCCACTGTTCATTCTTATTAAAGTGTCAGTCCAAGTGTCTTCTGAGATTTCAGTTCCAAGTTCGTTCTCTCACTGATTTCGGATCTTGTCCAAGTTGACGATGTCCGTTTTCATTATGATTGCGTAACAGTGTGTGATGAAACCTTTCAGAAAAAAAATAGCCTTCAAAATTAAGTCCAAAAGTGATTCCCTTGGAAGAGTAGGAAATTGTGGGCTGTGGTTTCTAGCAAATTGGCGAGCTTGAAAATACTGAAACATGTCCTTTTGCTGAAGTTCATATTTGGAAAACAAATCCCATATTGAGCCCATATGTATAATGTAGATATTACTACGGGGTTGGAAGTGAACCTGGAAATCTTCATTGGAAACTTAGAGGAAACCAAAGCGAGAGGAGACGATGATATGCATGACATGTACTCCATTTCAAACCAATCTGTATCAGCAGACTGAATCCAATATGCTATTTTATGGAAATTTGCTGCCAAATATTAAGCTCTAAAGTTTGGCAGAGCCAACCCCTCTTCCACCTTTGATCGTTGTAAGAACTTCTTAATTCTAGGGTTCTGACCCTTCCATATAAATTAGATATAAATTTGTCAAGTTTAATGAAGAAGAAAGATTTTGGCAAAAAAATAGGAAGACATTGAAATAAAAATAAAAATTTTGGCAAAACATTCATTTTAATGCAGTTCACTCTGCCTGCCATGGTTACATGTAGAACACTCCATCTTTGCAAATCTGAATTCAATTTAGACATAAGTGGTGCTAAATTTTCATCAAAGAGGTTTTTGAATGAAAGTGTTATATTGATACCTAAATACTTAAAACCTGACCTAGAAATATGAAATGGTAGTGCTTGGTCTGAGATTTGCATGGTTAGACTGTATATGGGTAGATACTCATTCTTTGCTAGATTAAGTTTATATCCTGAGATCTGACCAAAGTTGCACAACACTGAAATCCATCCATCCATCCATCCATCCATCCATCCATCCATCCATCCATCCATCCATCCATTATCTGACATGCTTGTCCCAAGTGGGGTCGCAAGGGGTGCTGGTGCCTATCACCAGCAGTCAATGGGCGAGAGGCGGGATCCACCCTGGACAGGTCGCCAGTCCATCGCAGGGCAACACAGAGACACACAGGACAAACACCTATGAGAATTTAGAGAAGCCAATTAACCTAACAGTCATGTTTTTGGACTGTGGGAGGAATCCGGAGTACCCGGAGAGAACCCACGCATGCTCAGGGAGGACATGCAAACTCCATGCAGAAAGACCCCGGGCTGCGCCCACTGCCCCACTGAGCAGCCCCAACATTGGCATACAATGACAACTTTGTTTCTAATCTCCATCTTCTAATACCTCTTATTGAGGGGTTGATTTGAGAGTCAGGGCTAGTGGTTCTTAGTCTGACGTAGTCCTACTCAATTCTAGTCAGAATATGAGTCTGATACTGCTCCATAGAGCTGTGATTATGGGGCGTGTTTCGAACGAACCAGGAAAAAAAATGCCTCTGCCCTCAATTGGATAGACCTACAACCAATAAGAGCAACGGAGTGCGTGACGTATGTTAAGCGACGCATAGTTGTTGTCAACAAAAATCAAAGCGTGCAGTTGCACGCCTAGAATAAGAAGATGAGCCTTGATCGCGTTTCTCTGTTCCTCTTTTAAAATTAATTTGCTGTCGACATCTTCTAGAACAGACCTAATAGCAGAATCTACACACCTCAACTCTCCAGCGGCAGCCATTGTTGTTGTCACCCAAGTGACGTGGTTGACGTGGTTGAGTACGTTACTGTTGATCATCTGTCCATCATCGTATAAAGCCCGCCCTGACAATTTGATTGGCCCGCCAGATATTGTGCGAGCATACTCGTGCTACTATTGAGCAATGCCAGACCAAACTTCCCGACCTCAAACGTTGTGGGCGGGACTAAGTTTGGAATGGCACCCAGGCTAAGTGGTTCTATGACAAGTGTGAAAAGTAAAGGGCTCAATGGGCAGCCCTGTCTGGTACCCCTGGACAAAGGGAAGTTTTGGGAGCGGATGCGCTTTGTAATAACTGAGGCTTCGGGGGACAAGTAAAGAAGTTGGATCCACTTGATGAATGCTGTGCCAAAACCAAATTTCTTTAAAACTTAAAAGAGAAAGTCCATTTCTACTCGGTCAAATGCTTTAAAAGCATCCAAAGACACCACCATTTCTGGAACATTGATTGATGAGGGGCTGTATAGTACGTTCAAAAGACGCCTTATGTTTGAGTATAAATGCCTGTTTTTAATAAAACCCATTTGGTCAGGTGATATGATATGTGGTAGTGATTTTTTCAAACGTGTAGGTAGTGATTTGGAGAGGATTTTAAGATCTGTGTTTAAAAGGGATATTAGTCAGTATGATCCACACTTAGATGCATCATTGCCTGGCTTTAACAAAAGAGTTATTGTCATGAATGGCTAAAGGAATTAACCCATATGCAGAACACCAGACTGGAGACAGAGGAAAAGTTAACAATGTTTATTAACGGGTGATACACAGAGAAACATTGACTGGTTCTGGTACAGGTCCGGATCTGGGATTACTGATATCTGGAGAGATGGAGAGCTTGGTTAGCCAGGAAGTTAGATGGATTGATGAGTGGGTAGTTTCTGAATGTACCTAGATGAGGTTCTAGCAGATCCTTTGAGAGAGGGGGAACCGGTTGGGTCCAGAGACAGTAGATTCAGCAGCGAGCTCAGCGGCAGCAGCGTCTAGCTTCTGACTCGTGAGTTTCAGACCTTGACTTGGTTTCCTAGCTCTTCCTTGAGAGCTGTTGGAGGAATCCAGACTGATGTCTCCAGGTTTGGCTTCCTTGGGCAGGCAGGCAGGTTTCCAGACAAGCTCATCCAGAGCTTCAGACTTTGATCAGGTTTCCTAAAATGGCAGAGGAGACAGAGGCAGGTTAGAATCTAGTTTCTCTCTAGAGTCTACTAGGATTCTATAAATTAACAGAGGCTTAGGTTTTGCTAACCAAACTTGGTCAACACTGCGGCGTTGAAGGAAGGTCTGGCTGCTGCTTATGAAGGAAGGTCTCCTGATGGGCTGATGAGCTTCAGGTGTGCTGGAGGCTCCAGCCCAGGTGACCCACAGCGCTCTCTACTGGAGACAGATGGTAAATCTCCAAATCCCAACAGTAACCCCAGTCCCAAACAGAAAACATAAAACAGAAGAGGATCCTCGGCGCCCTCTGGTGGGCAAAGCCTCGGGATCCCAACAGAGCCCCCCCCTCAAGGGCGGATTCCAGACGCCCTCAGAACAGTCCATAAAAAAAAAAAGCAAACAAAAAACAACCCACCCATTTGATGTTTAAAAAAATATTAGGCTATTTTATTAGTAATGTTTCTTGTTAAAAATTTTTTTTTAACGTTTAAGTCCACACATCTTATGCTTTGTGGTATTCTGCACTTTAAAGATTTATCTCGGTGGTCACTTTTTAAACACCACAATGTATTAAATAAATACTAATGCTGGGAAACAATTCTTTTTTACATTTCTTTAATTTTGTTCTTTTCAGCTACACAAGCATCCTCTTTAAACTACTAAGAATTGTACTATAAATGTGACTTTACCCGATTCTGTATTTTTTTGACAGTCTGAACAACAGAGATATCATGTTTTCCAATGCGATCCAGGCTGCTTGGCTCTGTGATACAAATACGATCTTTTCAAATGCGACCTGCGTCTGAACGGCCAGGTCACATTCATCGCCCTGATCGTCATTACTCAACAAAGGTCACTCTTCTGCATCTTGCTACACAGAAGCAGGAAGAAAATTAAACCATGATGGACGATGATGCAGAGATCCATTTTTATTTTCTATCTTATTGAAAATATTGTGTTGTTGATGCTCTGGCTGAGGCTGGGAAAGTAATGAAAGATTGCTAGATGAGCTCCAGCACTAACACATTGTTGGGATCTGGAGTTTCTCCACCTTCTCCAGCAGAGTGCGCTGTGGATCCTCCTGGGCTGGAGCCCCCCAGCCCAGCTGACGCTCATCAGCTCATCAGGAGACCGGCCTTCATAAGCAGCTGCCAGAACTTGCTTCGACGCCGCAGTGTTAGCCAAGTTTGGTTAGCGAACCTGAGCCTCAGAATTTACTGATAGTTATCTTCCTAAAGAAACCTTAAACTAATTGCCTCTGTCTTCTCGCTCCTAGGAAACCAGTCTCTCAAGAGAAGCTCTGGATGAGCTTGACCTGAATCTGCCTGCCTGCCCTGAGAGCCAAACCTGAAGACTACTTTCTGGAATCCACCTGCTGCTCTTAGGAAAGAGCTAATCACTTCAACCAAGGTCTGATCACTGGAAGTCAGAAGTAAGATGCTGCTGCTGCCTAAGCACTCTGCTGAACCAACTGTCTCTGATCCCAACTGGTTCCCTCTCTGAACAAACCTGGACCTCTTCAAGGGTTTTTCTATTCATGTGTTTAATGATTTATAAATAATCTCTTTCCAGTTCAACTGGAGAATGTTAAAAATCACAAGAAAATGTCAAAATAACAGAATTAACAATAAGACATCTCTTATGTGTGATTGCAAGTATTATATTCGATATTCTTTATTCTTTTAGTATTATTTGTGCTTTTCTTACCTTTGCTTCTGGACCACATAGATTTGCCAATGGAGGATGTGTGATTTCAAATTAACTAAGCTTTGTGTTCTAATAGTGAATGACTAAATACCTAGATACGTTACCAAAACATCCACGACACCGGAGCAAACAGCAAACAAAAACAAAAAAAGTTCAAATGTCCATTTATTTTATTTCCTTGATGTTTTTTTTTTTTATTGTAGAAGCAGCAGATTTTGCAGCATTTAACTTTTGTTCCAGCGGGCGTCACATTGAAGCAAAGAAAATCCCCCCAAAAATGACGATGAAACACGGTTTTCTTGGTCTTTAAGTGGGGAAAAGGCACATTTAAGTGATCAGTCGTCATGTTTCTTCATCTTATAAAATCTAGCAGCACATATGTGCTACACGCTATCCTGAAGGCTTCGATTAAAACATCGGGAATAAACTTCCCGTCCTGAAAGTGCAGGAGACAGCATTGTGCAGGTCTGCAAGGAAGGGTCCTGACAGGGCAGGTCTGCAGCCAGACCTCTCAATATTTTTGGAAATAAGTGTATATTTGTTTTTCAAAGTTTTTGCTTACAGCTCTGCAGAAGTGATCATGGCTTCCTGTAGTGTCTGTTTCCCATACAGCTCGCTAATCAGATATCTGAATGGCTGACACTCAGCACCTACTTACAGAGTGCAGATTTTTTGGATGTTTAACCAAATGAAGCTGCTCTTGCTGCTGGAAAAGCTGCACGACTATCTGCTCCTGATGCTCAAATTCTGCAGCTGGATGTCCCAATGCTCCTTGATATTGTTTCCCATTGACTATGCATGTAAACCGGACGCCCCGACACTGGTGTGAACACACCATGAGTCCATCACAACACAGGCTGGATTGATGGTTTCTAGCTGTATTACCTGAAGCTGTGGGCTAACTTTTAAATACGCTTCATTTGGTCCATAAATTCTTACTTTGCATATGTCATGATTTAGCTAAAGTAATGTTTTGTACATCTATGCATTGATTTGTTTAAGCTGTAAATCGCTTCAATGAGTTTATAGTCCCATGTTGATATTGCAACACATAGCTGGCGTGCTGTCATGCATTTCTGTGAAACATGAGCATTTTAGTTTGGTGTGTTTTCAGTACTGACCACATCTAGGCAGTGTTGAGCACGTTACTTTGAAAAAGTAATTAGTTATAGTTACTAGTTACTTCTCCCAAAAAGTAACTGAGTTACTAACTGAGTTACTCCACAATAAAAGTAACTAGTTACTATTAAAACTAACTATTGCGTTACTTTTGCGTTTCTCGCCCCCGTAACCCTCACCACCCAGCCCCCACCTTCTCTCTGTGCGTTTCCAAAGCCAGCTGAATAGTGCGGACGACAAAGACAAGAACCTGCAGAGAGTTTAGCATTTATTGCAACTCAACGTAAATGACATCAGGGGGGAACGCCATGTGAAATTTTTTAACAGGGCATTCAGATCTGGTGAAATTAATAACTGGGGATGTCTAATTCTGAAATCCTGTGTGTTTGGGTTGTTATAGATACTGTAACATCTATCTATCATCTATCTATCTAGAGCTATACTCTGTGTGTGACATAAAATGTGGATCTCCATCCCTTCCACAAAGGCCATCAAATAATGTTTAAAATAAAAAATACAGTAGGTTGAAAAGGCAGAGTATCCATTTATCCATCCATCCATCCATCCATCCATCCATCCATCCATCCATCCATCCATCCATCCATCCATCCATCCATCCATCCATCCATCCAGATTTCTCCCTTTCTCCATATAGGCTATCATTTGATCATTCACGCTCTCCATAGTTCTCCTGTGGCGCGAGCACAGGGCGACTGTTGCACGCCTTTAGCGAGCATGCGTATTTCCTGTCGCTTGCGCGGTGACTCGTGCCGCCTGCGCTGTGCGGAGATGCAGGGGAAACCGTATCTGATGGGGAAACGCAGCTGGACGTAACACCGGTATTTCCATCAGGAAAACGCTGTTTTGCTGCTGGAGTCATCCTGACTCTCCATCTCTCTGTGTGTGCTGTACGTTAACACCCACCAGCAGAAACACCCACCTACCCAACTGACAGACGGAATCTCACTATACATCAGCCAATCTCATCCTCCCCTCTCTCATGAGAAGGCGCGCACGAGTCCTATCGTGAAAAAAGGTTCATTGTGCGACCTGAGTAACGCGCAGTAACGGGGTGTCTGCAATGGTAACTGCGTTATAGTTACAGTCAAAGTAATTAGTTAGATTAACTCGTTACTAAAACAAGGTAACGCCGTTAGTCCCATCACTGCATCTAGGTGGCTCCATTCGAAGCACTGTAGCATTGCTATTTTTAGTTTGTTAAATAAATATTTAGTTAAGAGCTATATTCATTTAACAAACTAAGTATTTAGTTCCATCCATCCATCCATCCATCTTCCTCCACTAATCCGGGGTCGGGTCGCGGGGGCAGCAGCTTAAGAAGGGAGGCCCAGACTTCCCTCTCCCCAGCCACTTCTTCTAGCCCCTCAGGAGGAACCCCAAGGCGTTCCCAGGCCAGCCGAGAAACATAGTCTCTAGCGTGTCCTGGGCCTCCCCCTGGGCCTCCCCACGGTGGGATGTGCCTGGCACACCTCACCAGGGAGGCGTCCAGGAGGCATCCTAACCAGATGCCCGAGTCACCTCAACTGGCTCCTCTCGACGTGGAGGAGCAGCGGCTCTACTCCGAGTCCCTCTCGGATGACCGAGCTTCTTACCCTGTCTCTAAGGGAGAGCCCAGCCACCCTACGGAGGAAACCCATTTCAGCCGCTTGTATCCAGGATCTCGTTCTTTCGGTCATGACTGAGAGTTCATGACCATAGATTAGATTAGGAACGTAGATCGACCGGTAAATCGAGAGCTTCATTTTTTGACTCAGCTCTCTCTTCGCCACGACGGACCGGTACAGCGCCCGCTTCACGGCAGACGCTGCACCAATCCGCCTGTGGATCTCCTGCTCCCTTCTTCCCTCATTCGTGAACAAGATCCCAAGATACTTAAACTCCTCCACTTGGGGCAGGACACAGTATATAGTTTGCAAACTAAATATTTAATTTGCATATTTAAATATTTAGTTTGCAAATTTAATATTAAGTTACTAAAACTAAATGTTTATTTAACAAACTAATTATTTAGCTCCAAACTAAATATGTATTTAATAAACAATATTTAGTTTGGAAAATAAATATAGCTTGCCGTCATTTTTTTTAAACTAACAATCTAAATATTTAGTTTGGAACTTTGATTTTTATAAATGAATGAATAACATAGTGAAAAAGCTGACTTAAAATAAATAAACCCCTTATTTTTCTTTTAAAACACACTAAATAAACATAAATATTGTTCCTACTTTTTGACCACTTAAATAAAAAAAAAATAAAAAAAACACCCCATAGAAAACTATTTTGTGCATTTTTATTTGTCTTTTGAAGATCTAAAACTCGCTCAACCACCTCGGACATTTTTCAAAGCTAAGCCTGTCTGTTACGTTTGAAACTAGTAAAGCAAGAACAGGTAGTTCTAGTTGCTGTTAGAGGAATTTTAAAATGTGGCCCTAAAATTAAAAGGCTCAAAACCCTTCCTGGCATAGCCTACCGTGCTCATTGCAATTGTGTCTTTGCTAGAATGTTACAAATGTTTCGGTAATGACTGAAAAATAAAATTGGAATTGACTAATTATTGTAAAACGTACCCTACGAGAAACCTTTTTATCATAACTACCCATAAAATGGTGAAACAGGATTATACAAGCTCTGCTATGCTAAGGAACAAGCAGAGAGGTCAGTTAAAGATTCAATCAGTGTCAGAGTTTCTTCTTGGTCAATACAGTTATTGAAAAACTTTTATACAAATTAAAAAATGTATTTAAAATGTTTTCCAAACCGACAGTTAGAAGCAGGGATGGGAGAAATATTGAATATTCTCCATGTATCTGGAGTTTTCCCACGCGTGATAGTTAAAACTATTGCAACCATGGAGTACACATTCGTATGATGACAGAAAGGCGTTCCACATGCTTTGAATGCATCATAAATCATTCGTAGAACCCAGGCACGCTACAGCAACCGGCAATTTATACGTGGAGACAGCAGGTGTTTCAGTTAAGAAATAGGTGGCAGTCGTTTGGATTTCACCCTGAGGACATCAAACAAAATGCGGTAATTTGCAAAACAAATTGCTGTAAAAGGTAGGAGTAGAAATTTATTCCATCACTTAAAAATTCATCCACTGCAAAACGAAGAAAGCTGTAAACTACACAAGTTAGCCTCTCCCCTCTCACATATGAAAAGAAAATCAGCTGTGAAGCCGATGGCTTTCGCCTCGTCATCCCATATGAGAGAAACAAGAAGAGATGGAGGGAAATCACAGATGCGATTTTTTATTCAATTCAATTCAATTCAGTTCTATATATTTCTATAACTGGTGCTATATTTCTATAGCACCAATTCACATCACACGTCATCTCAAGGTACTTTACAGTTCACCAGATCATCCAATCAGATTGATTCAAAGTTTTCTGTCTAAGGAAAACCAGCTGATTGCATCGACTCATTGACTCTTCAGCAATCCCTCACACTAAGCATGCTTGTAGCGACAGTGGAGAGGAAGAACTCCCTTTGAACAGGAAGAAACCTCCAGCAGAACCAGGCTCAGTGTGAGCGGCCGTCTGCTGAGGCCGACTGGGGTTCAAGGAGACAGAAGCAGAGATACAAAAAGCAGCTGCAAAAGGCGGCCCTGTCCAGGAAACACACAGCCAGCTCCCATCCAGTCAGTCACAGTCAGAAAAACAGGACTACACTAAAAAACAGGCTGATCCCAAAGATGTATAAAAAAAAAGGTGTTGATGGCAGCAGCACAGCTGATATTTCTCTCCAGGATGGAGTCACAGCCAAACAGGAACAGACCAGATGAAGCTACTATGAGGAAAAGCAGAGAGAGCAGAACGTTAGAGATTGAACTAACAGATTCTGCAGAGTGGGAGAATAGAGATAGAATGAAGCAGAATGATGAAAAAGGGGTCCCTATGTCCTCCAGCAGTCTAAGCCTATAGCAACAGAACTATAGAGATAGCTCAGGATAACCTGAGCCACTCTAACTATAAGCTTTATCAAAAAGGAAAGTTTTAAGTCTAGCCTTAAAAGTAGACAGGGTGTCTGCCTCACGGACTAAAACTGGTAGTTGGTTCCACAGGAGAGGAGCCTGATAACTAAAAGATCTGCCTCCCATTCTACTTTTAGAAATTCTAGGAGCCACTAGTAAACCTGCAGATTGAGAGCGAAGTGCTCTGTTAGGAACATAAGGAACAATCAGATCTCTGATATCAGATGGAGCTTGGCCATTTAAGGCTTTATATGTGAGAAGGAGGATTTTAAATTCTATTCTTGATTTAACAGGAAGCCAATGAAGAGAAGCCAGGATAGGAGAGATATGATCTCTCTTTTTCATTTTCATCAGAACTCTGGCTGCAGCATTTTGGATCAGCTGAAGGCTTTTAACTACAGTTTGTGGACTTCCTGATAGTAAAGAATTACAATAGTCCAGCCTTGAAGTAACAAATGCATGGATTAGTTTCTCAGCATCAACCCTGGACAGAAGATTTCTAATTTTTGCAATGTTCCTCAGATGAAAGAAGGAAATTCTAGAAACCTCTTTGATATGGGATTTAAATGACAGGTCCTGATCAAAAACAACACCAAGATTTTTTACTTTATTATCTGAAATCAGTTTAATCCCATCCAAATGAAGTGACTGACTAATCAGCTTCTTTTCAAAGACTCTGGTCCAAAGACTATAACTTCTAGTTTTTTATGTTTTTCTTATTTATATATTTTTTACATGCTCTAATACTTGTGAAGAAGCGCTATAGGGAACCGCCCCAGAAATTAATTGATTGATATGTTATGATCTTGTTCAGAGGTTTTAAGGGCGTTTTCTAAACTGCGCAATGTTTTCAATTTAACAACTTTTTTGTTTCTTTAAAATTCACAGCAGGTAAAGATCAATGCTAGTATTTTGGAGATGCTGTAATAATACTCATAATTTTTGTAATTTGAGGTCAATTTCTTTTTTCATTTTACAATGCATAAAAGAGCCCCTGTTTATTTGGCATTTTATTAAGTATTTTGTATTTTTATTTGTGTTCTACTTTTTTTGCTGGGGTCTTGTTCAAGGTCTAATACTGACATCCGAAGACATCATGTGGCAGAATTCATAGTGAAAAGCTTTAAAATAAAATGTTTTAAATTTGAATTAGGAAATTTGAATGAGTACATCAGTGGAATTTTATGCACTCTATTGTTTTTGAGGGTAATTTAAACATATCGTTATGTTGTCAGGGCTTTGATTCCCCTGGTATTGTCTCCCAGAGCAAGCAGGCTCTGGATGACGGTTCTGACAAACGGTTCAAAAACACTTATGAGACGACAATAGCGACGATAGCGAGGCACGTGACGTTGCTTGGTACATTGGAGCCAGGACCCCATCCTGGAATCTGGCTTAGGGTAACGGTCCGTTGGCCAGGCCATGGTAGTCAGGTCCCTGTTCATGTCTGGGACTGTCCCAAATGACTGTCAAATGGCCGGACCCCAGTAGCGTCACCACCTGCAGGGGAAACTGTGAGGCAACGGTGCGAAGACAGCTGCAGCCGGATGCAAAAGCCACGGTGACCGAATGCACAGACACTCTGCCTGGCAGAGAAAGCTCGATAAGTTTAATCAGCATGATAAACAGATGGGGTAACATGCAGGAGCTGTGGCTGTGGCTACAATTTAGTTAGCCACCATGAATGCAAAGTAAAGCGCTTTGCTAAAGTCAGGAGACTAGAGCAAAGCGCTTTGGGGTGATTGAAGAGTTGCATGCGGTTGCTGAATCTCACTCTAATCAGGAGATTTTGGAAACAGTATTGTTTCATTGTTGTGTTCTTGATTTAATTATCTCTATAAAGCTTAATTAAACATCTTTGTTAGACTTGTATTCAGTGCAAAACCTGATCTGATATCAGATCAAAATCTATTTTTAGCTTAAAGGTTTGAGGAAAACATAAATGTGTAAACTTAGTTAATGCAGTCAAAACAATGCAAGCAATATAAAGTCGTTTTGCATGAAATATCTAACAAGTATGATAAAGCAAATGAGGATCTTAAACTTGAGAACCTTATTTATTTCTCACTGTTAAAATTTAATCTTGATCTTGCATAACTTCATGGTTTGAGGGTATTTAAGCTTGCATAACACTATGTCGTGGAAACTGTTCTCCCTACGACTTAAAATTGAAGCTAAGTCTTATAAAAATTCAAAGTTCTCAGAAAGCTGTAGAAAAAGTCTTCAGACACTGATCAAAAATTAGGCAGAGGCAACTGGGTCCAGGTCCGGAGAATTTTATTTACAGAACACACATGAGCTGTTCACCGGTGAGCAACTGACTTACATGCAGAAAAGGGCCCCCTTTTATTCACTCCCAAGGCTTGGGGCTCTTTCATCTTGGTGGAACCATATTTTATATTTTTAATTGAAGCCTTTCTTTGATCTATCAAAGCTTTTTCTTCACAAGTCATAG
This sequence comes from Cyprinodon diabolis, assembly GCA_030533445.1. Lineage (NCBI taxonomy): Eukaryota > Metazoa > Chordata > Actinopteri > Cyprinodontiformes > Cyprinodontidae > Cyprinodon > Cyprinodon diabolis. The sequence goes on along the minus strand of CM060079.1, from coordinate 47,849,477 downwards.
TGACATTTCTTGTAGATCATGATGACATTTAGTGCAGTTAAATCAAAAACACATCATAGTCTTAATCATCAATATGTCAAAACAATGTTTTCATCCAGTGTAACTTATGATCTTAACATGACATCAAAAAAGGTCAGCATAAGTTTAAAACTCAAAGTCCCAGTAAAAACCTCACTTTTTGTTGTGACCAGTACCGCACCGCATGCTTTGGAGATGACAACTCAATATATTACAATTAGTTCAGCTTAGCTGTGCAACCCTGAACAACCCATTCTCAATGCGTCTGTCTTACAAACAGGTCTCATTTCTGCACCCTCGTTTTCAAAGGCCTCAAATGGCCTTGGACTCCCTTCAATGCTCCTGTTCTCCCGCTCATTCTCGGTGTGTTCCCACCCTGGTCTTATCTCTCAGACTTCAAGGCTGCGCTCCAAAGCTGCAGCTGCAGAGAGCCTTTACACACACAGCTCTCTATCTCTCCACATTTGGTGGCGCACACTCTTTTGGACTCTGTGACCTGTATAACATAAATGTATTTAGTGTAAAACATTTATTCAATATGTAAAACATGTATCCAATATATTCTAATCATTGGTGCCGATTAATTTACTTCATCATTCCCCCCTGTGATCCTGAAAAGGATCACCAAGTGAATCTACAGGTGATTGTCAAAGTGAAATACTATACTATAAATGTGAAGTTTAAAAAATAACTGCTGTTTATATATTTTGCACACCAAACTAAAAGTGAGACTAAAACACACCATATACTTATAGTGAGTGATATAAAATGTGTCGATTACATGATAAAGTGATAAAATGTAAAAAATGGAGAACGTCTTAAAACAAAGAGGGATCCCCCCCTTGGCTCACTTACGAGGTTCTTACCTCTTGCTTACTTTTTTATAGAACGATTTTCAGTTATTGTTTTCTAAGCAGAGGGGAATCCCAATGCCCAAGCAGCTTCATCTCCTTCTAGGTCACTTCATTCCCCCCCGCAAGGTGTCATTATGATGGTGGTTGATCATCCGGCTGCCTTCTGGGTGTCATCATGGGTCTGTTCCACCCCGGAGGTGCGACGCCTGGCCCCCCTGCAGGTTCTTCTGGCTGCCTGTTAGGAACATTGGAGCCTACGGCTACTGCTACTTGTGTGCCTATCGACGCATGTTTGTTGGGTCCCCCGGGCTTGTTACACTCTATCCATGCCTCTACGGTTTGGGGATTATTTGGGGGATAGAGGCCATAATAAGTCTCCTCATTTATCTCGTAAGACTCCGCCATGTTCAATTAATCTGCATTTGGAGACATAGTGTAGCATATTTATATATCATTATGAGGCATATTATTTCCCTAAATCCTTAAAACTTCAGCATGCAAATTACTATATCTAAGTGAGTAAGTATATGAGTCATCGTTATGCATGTTAATATACATATATACAATTTTTGTTATTAAAGAAATGCATGTACCTGGTGGGGGTGGGAGGATATCATGGTTATGTTCTATATGTCTCGGTCTAACTGTATTTCTACAATTAGGAACTGTCCAGTTACACTTACAACAAGCTTTGAGACCAATCCCCGAACAAGGGGTATGACGCAACAAATAACTATCATTATGATTAATATTATTTCTCCTAGAACCATCCCCGCTGCCTTAAGATATTTTCCCCATCCAAGCTTATTAAACCAATCCCAGAATCCCTTCAACTGAGTGTTCCAATTGGACTGCAGCACATGTTCATCTCTCATGCGTTTCATTTCCTGAAGGACTCCTGTGAGGCTGCCGTTAACCCCTGTATGCATAGGAATTAAAGTACAACAATCTTCTCCAATATAATCACATATTCCTTGGTCCCTAGCCATACGGGATTCTAGCACGAACCTATTCTGCAGAACCATTAGTGAAGTAGCATGCAATTGATCTTTTACCAGATCTACACCCTTTATTGTAAAATTTATAAACCTTTGTTGATTATACCATAGGAGATTTACCCATCTACTATTGCGAGCTATATACTGCGCATTAACAATTGATCAGTAGATTGGTACTGCACCCACCCCTCTTCCGCTTTCTTTCCAACCACTCCCTATGGCAACCTGGTCTTCAGGTACTCCATGTGGGATCTGATCCCAGGTGATATATACCTCATCTGATGTTTTCCACTCGTGATTAATGGGAGTACTTCTTTTAGCGCGACTGGTTATTTCATTAATGCCTATTGGGTTATTTACTATTAACTTTAGTTGTCCTGTCATTATCACTGGTGCACAGATCCCTTCCCACTGATCGGGTAGTGTGGTCAACATCCGTGTCTCATTGTGACACATCCAAAAAATGTCACCTAAAGGGGCAATCCCTGCGCCAGGCTCTGTATTCGGTATTGAGATACACTTGAAGGTTGGAACCCACAGATGACATGTCCCCCATCTGGTACTACTTGTTCACAATGTATGGTAGCATTGAGACTTGTTTTACAAAACTTAACGTGGTGAGTGGAGTTCCCTTCTGCTGTCGGTGGGTACCATGTTCTATTACTACATGTCACCAGTCTATCCGCTGTCCACATTTGACTAGAGGTTCTATTGGTCACCTCTTCTAGTTCTTTCCCTCGGGCTATACAAAACGGAAAAATCAGGTCAGCTGGTTTTTGTTCTACTGGTGGGAGGGAGAACGTACTCATTACATCGTTTATTGAGGAGTTCAGCGCTCTGAGACATACTGTCCAATTCTTTGACCATGATCTCATACCTGCAGCCATATGCATGGCACAGTGAGCAAAGCACCTTATCCCTACTTCTTGGCAGTCACCTATTTTACTTCCTGGTAGAATCCGAAGGGCTGGTAACTTTTTAACATTATAACCATGAGAATATGATTAGTGACTTTCACCAGAGCTGTCTCAGTGCTATTATGAGCTCTAAAGCCAGACTTAAACTCTTCAAAAAGTTCATTATGGTGTAAGTGATCGCAAACTTGTTTGGCAACTACTTTCTCAAGAATTTTGGATAAGAAAGGAAGATTGGATATAGGTCTATAATTGACCAAGTCATCTTGGTCAAGAGACGGTTTCTTAAGCAGAGGTTTAATTACAACAACCTTAAAAGCTTTAGGTACATATCCCTGTAACAGAGATAGATTAATCACATCTAAAATGGAGGAGGAGATCAAAGGGAATACCTCCTTAAATAACCTGGTTGGAACTGGATCTAACATACAAGTTGAAAGCTTAGATGAAGACAATAATTTTGCTAATTCAGAAAGTTCAACTGGATCAAAGCAGTCTAAACCCGGTTCAGATTCCAAGACTACCTCAGGTACAATCGTGGATAGAGGAGTGCTTATGATCTTATTTTTAATAAGATCAATCTTATTTATAAAGAATCCCATAAAATCATTGCTGCTAAGAGCAGGTGGGATGGACTGTTCAACAGAGCTATGGCTCTGGGTGAGTTTGGCAACTGTATTAAAAAGAAATCTAGGATTATTCTTATTCTCCTCTATTAATGAGGAGAAGTATGCTGCTCTTGCTTTACAAAGGGTCCTCTTATACAGCAGTAAACCATTTTTCCAGACTAGGAAGGACTCCCGCAGGCCTGTGGAGCGATATTTTCTCTCCAGTTTCCTAGCATTTTGCTTCAAAGAACGCAGCTCTGCATTAAACCAAGGAGCAAGCTTTCTATTTTTAAAGGTTTTCATTTTCAAAGGAGCTGCGTTGTCTAAGGCAGTACGCAGAGAACTAGCAACCCCATCAACAAAATCATCAACCTGTGAAGGGGAATAAGCTATGCTTTTGCACTCTGCAGCACTGCTCAGCGACACAGAGGAGAGAGAAAGTGAAGCAGATTCTTTAAAATTTATAACTGCACTATCTGATAAAGATCTACTAAAATGTAACCTTCTTTTGGGGGAAGAGAACTCTGTTAAAGTAATCCTGAAGGTTATTAGAAAGTGGTCAGAGAGGACAGGGTTGTGAGGAAATACTGTTATTTCTTCACATTCTATGCCGTATGTCAGCACAAGATCCAAAGTATGAAGATGAGAATGTGTGGGACTATTCACATTTTGAACAAAGCCAATAGTGTCTAAGATAGCATTAAAGGCTGCTCTTAAGCTATCGCCTTCAATGTCAGCATGGATGTTAAAATCTCCCACTATGATGACCCTGTCAGTATTTAATACCAAATCAGAAAGGAACTCAAATTCAGGACCTGGTGGACGATACAAAGTTACAAAAAGAAGAGGTTTTCTTGCCTTGAAATTTGGATGAGGGAAATTAAGGGTTAAATGTTCAAAAGAGTTGTAGGTATTAACTGTTTTGGGAGTAATCAGTAAGTCAGACTGGAAGATTGTTGCTACTCCTCCTCCTCGCCCAGAACTTCTGGGTATGTGAAAATTTAAATAGCTTGAAGGAGTTGCCTCATTTATGCTCACATAATCCTCTTCCTGCAGCCAGGTTTCTGTAAGGCAACACAAGTCAATGTGATTATCACAAATCAAGTCATTAACTAGCAGACTTTTAGAGGAAAGAGATCTTATGTTAAACAGACCGCATTTAATTGTTTTAACTTTTTCCCCAATTGGAGTTATTTTGATTTTAATTAGATTATCATGATTTACTCCTTTGGGAATATTTGCTAATTTATTAGATTTTGCTCATGGGCAAGACACTGTCTGGATGGAGTAAAGAGTGGGTAACAGTAGAGAAGCTGCAGAGATGTGTGTTAAACTACAACTCTGCTTCCTGGTCTGCACCCTGGGTGGTCAGGGTTTTGGAAGACTAATAAATGTGGCCAGATTCCTAGAAAGAAGAGCTGCACCATCCAAAGTGGGATGGATGCCGTCTCTCCGAATCAGACCAGGCTTTCCCCAAAAGGATTGCCAATTATTAATGTAGCCCACGTTGTTTTCAGGACACCACCTAGACAACCAGCGGTTGAATGACGACATGCGGCTAAACATGTCATCACTGACATGTCCAGCTGACATCACAGATCAGGGAGGGGACCAGAGAAAATTACGGAGTCCGACATTTTTTTGGCAAACTTACACACCGAAGGAACACTAATTTTAGTGACCTCCGATCGGCTTAACCGGGTGTCATTACCACCAGCGTGAATAACAATCTTACTGTATTTAATTACTGTATTTAACCTTATCCTTAGCCAGTAGTGTAATGTTTCTAATCTAAATGAAGAAACTTGGGTTCGTAACTGAACTTATTTATTACTGATAACGAGTCGAGAGGATACAGGTAAAACGTGAAGTAAACATTCTTCATCTACGGATCACTTGCAACACACATAAACACATCCAAGGGGTACATTAGTGTCTGTGGCCCTCTAGTGGCAGGAGGTAAAACTGCAACTCCTTAACTTATCATCACAAGTAGTTTCAGGTAGGATTTAATGTGGACCGTTCTGGCCCCCGGCAAACATTTGACTATGGTCCCTGGTGTCTCTAATGCCACGTTTCTGACTATGGAGCTGCCAATCACCAGAGTGGGCTTCTCAGTGGGTGTGTCACTGAGTGGGGAAAGCTGGTTAGAAACGTGAACGGGTTGGTGGTGACCAGTGGGCAGAGATCCACGACTACGCTTTCTGCGTACAGTTACCCAATCGCCTGGCTGCTCAGGCACTTTTGGAGGACAGCTACGTGGGGGGCCTACTTTAACTCCTGGATGTTCAACAGCCTGAAGCCTGGATTTTAACTCTGACACCCTCGCCTCCAAAGCTACAAAAATACTACACTTATTACACATCCCATTATCACTAAAGGAGGCAGAGGAATAACTGAACATCTGACACAGAGAGCAGGAGAGATGAGAGGAAGAAGGAAGAGTTGGAAAAGAGTCAAGGGAGGGAGAGAGAGAAGCCATAGCAATGCCAAGCTAGTGCTAGCCTAGGCTAGCTACTCCTTGCTATCAGAAATAAAACCGTGTGAAACTGACAAGTGCTAAGTAGAAAAGTGCAGCAAAAGGTGCTATGTTTTAAAGTAGTCAGTTAGAGTTACTTAGATACAGAGATATAAAAGAGAAAATAACTTAACTTCAGATGGAGTTCCTCTGGACAGCTGCAACAGCTGCACACTCTGTTAATCCAAACAGGAAGTGATTAGCTGGAGAGTATTCAGAAAATGTTCAGGTTTCATGGTTTTACAATAGCTAACGCAGACGGAAGTTGCATAGCTTGTATTAATTCCTGCTAAAACTGCTACTCCTTAACTTATCATCACATCCCCTTTTTTTTCTAGAAATAATAACATTACACATAAACAATTTTACAAACACTCTCTATACTTATTATAAGCAGTTTGAATCTGTATATTATTATGTTCTTGTAATCTCACATATATATAACTATGAACTCTTTGTTTTTTTTTTCTTCCTTTTAACTTAACATTACTTCAGAAACAACATAAACTATAACTCAAATTTCAATTAAAAGGATACATTTCATAGTCCTTATAGATTCAGCCTGTCAGGTGCCTTGACAGTGCGTGATGATCTTCTCAACACTGGTAAGTCAGTCTCTACAGCTCTCTGGTGATCTTCCGATGGTGGATCATCTGTTGCGGTGGAGGCTGGATCTCCCAGTGGATCTTCATCAGTCCGTTCTTGCCAGGTGTCTTGTGTTTTTAGCAGACTTCTTCGATTTCTCCTGAGGACTTGACCATCTTCTGTTTTGACGTTGTAAGATCTTGGACTCACTTCCTGAAGAACTGTTGCTTTTTTACTCCAGGTGCTGGAATCGTGTATTCTTACTGTGTCATGCCTAGCCAGTGGTACTAAGCTCTTTGTTGACTTGTCATAATTGGCTTTTTGTCTCCTTTGAAGATGTTTTTGTTTTTGTTTCACTTCCTTTTGTTTTCGGTTCAGAGGTGTATGGAAGTGTGGTGCGTAGTCTGCGTCCCATTAGAATTTCTGCAGGGGACAGGCCGTGCTCAAGAGGCGAAGCTCTATAACTCAGCAAAGCTAAGTATGGATCTGAATGACTTTCTTGTGCTTTCTTGAGCAGCTGCTTAACAATGTGCACACCTTTCTCTGCCTTTCCGTTTGATTGAGCATATAGAGGACTAGAAGTCACATGACGAAAGTCATATTCTTGTGCAAAATCCTGAAACTCTTTGCAGCTATAGGATGGGCCGTTGTCACTGTACACAACTTGAGGAATCCCATGCCTGGCAAAGATGGATTTCATGTGTTTAATCACACAGGCCGCTGACATGTTGGGGAGCAGTGCAATCTCTGGATAGTTGGATAGGTAGTCGATTACTAGCAGGTAATTATTTCCATCCAAGTAGAACAAATCAGTCCCAACTTTTTGCCAAGGCTCGTCAGGTATTTCTGTGATTATCATTGGCTCTTTTGGCTGCTTAGCTTGATGTTTTAGACATGTTATACATCCTGACACCATTCTGTCTATATCAGCATTTATGCTTGGCCAATAGATTGAGGTTCTAGCCCTTCTCTTGTACTTTTCCATGCCTAGATGTCCTTCATGCAGTCTTTTTAGCATGTCTGGTCTCAGAGACTGAGGAATGACTACTCTATTCTTTCGCAAGAGCAGTCCATTAACAAAGCTCAGCTCCCCTCTAATGTTGTAGTATTGTTGACACTCATCCCGTGGCCAATGTTCTTTTATCAGTTGGATGACTCTCTGTAGGACGGCATCCTTCTTGGTTTCATCAGCGATGAGTCTGGATTTCATATCGGACATGGGCAGTGTCTCAGTAATCAGATTAACATCAAGGTTCACTTCGTTTTCCGTGGAACACTCGGCCTGCTCCTCCTTCTCTGTGGTTGCCCTAGACAGAGCATCAGCTAGCACTATCTGCTTTCCTGGTGTGTAAATCAGGTCGAAATCATAACGTTGTAGCTTCATCATGAGCCTTTGAATGCGAGGTGACATTTCACTGAGGTTTTTCTTGATGATAGCAATTAACGGTTTGTGGTCTGTCTCTGCCACAAACTTTGGTAGGCCATACACATAGCCATGGAACTTTTGGAAACCGTACACCAGTCCTAAACACTCTTTTTCAATTTGAGCGTAGCGGCACTCAGCACTTGTCATCGTTCTCGACGCATAGGCGACAGGCTTCCAGTCTTCTCCACATGCCTGTAGTAGAACGGCTCCAATGCCATCCTTTGATGAGTCGGTGGATATCTTTATTTTTTTTGAACTATCGAAAAACGTCAACACTGGCTCTGTTGTGAGAGTGGTTTTCAGACGGGACCATTCTTCCTCATGTTCAGATGTCCACTTAAACTCACACCTGTCATGCAGTAGCTCTCTTAAGTGCACAGTTTTGGAGGATAAATTTGGAATGAATTTTCCAATGAAGTTGATCATGTCTAATGCTCGCAGCACACCTTTTTTGTCTTCAGGTCTAGGCATTTCCAGTATCGCTTTGATTTTACTTTTGTCTGGTTCCACACCAGCTGGTGACAGCTTGTCACCCAGAAATGTGATTTCTTTTACTCCAAACTGACACTTGGATCTGTTCAGCTTCAGCTGGTAATTCTGGACTCTCTGAAGCACTTTGATGAACCTTTCATTGTGTTGCTCAAGTGTGGATCCCCATAAAATCAGATCATCGACATACACACGTACACCTTCTATGCCCTCAATGATGTGCTCCATTGTTCTGTGGAATACTTCTGGAGCAGAGCATATGCCAAAAGGCATTCTCTGGAAGCAGTAGCGCCCATACGGTGTATTAAACGTGCAGTACTTTGGCACCCGCCATCTCACTTGTTATTTCATCTCTGGTAGGTATTTGATAATGTTCTCTTTTTATATTGTTATTCAGATCTTTTGGATCCATGCACACACGTAGTTCTCCATTCGATTTTCTGACACACACCATCGAATTGACCCATTCTGTGGGCTCTTCCACTTTCTTTATCACACCCAGTGACATCATTCTATCTAGTTCTTGCTTCAGCTTTTCTCGTAGAGGAGCTGGAACACGCCTGGGAGCATGGATGACTGGCTGTGCATCATCCTTCAGTCGTATCTTGTAGGTGAATGGTAAAACTCCAAACCCTTTGAAGATGTCTGGGTACTGGTTCACTATTGCCTCAACACTGGTCTGGCTAGTAAAATTATTAATGCAGTAAACCCTCTTCACTTAGCCTAAATGTTCACATGCAGCGTCACCTAATAATGAGTCATGTCCCTCCGGAACAACTACAAACATCAGGTGGTGCTCTTTTCCTTTAATTTGCACTTTAAGTTTGCATGTGCCTTTTGTGTCAATGTGGTGTCCATTATAGGCTTTGAGCTTCACTGAACTTGGATGGATGCGTGGTTTCACCTTCATTGCTCTGATGTCACATTCACTAATTAAATTTGCCTTTGCTCCTGTGTCTAATTTCAGCGGAATAACTGCACCGTTTATCTCCAGTGGCACAATCCATTTGTCTTTTCTAGCACAGGTTGCATTTTTGCTCTGTTCAATGTCTTTTGGCTGTGCTGCTATGCTATCTTCAGCTTGTGCTACCATCCCAACAAAGAACGAATCAGCAAGCTCCGTTTCTTCCACTGTGTGGACTCTATCACTGTCACTCTGTTTCCCTTTAGAAAAGCATTGCTTAGCAAAGTGATTCTTCCCTTTACATTTGCTACACGTTTTGCCAAATGCTGGGCATTGCTTTGGTGCATGCTGATTTCCACATCTCTTGCATGAAAACATCTCTGTCACATTTGGTTTTTTGCTCAATTTTTTCTGTTTCTGCATTTGCTTTACTGCAGCTACGGGAACACTTTCCTGTTCCTTCTGTCCACTGAATGTTTTTGCATGCAGCTTAGCCAGTTCACTTGCTTTACCAATTTTAATAGCCTCCGGCAGCTTTAATTTGGGCTCTCTTAGTAACCTCTCTCTCACTTTTTTGTCATGGACTCCAAACACTATTTGGTCACGAATCATTGAATCTTTCAGTTCTCCAAAGTTACATTTTCTGGCTTTCAATTTCAAGTCTGTCACAAAAGCATCAAAACTTTCAGTTTGCGATTGCATGCGGGACCGGAACACATACCGTTCAAATGTTTCGTTCTTCTTTGGTGAACAGTGGTCATCAAATTTTTCCACAACTTTGTCAAACTCCTCCTTGTGCTCACTTTCAGCAAACACAAACGTATTAAATACCTCCACAGCCTGGGGTCCCGCGATGGTGAGAAGCAGTGCTATTTTCCGCGCGTCTGGCTTTGTGTCCAGTCCCAGCGCTTGCAGGTACAAACTGAATCGTTGCTTGAAAGTTTGCCATTCACAGTCCACATTTCCAGTCCAATTCAGAGGTTCTGGTGGCTTCACACTTTCCATGACTTCTGTTGGACCACTCCTGGTACCATGTAATGTTTCTAATCTAAATGAAGAAACTTGGGTTCGTAACTGAACTTATTTATTACTGATAAAGAGTCGAGAGGATACAGGTAAAACGTGAAGTAAACATTCTTCATCTACGGATCACTTGCAACACACATAAACACATCCAAGGGGTACATTAGTGTCTGTGGCCCTCTAGTGGCAGGAGGTAAAACTGCAACTCCTTAACTTATCATCACAAGTAGTTTCAGGTAGGATTTAATGTGGACCGTTCTGGCCCCCGGCAAACATTTGACTATGGTCCCTGGTGTCTCTAATGCCACGTTTCTGACTATGGAGCTGCCAATCACCAGAGTGGGCTTCTCAGTGGGTGTGTCACTGAGTGGGGAAAGCTGGTTAGAAACGTGAACGGGTTGGTGGTGACCAGTGGGCAGAGATCCACGACTACGCTTTCTGCGTACAGTTACCCAATCGCCTGGCTGCTCAGGCACTTTTGGAGGACAGCTACGTGGGGGGCCTACTTTAACTCCTGGATGTTCAACAGCCTGAAGCCTGGATTTTAACTCTGACACCCTCGCCTCCAAAGCTACAAAAATACTACACTTATTACACATCCCATTATCACTAAAGGAGGCAGAGGAATAACTGAACATCTGACACAGAGAGCAGGAGAGAGGAGAGGAAGAAGGAAGAGTTGGAAAAGAGTCAAGGGAGGGAGAGAGAGAAGCCATAGCAATGCCAAGCTAGTGCTAGCCTAGGCTAGCTACTCCTTGCTATCAGAAATAAAACCGTGTGAAACTGACAAGTGCTAAGTAGAAAAGTGCAGCAAAAGGTGCTATGTTTTAAAGTAGTCAGTTAGAGTTACTTAGATACAGAGATATAAAAGAGAAAATAACTTAACTTCAGATGGAGTTCCTCTGGACAGCTGCAACAGCTGCACACTCTGTTAATCCAAACAGGAAGTGATTAGCTGGAGAGTATTCAGAAAATGTTCAGGTTTCATGGTTTTACAATAGCTAACGCAGACGGAAGTTGCATAGCTTGTATTAATTCCACTACAGCTTGCCCATGTGTCACGGGGGTACCATCTGTTCTAACGAACCCTCGTTGTTTCCAGATGCTTGCGTTTATATGGCATACCCCGTATCCATATGCACTGTCAGTATAGATTGTCACTCTTTTACCAGTAGCCAATTTACATGCTGCTGTTAATGCTTTTATCTCTGCCAACTGGGCAGAGCAAGGTTGATCAAGGCTCATTGTCTGTACCTTGGTGAAGGTCCCATCGGGGTGAAGTTGGACTATTCCATATCCAGCTTTGTTCTCTGTCTCACTTCTGACGCATGATCCGTCTACGAATAGCGTCAGATCAGATGGGATTGGATGATTGTACAAGTCCTCCCTTACCTTCATGAAGGTGTCCGTCTCCTGGAGACAATCATGGGGCTCACCTTCTGTGGGCAATACCATTCTTGTGGCTGGGTTGATTGTGGTACAGCGTTGTATAGTTAAGTCAGGTCCTGAAAGCAGAACTTCATAACCTGTTCGACGAGCTTGAGTTATCACAAAGCGCGGGCTTGTGAGCAGTGCATGTAATTGATGTGATGTATACAAAATAACAGGGTGGCCCATAGTAATAACTGAGGCCTTTTTATATACGAAGGCTGCTGCTGCCAAGCCCTGGTAGCAGGGAGGCAGACCTTCTTCGACACCATCTAATTTTGTGCTGTAATAAGAAATTGGCTGTTTACCTGTGGGGGTGTCTTGCATCAATACTGCACATGCATACCCTTGTCGCTCAGCCACACTGGATTGGTCAGAGCAGGAGCAGTTTGGAGATCTTGTTTCAGCAGCTGGAACGCACCCTCTGCCTCGTCTGTCCATTGCAATTGAGCCGACTGGTGTCCTTGACCCGTGGCTTTAATCAGGGCTCTTAGTGGAGCCGTTTTGATGGCATAATCACACACCCACGGTCTGCTGTAACCTGCCATGCCAAGGAAAGACAACATGTGACCAACAGTTTGAGGTTTGGGCAATTGAGTTCTGGCTTCTAGTTGGGACGGTGCAATACACCTCTTGTACCCACTGAGTTGCCTGCCGAGATACTCCACTGTTTGCTGGCAGAATTGCAATTTTTGTTTACTTACTTTATGTCCTCCTTCTGCCAATGCAGTCAACACTGTAATGGAATATCTCTAACACTGCTCTTTAGAAGCAGAACAAATCAAAATGTCATCAACATACATCAACATTGTAGATGGTATGTCAAGGTGATTTAAATCATTCGCCAGTACACGATTGAAAATTGATGGCGAGTGTACAAAACTCTGTGGTAATCGCGTATAAGAATACTGTTGTCCTTTGTACATAAATGCAAACAAATACTGGGAATCTGGATGGATCGGTACACTGAAAAATGCTGAACACAGATCTATCACAGTAAACCGTTTTGTTCCTGGGGGTATATTACTCAGTAGTGTGTGGGGGTCTGGTACTACTGGTATTTCTTCTGCTACAATAGCATTAATTAATCTTAGATCATGGACTAGTCTGTAGTCATTACTGTTGGGTTTTCTGATGGGAAAAATTGGTGTGTTACTGGGACTTACTGTTGTTTTAAGAACTCCTGCTGTTTCTAATCCTGTAATGTTAGGCTGTATTCCTTCTACTGCTTCTCGTTTAAGTGGGTACTGTCTTTGGAAGGGTAATTTAGCATTTGGTTTGATGGTAAATTTGATGGGATCTGCTGATTTTACTAATCCTACATCTGTTTTACTTTTAGACCATACCTGCTCTGGAACTTGTTCTAATAATGATTCATGTTCTTCAGCATTCATTCGGTGACTTGCTTGGCTTCTTGAACCATGGATCCTAGGTCATGCGACTCATACTTGTCTGCAATCAGTAATGTGACATGTGGTGCTGAGTTGGTAACCTGGAACCATTCTGCTACATCTTTATCAGGAAATGTGACAACAGCTGCAGCTCCTTGTGGTCCAACCACTATGTAAGCGTATTGGATGACAGTTGTTTTGTTGTTAATTTCTTCATCCCAGCTTTTCTCGTAGTCTTCGTGTGTTTTGCCTTTGTCATAAAACAGGGTACAATGGAGAGGGAGAAAAGGTTCTTTAGATATGTCGTAGTGATTCATTATCAGGGGTCTCCATGTTTCCCACTCCAGTTGGAGGAAGGAAGTTGGTGATGTGAGTTTCAGCCAAAATACTTGGTCTTCTAGTTCATGACTTGTTGCCTGGGGGGTCATTTGTGGGCCTAGTGGCATCATGTAGGCTTCATTTTTGTCTGTTGCTTCAAAAGAAATTCCATTAGGGGTACATTTGATTTTAGCATTGAGCGGGCACAGCACATCTCTACCCAGCAGATTAATTGGTGTATCTTCTGAGTAAAGCAGTGGTGCATACACAGTCTTTTCACCTATGATCATGGGAACTGGCTCAGTCATGGGTATTATTTGGGTCTTCCCAGAGAATTCTACTGTTCGAATCTTTGATGCTGAGAGAGGCAGGCCAATTCCACTTTTCCCTATACAGGAGTAGGCCGCTCCTGTATCAATCATGAAGCGATGATGGCTGTCATATATAGCGACATCAATGGTGGGTTCTGTTTGTGGGTGTTGGGTTAATACAGGTAGAATGGCCTCTTCATCAGGTTTCTCTGGGCACCCCTATAGCCAGTACGCCTCTTCTCCTGCTCCATAGGCGGCTGGTCCAGCAGTAGGGGGCTGAGGTCCCATCCATGGGTTAGTGGGGCAGTCCCTTTGCATGTGTCCGACTTGTCCACATCCCCAGCATTGCAGCCTCGCTCGCTGTTGTCCCATGTCTGGACCTGCCCGGGGCATCTGCTGGTATTGGCCTTGAGGGGGCCTTCTTGGGGCTCCTTGTGGTCCCCTCCATCTTCCCCGCATGGGTGGCCCCCCTCGTCCTCTTCCAAACACTGCTTGTTGGGGGCTTCCTCCTTGGTTTAGATGCACATGAATAGGAGGGACTGGTTGAGGTTGGGTCTGCTGTGGCAGGGCTCCTCCCACAGGTGGCGCTGCTGGATATTGCATCTGCTGTGTGGGCGGAGGGATGACAGGAGACACTACTGGTGCTAGTACGACTGCCTCCCCTGTTGGTGCACCCTCCGTCGGGGGTGTGGCTGCCACTGACAGTGCTGCTTGATGTTTGGGATTTTCTTTTTCTTTCTTTGCTTTGGACAATTCCCCAATCTGCAGCTGACTCGGTGGCCAGCATCTTGCTTTGGTCCTCAAAGGCCCGTTTTTCGGCCCGCTGCATGTTTACATAATGTATAACATGCTCAGAGAACAGAGGCCAGTCCATCTTCATGAGCCCCACAACTCCGTCCAGTTTGGCTTGTACCTCTTTGGGCATGGCCTCTCTGATGTAGGTTCTGAAAAGAGGGCCAGATGTTTTCTGTTCATTCCCATCACTTCCAGTCTCTGTTTTCCATTTCTGTTGAAACCTGTGCAGAAACTGGCCTGGACTTTCATCATCCTTTAAACATTCTTGTCTCAACTTAGTTGGATCACTGCAGGTGGGGTATTTACTCCCAAGGCTGCCCACACCTTAGGTCTTATGTGGTTGAATGGTATCTTGTCATAGTGGTGGGAGGTCATGACCCTTGGAAGCTGGGCTTCTTCGAACACCTCTCTGGCTGCTGAGTGTCCTGCTGTTTTGATTAGCAGCGCCTTGATGTCTCCAGCTGCCAGGTTGATGCCTCCAGTGATTTTTTCCAGCTTTTCTATCCACCTGTCAGCTCCATCTGCCAACGGGGTCAGTCTTCCAGCAAGTGTGATCATGTCCATAAATGACCATGGCACATATCTGTCTTCATGAGGTCCTTTAGACAGCAAGGGAGCTATATAAGCCCCACCCTGACCTTGCTCTGTCTTCTGCTGTCGTGATTGGGACCTGGTCAGCATTGTGCGTGGGCCGCTTCTTGCTATTTGCAGATCCACGTCACATTCAGCTGCGAGTGGCTTTTGTTCTTTTGCCACTGGCCTGCTTTTTTCTTTGGACCTCTCATAAAATGGGTTCTTTGACGGCAGTATGTCTGAGCTTCATCCTGCGTTTCAAAGTCCTCCCATTCAGTGACATCACTTTCTATTGAGGCCTCCTCCTCTTCTAACACTGATTTAAGTTGTCCTGTAATTTTTCCCTTGCTACCTGGTTTCTCTATCATTACTGGATACTGGCCTGCTACGCTTGGGTGATAAGGTGGTGGCTTATGATCGGTATAATTGGGAGCTGTTGGACTCTTATGGTGTTCAACTTTAAAATATCGTAGGATATCTCTCTGTTCAGCATGTTTCTGTTTTTTATGCAAATGCATTCGGTCTCGTTTCTTATCATTATCCCTCAATTTTTCTTCTACTTCATCACAGCATGAAGGATCAAAGCTGCCCTTTTTAGGCCAGCGATTTTTCCCAGATGTTATCTTATGCCATTCTGTCATGCTTTTTTTAATTTTGCGCTTTTTGGATGGATGTGTCATTATTACCAGTTTGGCAGGCGTTAGCCCCTCAGTCTGTTTGCTTCTTAATTTTTAGATCTCTTCAATTTGAGTTAGGATCTCTAATAAAACAAATTTATAATATTATTTTCGTACTTTTACTGAGTATTCGGTTTAGTTACTCTATATTTTATTTATTACATAATTTTTAATTCACTTATAACCTGTTTTGTAGTTTTAAATTGGGACCTTGTTAATTTATTTTATCCTTTTAACCATGTGTTTTTCAGTTACCAATTCTGTTATAGTTACCAATTCTGTTCATTTTTGTATTCTTTTTTTTTTAACTATATTTTATAATAATTAATTCTGTTAATTTATTATTATGCCTTTTAAGTCTCGTCTTATTCTTAATAATAAATTACTCTCCTATTTATTATTCATATTCTTTATTCTAATTCTTCTTATTTCTATCCCCTCTCTCTTACTCCCCCTTAATTAGTTAACTCTTTCACACTTCACATAGACAAAAGACACACAAGACAAATGATTATTTTTTTTACAGTGCACTCCTATTTTTCCTCACTGTTTCCTACAGTGGCACATACGTTTTCCCTGCTGCCCCGGATTCACCCAGATAACTGGAAATGAATAGACGTCCTCCGGTTGGTCGAGCGGTACTATTCTCCGATTATCGCTTAATCGGTAATATTCTGGCTATCCCTTAGCCTGGCTATCGCTTAGCCTCTCAATACCTAATACTTAATACCTAATACAATACAAGTTCACGGAGCATGCTGACTATCGCTTAGTCGCCAATACTCCCACTTAACACGCATACTTTAATGTTCCGGATTTATGGCTTCCACAGACTATGTCAAACGCCTTGACCAATCTGTCCCTTTACCCATCGTCCGCTCAGAACATCGCCTGCTAAGCTTAACTTATACACAAAATAATTCAAACACAGAACAGTTCAAATACAGAATAATACAAACATTAATTAATACTTAAACCATGCATTCACATATACATTCATACATAGCTGGACCTTTCCCCAGTTTAGTCTGCCTTTTGTATATTCTTATATAAATACTTATTAAATTTGGAAAATACCTATTAAATTTGGAATACTAGGTTTTTTTAGGAGAGCTCTTTTGGCGCCTTACACCCACAAGCCGTCGCAGGAGGCTGGTTCCCCATTAATTTAGAAAATTATAACAAATTGTTTCTCACCTGTAAATGGTGAATATTTGGGCCCTTGGGGTTCCTGGCTGCAGCTTGTCCGATGCATGGGGCTTCCTCCTGGCTGGCTCGCCAAAAATGTCGTGGAAACTGTTCTCCCTACAACTTAAAATTGAAGCTAAGTCTTATAAAAATTCAAAGTTCTCCAAAAGCTGTAGAAAAAGTCTTCAGTCTATGATCAAAAATTAGGCAGAGGCAACTGGGTCCAGGTCCGGAGAATTTTATTTACAGAACACACATGAGCTGTTCACCGGTGAGCAACTGACTTACATGCAGAAAAGGGCCCCCTTTTATTCACTTCCAAGGCTTGGGGCTCTTTCATCTTGGTGGAAGACCCACCTTCAAACCATATTTTATATTTTTAATTGAAGCCTTTCTTTGATCTATCAAAGCTTTTTCTTCACAAGTCATAGTGACATTTCTTGTAGATCATGATGACATTTAGTGCAGTTAAATCAAAAACACATCATAGTCTTAATCATCAACATGTCAAAACAATGTTTTCATCCAGTGTAACTTATGATCATAACATTACATCAAAAAAGGTCAGCATAAGTTTAAAACTCAAAGTCCCAGTAAAAACCTCACTTTTTGTTGTGGCCAGTACCGCACCGCATGCTTTGGAGATGACAACTCAATATATTACAATTAGTTCAGCTTAGCTGTGCAACCCTGAACAACCCATTCTCAATGCGTCTGTCTTACAAACAGGTCTCATTTCTGCACCCTGGTTTTCAAAGGCCTCAAATGGCCTTGGACTCCCTTCAATGCTCCTGTTCTCCCGCTCATTCTCGGTGTGTTCCCACCCTGGTCTTATCTCTCAGACTTCAAGGCTGCGCTCCAAAGCTGCAGCTGCAGAGAGCCTTTACACACACACAGCTCTCTATCTCTCCACATTTGGTGGCGCACACTCTTTTGGACTCTGTGACCTGTATAACATAAATGTATTTAGTGTAAAACATTTATTCAATATGTAAAACATGTATCCAATATATTCTAATCATTGGTGCAGATTAATTTACTTTATCAACTACCACCTGACATTTTTGGCAGGTGACTCTAAAAACCGGAGGTAAATCTCTACTTTCAGTAATTAATGACATAATTTATGAGATATCTTTTTATTGATCTTAAACATGGCAGCCAAACAACTAAAAAATGCATTTGACATTAAAAGATGAACCTATTCAAATGAAAGTGTTCTTACATTAATGTTGAGTTTCTCCTCCATTCTATCATTTACATATTTTTTAAAATCATATACAAGTTAAATGTTATTAAGACAAAAAAAGCATAATATTATTTCTTGGTACACAGTAAAATGAAAAAAAAAACATCTTCCCAACATATGATTTCTTTCCATTTACATCTAAACAAAATTATAATTTCCTTTAAACAAAGCACCTCTGACCAGAACTACAGAAATAGGGAATTAGTTTAATCATTTAACATAGAAACTTAACACATAGAACTAGAACTACAGAGTGGAAAAGAAAAATAGCTAAAAAAGCAGCTTTTCATTAAACCCCAGAATGAACAACTGATTCCATCCATCCATCCATCCATCCATCCATCCGTCTGTGCATCCATACATCCATCCGTCTGTGCATCCATCCATCCATCCATCCATCCATCCATCCATCCGTCTGTGCATCCGCCCATCCATCCATCCGTCTGTCCATCCATCCATCCGTCCGTCTGTCCATCCATCCGTCCATCCATCCGTGCATCCATCCATCCATCCATCCATCCATCCATCCATCCATCCATCCATCCATCCATCCATCCATCCATCCATCCATTCATCCATCCCATATATATTCCTGCAACATTAGGTTTGATACAGATTTTTTATGCAACACTAAATCAAAGATTGTCAAAGTGAAAACTCCGAACACCTAACAGGCTTAAAGTATTTGCTTATAAATGAGCTGTTTTATAGGGAAACAGTCAAGTGTAACCAGAAAACTTTCCCATAACAGCTTATTCTGTGCTCCAAGCAACAGCCCTTGAAAGACCCAGCTAGGAAATTCCATCTTTTTGGTTTTTTAGTAAGACCATTAAAAGATAATTCCGTACTTTCAATAAAATGCTTTAAAACTATCCCATGGTTTATTTATTTCCAGTGTGATTGTGCCCAGTCTGGCTCACTCATCAGAGATATTCAGGATGCCAGGGTGCCCTCCGTTTAGTTCCAACCAGATGCAGGGGTGGACAATTCAGTTCCTGGAGGCCGGTATTCTGCAACTTTTGCATCCATCCTTAGTCCAACCCACCTGAATCAAATGGCTGAGTTACCTCCTTAGCATGCAGTCACTTCCTCCAGAGTTCTCTCAATCATCTAATTATTTGATTCAGGTCTGTTGAACTAAAGGCGCATCTAAAAGTTGCTGAAGAAGAGTTTCAGTGCAACCATCGTAATATTCTACACCAATATGGTGCAGAAAGGGTGCAGCGTTGTTGTGTATTTCTTCCTATGTATCTAACTTAACTGGTATTAAGCAACAATATTTGTTAAACTCCAATTTTTCTCCTACAGTTTTGTGCTGATTGTTAAGTAAGTTTTCTCATGTTTACCGTCTGTCGCAATAAGACTTTTATTTGAAATATGCAATGCTGAAGAAAATTGTTCTTTTTCACATTATCTACACACAGCAATAAAAAAAGGCTCAATGCAGAAAGCAGCTGTTATTCGATCTGAGTAGTCAATCATGACTTCATATTTTATCTTCAACATATTTTATCTTCATGAAGCTCACAACACAAAATAGTTCGTGCTGTTTCTAAAACATGTAAAATATTACTCTAATTACATACTTTTATCAATATTAAATAACTCAACTTAAGACCTACCTTTCATTTTGCACTAACACTGACATTAACTGATATTATTGCTCAGAAGGAGAAGAATGGCATTAGTCTGGACAATGGAGGAGGAGGAGGGAGAAGTGCAAGGTGGAGGCACCTGGAAATAAATGCTTGTCAATTTAAAAAAAGTTTTGGGGGAAATTTGATGGCCAAGAGGGTCATTTTTATCTCTAAATATTTATAAATGAGAGGGGAAAAAGTTGACTCCAACAGAAACGGGACATTTTTCTTATCCACAGCATACACTGCAAAAAATATTGAAAATAAATAAGTTATTTTTTCTTAAAATAAATGCATTTTTTCTTGAATTGCGGAGGTAAGTGAGACCCTAATTTCCATTTAAACAAGTACAAATACTCATTCTATTGGCAAATCATTTTATTTACCGACTCAAATTAAGATTAAATACACTTTATTTAGAGATTTTCACAATTTCTAGACCATTTTTGAAGTGCATGGGCACGTGCTTATCTCACTACCTCCCTGTTGTTCCTTACCTGGTAAAGCTTTAATCTAAAATCCATATTTCTATAAGTCACCGTAGATGTACAAAAGTCAGCTTAAATCTCTGCCCTTTTTATTTATTTTTTCTCAATCCACTATATCTATGATGAAGCACTGTAAATGCCCCCATGCACCTTTTCCTTCTTTTGGTGTCTTCTTCTGACTATTGAGCTAATTTGACAAGTGAATGTCTTCTGTCTGAGATCAATAAAGTCTATCTTATCTTATCCTTTCTTATCTTATGCGATCTTCATCATTGCTGGTTCATTAGGGCTCATGTTTCTTATTAACCCAACAGGAAATATGAACCGTTTCTATATTATTCTTATTGAACTGATTTAATAAATGTCAAATATGTCAAATAAAACCTAAATGTCATATTAGCTGTAAACTCATCATAAAGCATGAAACAAAAGCTTGAAAACATCAGTTTGTCCATTAATCTAATTTTGTTTCACTTAGTGTTACTGCACTGGAAAAAAGTGCTGTTAGAAATAAGTGATTTTTTTTTTTAAGTATATTTGCCCTTAATTTGAGTAGGTAAATGAGATAGTTTGCCAATGGAATGAGTATTTTTAGTCTTAAAGTAAGATAATTAGATAATATGCACTAGAAATAAGACATTGCAATTATTTTAAATGTAAATCGGCTTGTTTCATTGGCTCTCTCACCTCCTTAATCCAACAACAAATGCACTTATTTTAGGAAAAAAAATGATCATCTAGATTTCGATTTTTTTGTAGTGTAGTTGGTGTGACCAATTTAGGACTTAAAGTGATTCATAAATATTAGTTTAAGAACATTTATTCTCATTGTGAGCTGATACACTGAAAGGGCACAATCACTTAGCTGAAGTTCAATTAAAGCCAAATAATTTAACGTTTGGACTTTCAGGGTCACAGATGCTTAGAGACAACTTGCTACACAAATGTAACAAACATTGGAAGTTTCATAGAAACCAGCGAATAGGCATCTAACTTTGCTTTGTTGCTGTCAATAAACCACTGACTACCAGCCAGAGATCTTCAGCCACACACAGCATAACAGATGCTTCACATACATAACAGGCCTGAACTCATACTTTTGCTGTGAGGTACAAACTAATTATAGTCTCTCCAGCCAAAAGTCAAGCCTGAACAAACTCAGAACATTACTGTCGGTTTCCGTAGAGCCCTGCGGGGCAAACAAGCTGGCTGTTCAGCCAGCTTTGAGCTGCATACTGCCGGTCCCCTGAAAAAAAAAAGGAGAAGCTTTTGTTAGACCGGAATAACGTCTTCTAAGGCAGAGTTTCCCAACCTTTTTATGACTTGTGACCACTTCACAAACGACCTAGAAATAAGTAAAAAATGTCTTGAAGTGTATTTACCCTTAATTTAAGCAGGTAAATAAGATAATTTGTCAATGGAATCAGTATTTTTACTCTTAAAATAAGATAATAAAATAACATACACTTGAAAAAAGACAAAGCCATTTCAACCCCTATTTTAAATATAAATTGTCTCTCTAAAACAGACATGGCTGTGGCTTGATGAAAACATGTTTGTTATCTGTCAGAATTCTGAGAAAAAAGCCATAATTCTGAGATTAAAGTCAGAATTCTGAGAAAAAAGTCAGAATTCTGAGATAAAGTCAGAATTCTGAGATTAAAGTCAGAATTCTGAGAAAAAAGTCAGAATTCTGAGATAAAGTCAGAATTCTGAGATTAAAGTCAGAATTCTGAGAAAAAAGTCAGAATTCTGAGATAAAGTCAGAATTCTGAAGAAAAGTTAACTGATTTTCAAATTTTATTTCAGTTTAACATGTTAAACTGAAATAAAATGTAAAAATCAGTTTATAATTTTTTTTTCAGTGGCCCTAATCCTCTTACGTTCATTTTATTCTTTCCCTCTCAAGTAAAAAAACAATAAAAAAAAAAACATAAATATGTTGCCTGGAAGATAGAAAGGAATCAAAAATAATTACAAAATAAAATAATGTTATAAAGTTGTATCTGCACTGCAAAAAGCAACCTAGAAATAAGTAAAAATTGTCTTGAAGTGTATTTACCCTTAATTTAAGCAGGTAAATAAGATGATTTGTCAATGGAATCAGTATTTTTACTCTTAAAATAAGATAATAAAATAACATACACTTGAAAAAAGACAATGCAATTTTTTTTTTCTTATTTTAAATATAAATTGTCTCATTCCATTGGCAAAGTGACTCACTTACCGCCTCAATTAGAACAAGTGCACTTTACTTAAGAAAGGTTTACTTATCTAGATTTGGATTTTTTCCAGTGTGGGAACAAAATACAGAACATAAATCATAGTTAGACTGACTTAATTAGTTTTAATTTGTTTTCATCCAGACACTTGACCTGCTTTGATGAGCTCTGATAGCTCAGTGTGAAAAACAACTATTGACGTAGAAAACTGTTTTGTCAGGATTTTAGAGAAAACAAGTCCTTAGAGTGAATTAGCCATTTTCTTATCTCCCTTAGTTGCTCATCTGGTGTAAGTCAGCTTGTGAGAGTTTAGACAGCAAGTAAATATATCAAATTAAGTCTAAAATACAACTGAATCTTTATTTATTTTCAAAATATATTCTTATAGTTGTTTATGCGAATCCAAACTGGCTACTTTAGAGAGTATCTGGAGCCAAACGTGTGCTATGCAGATTAACAATGTGTGTGTTTTCTCAGTTATTTCTAGTTCTACCACTGTGTCTCATCAAACTGCTTCTGACTAAAGAACAACAACAAGTGTTAGCCCATTAACTCCATTCATCTAGTGAATGATCAAAGTGTAAATAAACATATGTGTAAAATCCCTGAAGTTGGATCAGCACTAATTGAACAGCAGCTCCCTCTCTTATCATCCTTGTTTGTTTTTATATTTAGCTGAAAATATGCAGTATAAAGTCAGAGTAAAAAAAAAACTGATCAAATGAGTATCCAACTGTTAATGTATGAGTAATTGCCCAAATAAACCAAATATCTATTGCTGCCACAATTAGTCAATGTATTGATATGATGACTATGATATTCTTCAGTTTTCCTTTTCCGTCTACGGCTTTTTTTATTTTGCTCTGAGCAAACGCCTCATCTGAGTTCAGTGCAGCTCCGGTGTTCTTTCAGACCAGCATACCCATAGTCAATACCCGTTTATCCCTTTAGTTTTGTAAGAAAAATAAACTTTAAACTACCTCAACGGGTGTGTATCCCTTTAGTAATGTACAAAAAAACAATTTAATTACTTGCCTTTTGTTGTTTTGTGAAGCATATAGCGATCACACCTTAAACTGTTTTTTTTTTGTACATGACTAAAGGGATAAATGCATATGTGACGTCTTGTGCAGGTGTATTGACAATACACTGCAAAAACGATCTAGAAATAAGTAAACATTTCTTAAATTAAGTGTATTTACCCTTAATTTGAGTAGGTAAATGAGATAGTTTGCCAATGGAATGAGTAATTTTACTCTTAAAATAAGATAATTAGATAATATGCACTTGAAATAAGACAATGCAATTGTGTTTTCTTATTTTAAGTGTAAATTGTCTTGTTCCATTGGCAAAATGTTTCTTTTACCTCCTCAATTCAAGAACAAATGCTCTTATTTTAAGAAAAAATGACTTATATAGATTTAGATTTTTTGCAGTGTAGGCATTCCGGTCTGAAGAGGTATGCTCAAACTGACAGTGCAGCTCCGGCTCCTGAGAGTGCAGCTTCAGGTCATTCTACATAGCAATCCATTATTTCGGCTTTATCTTTCACCTTTGGAGTTTAACTCCCTTGATAATGATTTATTTTTCATATCCAGAATGAAAGTTGAACATCGCTATGCATGCACACACTGCAAAAAAATCTAAATCTAGATAAGTCATGTTTTTCTTAAAATAAGTGCATTTGTTCTTGAATTGAGGAGGTAGAAGAGACATTCTGCCAATGGAAAAAGACAATTTACACTTAAAATAAGAAAACACAATTGCATTGTCTTATTTCAAGTGCATATTATCTAATTATCGTATTTTAAGGGTAAAATTACTCATTGCATTGGCAAACTATCTCATTTACCTACTCAGATTAAGGGTGAATACACTTAATTTAGGAAAGTTTGACCTTTTTCTAGATCGTTTTTGCAGTGCATTTATAGTAATTTTTTATGCTTTGGAGACGCCACCAAACTGAGACAAAGGGTTTATTGTATGAGCGAACACAGACACAGTATGAATGGCTTCACTATCCAGCGTAATTAGTGGAATGATTAGTCATTAGAAAATGTGTTGTTGGTGGCAGCTCTACAAATATCTCCAAATTTGTTGCGCTAACATTATGCATTCATCTTAACTGCCTAACAATGGTGTGCACCTTCTGAGATTTAACCAGCAACCTTAAAAAATGGAAAAAGAGAAGGAGGATTTAAAGGAAAAGTCCAGTCAGCAAGGAATGATCAATGGATAATTATCTAAACCTAAAACTATTACTCTTAATTAAAAACATTTATCATTTATTGAGTATGTAATAATTTCATATTCAAAGTACTTTCAGAAGTTTGAATTTTGAATTTGACCGAACTTCTCCTTTACAAAAAGACTCATTTATTCAGAGTTCTGTAATCTGTAAGTGGTGAACCTGTTTTCTCTAACTCAGACTCGTACCTGTAAGAGAGCGGCCAGCAGCAGTGTGCACAAAACCGTCCATCTGCAGCACACACTTCAGCGTCTCCATCATGTGCTCCAGCCGCAGAGTGTGCAGTCTGTTGTGACTCAAAGATGTCCTGCTGTTCACTTCACTCATGCTGGTCTTTAGAGCCACAGAAGCGCACTGGAGGACAGTCATTCCTGAAGGTCAATAAAAGAACTGATTACTGAACATAATGAAATTATCTGCTGCCTAAATCTGCTTTGCTGGAGAACTCTGGCAAAGAAACACATTCAGTCGGGAAAAATAAAAACAGATTTATTGTCACTAAGGAATTTACTCCATAAGAACCATAATTATATTTTAAAAGGGATATCAGTAACAATTTCTATCACTATGCAGATGATGCTGTGTTATTCAGCAAACCAGATCACTTAAACTCTTAAGTTTTGTTTTACTGCTTTCTAAATTTGGAAATCATCTGCCATTATTTTTAAATTCTGCAGTTCCATCAAACAGTTTTTCCTTAATTCACTTATTAAAAAAATAGTGATATAAACTAGACTTTACCAGAGTTATCAGTGGCTTCCACATCAATATACAATCCATTCATCATCTGTTGTTTTAAAACCTGGGAGGAAAAAAAAAAAAGAAATATGGAAGCTTTATAAAGGACAAGCAGTTTTCCTATTACTACTGTAAGGAGGTAAATAAAAATGCAGGTTAGTTAAAGGTGTAGAGGACACTCTTTTATTTCCGGGTGGATCATCCTTTGTCCTCCTAACTGTCAATCATTCTGGTCATATGTATACATAAGGCCGTCCAACGTGCTCGTCCTATGTCCTTTTCTGCGCAGGCGTATATCTACGGTTTCAGACAGTCATTGATGCTCACCTTTCTTACCGCGGTTCTTTGAAAATGGCCGAGGGTCGAAAAGAGAGGCCTCAGAAGAGGCAGATAGATCCCAGAATGCTTTGCACGGAGAGCTCACTTTTCGAAACATTATGGGATTTGCTGTCAAAGTGGCCCGCTGTCCTTTTCCGGCGGCAACTGTTTTTCACACTGAGCTATCGGAGGTTATCAAAGCAGCTCAGGTATCTTGATATAAACAAAATAAAACTAGTTAAATCAGTCAGACTATAATTTTTGTTCTGTATTTTGTTCACAATTTATCAAGTTTAAAAGTGATTATAATGGAGTTACTCAGGGGAGATCCCATTTTACAAACACACGTTTATAATATGATTTTATTTTGTATTTATTTTAATTCCTTACTAACTTCCAGGAAACATATTAATATCAATAAATTGTAGGTTCAATAAAATAAATATTTATTTATTATACCAATATATTTAGTCATAATGTCACAGAATACTAGCCTCTTTTACTTTATCTTGACCAAAATGAAGTAATTGAAAAATGTCATTCTGGTTTTAAAATGAACCTGAACCTGTCCTTTAAAAAGTTTTAAAATACCTTCTATAAACTGTTGATGCAGGAAAATCATCTTTTCTTTTAATTTTCCTCCTCTTCAAGATTCTCATAAACATAAAGTTTTGATCTATTTTAATCATCACAAAAGCTGCTACACTTTTTGTCATGATTATGTGTCAGAGAGATAGGGCTGGTTGTATTGTATACATGGTGAAGTTGATTCAAAGTCCACTATTTATAATTGACCTCTTTATAGCAGACCAAAGATCACTCCTTTGGTATCGTGCAGAGGAGGAGGAGTTACGTGACCAACAGGGAGTAAAAAGCAGTGATCATCTGTACTAACGGTAAGTTACCTGAGCTTGCCATAAAGTCCACTATATAGTCCTCGCTGTTTGCAGTGATTGAGGGATTTAGGGGTTAGAGCGGACGTTCAAACACAGTATGCTTTAAAGGTATACTATGCAACCGGTGTTGATTTTCGAACGAGGCTCCCCCCAGAGGGCGAAAGTAAAAGTGCACTGTCGTAATCATGCTCAGCTGTTCTCCTGGTTTCTCCGTCAAGCCAGGCGCGGTTGTTTTGAGCTTAGCAGACAGGCGAACGCAACGAATCACAATGTCTACTGCGGTGAGTGACTATTTTGTTCCAATTTTCAAGTTTGAAAATTTAGCATGTTTTCATACATTATTTGTTATGCATGTGTCTAAGGCTAGGCTTAAAACTTTCCTTTTTGATAAAGCTTATAGTTAGAGTGGCTTAGGTTATCCTAAGCTATCTCTATAGTTCTGCTGCTATAGGCTTAGACTTCTGGAGGACATAGGGACCCCCATTTCATCATTCTGCTTCATTCTCTCTCTATCTCCTATTCAGCAGAATCTGTTAGTTCAATCTCTAATGTTCTGCTCTCTCTGCTTTTTCTCATAGTAGCTTCATCTGGTCTGTTCCTGTTTGGCTGCGACTCCATCCTGGAGAGAAACATCAGCTGTGCTGCTGCCATCAACACCTTTGTTTCTAGATGTTGGAGATCTGTCTGTTTTCCAGTGTAGTCCTGTTTGTCTGACTGTGACTAACTGGATGTCCTCTCTTCATCCATACGGTATTTCTGCCTGAAATCCAACCTTCCTAATAATGAAGCTGAATCCAATTTTGCGTTTTGATCCAAAACGGTCCCCGGTTTGGACCATTGCTCACAACAAGTTACACATGTGCACACAATTTCACAATCCTTGTTTAAAGAGAGATTTGAATCTATGCAATGAAGGGGGAGGGATTAGGTAAACTTAAAAAAACAACTAAATCTGACCTCTAGCACTCTTATATAGCCATTTTCAGCACTCAAGTGGAGGCAGGACTTTCCCAGGTTGTTTCTCTGGTTAATGTTTGCTCCCAGCTGGATCAAATCTGCCACAATAAGGTGCTGGTTGTGATTTGCCGCGTAGAGGAGGGCAGTCTGTGAATACAAAGTGTGAGCAGTTTGTTAACACAGTGTGCAGGTTGTATTTAATCTTTTTTTTTTTTGAAAATCAAAAAAGATGTGGGATTTTCATTCATCCTCGCTTCAACACACTAGACTCCAGTATAAACAGATTAGCAGAACATGCCTCCATAATATGCTGGTGAAGATTCTCAGTCATCTAGGTCATAGTCATTCCAAAAAAGGAAAAAAACGATCAATTGGACTTTTATTTCCAAGTTTGAAGACGTGTCGCTTCCCATCCAGGAAGTTTGTCAGAAATAGTGTTGATTTGCTTTATACAGTAGCCCCACAAAGCCTTGTTTTTGCTAAGACAACATGCAAATTGAAATCTGTTCCCCTGTAAAGGGGTCAGTGTCATCATCACATTCCTCCCCCCCATTACAGGGGAATAGACGACCTCGCCTATTCAGCCAGGCCAACAATTCCCTGTAACAACCCCCCTTTCAGAGACATAGACAGGTATGGGGCATTGAAGGCTAACGAAAGAAGCCAAATGACCCCCATTCCAAAATGGTGGACCTGTTCGTTCGTTTTAGTTTGCATGTTGTCTAAGAAAAAACAAGGCTTTGTTGAGCTACTGTATAAAACCTGGAACTCAACGCTATTTCTGACATTTTGAATTGAAAAAGCTTCCTTGATGGAAGAGAAACGTCTTCAAACTTGGATACAAAGTGTTTGAATCAAAGTGCCTTGGGATGACATGTGTTGTTAATTGCCGCTATATAAATAAAGTGAATTGAAAAAGTCAATTGGTTTTATTTTTTGTTTTTTGGAATGATCCCATAATATTGAGGAGTTTTAGTGATTACATTTAGGGACTTATGGCAAGGGACACATCTAAACTTTGCAGGACACCGGCCCACCAGGATTTGAATTTAAAAACTGAGGATTAGAAATTGCCTTAAGTGAACGGGATGAAGAAAATCTAGGCAGGGTTTTTACTTTTTAAGCCTGGATTTTCCACCTTCTCTTCTATTGTTAGTTCATCCGTGAGTAATATTCCCTCACCGTGGCTCAGTGAGGTCAATAAAGTCTAGGGTTGGCTTTATCATCCATCATCTGCTGGGGTAACAGTATTTGAGCAAATGGCTTAAAAAAGTTCAGCAAGCTAATTAAGAAGGTCAGCTCTGTTCAAGGAACTCCTCTAGAACCTCTGGAGATTATTTCACAAAGAAGAATTCTTCATAATGAAGAAAATTATGGACAACAGTGAACATCCTCTTCACAAGATTTTTAAACAGCAGTGTCTTCAGTCAGAGGCTTCTCCAGATCCGGTGCAAGACAGACCTCAACAGAAGATCCTTCCTGCCTACAGCTACCAACACCTGTTTAAAAACTAACCTATGAGTTACTGCAACATTTAATTTCCCTTTGGGATTGATTAAGTACTTTGAGTTGAATTTGAAGGACCTCTTTAGAGATGGACGGATCAATAGTTTTCCATCGGCTTGATTATCTTTTTTAGATCACGGCATGAGCGTTTCCTCTTAAAACCTCTCTTGGTGTCAGACAGGTTCTATTCAAGTGATTTTTAATAATCCAGGTCTAAGTTGGTTCAGATATCTTGTGTACCATTGGTTATTAAAGTTTACTTTTTGTCTTAACACATATCTAATATTGATTCTTGTTGATTATTTGAAAATGTGACACAAGGTTCAAACAATAAGATATTTATAATTCTATGAAATCGAAGCATAACACCTTTACTGATTTAAGATGATTGATTTTGGTGGCCAAAGCCATAGAATAACATTATTTTAGATGTAAGTTTGCTAAATGAATGAGTTTAATGCTGTGTGGTTGTACTGTACCATTCCACTGGAGTCTTTCAGGTCCAGGCTGTTGATGACAGCCATTCTCTTGGCGATGGCGTACGCCTGCTCTCTCTTTCCCACACACACCACCCTATGCAGGAGTCTGGAGGGAGAAGCACAGACAAACCAGAAAAGAATTAATATTGTTTCATTAATCAAAAGTGTTTGGTCTAAAAATTGACTTTAATGCATTCTCTGCTGGCAATGCTAAAAAGGCGGCTGCTAGGATGAGTCAAGTGTTGCCAGCGATTCAATTATTTCATTTTTTATTTCTTGCTCACTGAGTTTAATATCGCTTTGAGGACAGAAATAAAACTAAGGCTGACTCTCACTCAACTACAACCTATTTACACTGGAAAAATCGAAATCTAGATAAGTATTTTTTTTTTAATAAATGCATTTGTTCTGGATTGAGGAGGTAAAAGAGACATTTTGCCAATGGAACAAGACAATTTACACTTAAAATAAGAAAACACAATTGAAGTGCATGTTATCTATTTTTTTTTTTTTTTTAAGAAAAACACTCATTCCATTGGCAAACTATCTCATTTACCAACTCAAATTAAGGGTAAATACACTTTAATATTTTACATTTTTACTTATTTCTGGATCATTTTTCCAGTGTACATTTATTAAGCTCTATTGGTACTCAGCTAGCACTGGAAACTCTCCTCAGTTGCCTTCAGGGCTGGACTGGGAGATTTTTTCAGGCCAGGAATCAGTCATGTAAGCAGGCCAGGGTGACATGATTTCTGTGGTAATAAAATAAAATAGGGCTGCGGTCTGTTTTGCTTTGTGAGGACCCAACTAAAAAAAGAAAAAAAGCTTTTATCAACCAAAAAGTTTTTATACTTGTTGGTATAAAAACAGACTGGGATGAGCTGGTATTCACACTGAGCTATCAGAGCTCATCAAAGCAGCTCAGGTGTCTGGATGAAAACAAAGTAAAATGAATTTAAGTCAGTCTGACTATGATTTTTGTTCCCAATTCAGCAAGTTTAAATATGACTATAGGGCAGCTTAATTTTTTTTTTTTTATAAAAACAAGTTTATAATATGATTTTATTTTGTATTTATTTCCATTTCTTACTAACTTCTAACATATTTATGTTGTTTTATTTTATTTTTAGAAGGCATAAATACATTTATAAGAATGAAATGCTCAAATTAAAAGTATTTATTTCAGTTACTGTTCCTTCGCTTTTAGACAATCATCAATTGTCTAGACTGAGAGGGAGACTCATGGTACGAAAAAATACCCAAAGGTGGAAAAAAGTCTGGGAAACACTGATCTAGAAATACCTACTTTAATTTCTAAGGTTGGAATATACAGTAACTTTACCGCTGTAATTGCAATAGTACTAAGATAATAAAGGTTTTACATATTTAAGTAGTTAAAAAAAAGAGAGAGAGACGCAGGCCAATCCCAGGCGGGCACTTCGGGAATATCCCGGTTCTCACTATGGCCGGTCTGGGTATGGGTGTCTCTATTTATAGAGGAGATAGTACAAGCAAGTACAGAATAATACTGTTGCAAGTAAAGATAATCTATATTCTTAGATGTATGTAATGACAATACCCACTTCTTTTGCTAAGAAATAAGAATGAAACACAAAACAATGAGCCAGTAGGAGAGAGAGATAGAGAGGGAAAAAAGACACAGGAAACAGTGAAAATGTATGAATTTTCACAAACAAAAAAAAGGTTAAAGTTTTGATTATATAATATTATTTTCTAATAGTGAGAATCCTCAGTAAAGTCATAAATGTGTATAATATGTAGTCCACTTGCCCCAAACATTAATATAACGAATCTTTTTTTGATGGATTGATCATTTAATAGGTTCCATTAGAAATATCTTGCGGGGGGACAAATGGGTCAGTTGTCCCAGTTCCAGGACAGAGGGGGGCCCAAGATTGACACTCTGACCATTTAAAATACAGGCAGCAGTCATTTTTTCAGAAAATATTTAATATTTGGGTAATATATATATGCATTAGGTATATATTTTTTCTTTCAATAAGGGGCCGTTAGAACTCCCCCCCACCCCAACATAAAATGGTTTGACCAGGAAACCGGCGGGCTGGAACATTTAAAGTTGTTTTCGCTGCAAACTAAGAATGTCAGGTTTTCAGAATTCCAGTGCACAGAAAAGAAAAAAGAAAAAGGGACGATGACACCAAAAGCTTGAGGGATTTTATACAGATCAGGAAGAGAATTGCAGAAGAATGATGCCCATTCAGAGCCAGGTAAGAAGCAATGCGTTTGTGATTTTAAAGTGTAGCATCTGCTAGTTAGTGTAAGGGGGAAAACTCATTTTCTTTTACAGAAATACTGGAGCTTAGCTCCCAAAGAGCAGAAAGATGGCAGAGGTCTAGATGCAATGTGAAAGATAGAGTGGAGCAGGAGAGCCAGCTGAGGGGGGGAGCTTGGTTGACCGAGAGAAAGGGGGAGAGTGTGTTAGAGGAGGAGACAGAGAGCCATCCCTACCGATAGCAGACAGTGCAGGTGGAGGAACTTTCTGCTCAATGGGAGAGTCTGAGCATAGTGGCTCAGAGACGGATCACGCCATTATTTTACGTGATCCTGCGCTGCCAACAGAAAAGAATGATTCTGATAGAGAGAATGTTGTGCGTTTAATGGCAAAAGGAACTCTTTCACAGAAACAGCCAGTAGATTTAGTGGGCAGAGAATCCCTAAAGTACCTAACATATTCTACCTTACACAAGGGGACGGAAAATTTTGTTAGAGACTGGATGATGTCAGCGGGTCAAAAAAGTTCTCCTATGAAGTAGAGAAAATATCAACTGTGCTCTATATTCAACATATGGGATGAAAATATCCAACAAAATACAGAAAGCTATGAAAGATTTCCAGGCAGTGGCGCCACCAGGGGGTGGCCAGGAGTGGCCACGGCCACCCTGTGCAATGCCCTGGCCGCCCCACTCGCCAATGTAAATTGTAGTAGCATCAGTTTAGCATTTCATCCCATTATGCACAGCCAGTGTCTAAGTAAAGTCTAAGTAAAGTCGACTTAGATTGTTTTTCAAAAGATTATTCAATGAACTATATCATCTATTTTTTTCTGTCATTTTTTTCTTTCATAATTAATATCTGTGGGTTGTTTATTTGCACGTTTCCTTCCTGCTCAATTAGCCTTGCCTCCAGGTCAGCTTCTTAATACACTCCTGATCAAGACATTCCCCTTAATGGCCAGATGGAACTGGTTGATCCGTTTTTTCCCCCATGTGATAGTGACTGCATATAGAGAGGCTCTAACTGCACAGGGTGAGTAGATCTACGCAACAATCAGCGCTGCTATAAGGCAAAGTCCCCCTTAGAGAGTCTGTGCAGCATCTCAAACTGGAACAGATAGAGAATTTTTATGGGTCTAATGACATTTACGTCTAAAGAAAAGGAAAACTCAGCAATAAAAACTGTGGGACGGTTTCTATGCTGACTGAGGCAGAGAGGTGATTCTCACAGAGAGATCTGGGAATTTTGTTGGGTTTTTTTTTTTAAAGAGTGGAGAGTAATTAGCTTTGCTAACCTGCTCCGTCTGCCCATCGTTTTTTTTTTTTTTTGTGAGGCTCCAAGAGGATCACTGCTCTGTTTCTTGTCCTCCTGAACTCTTATCATGGGAAAAGTTTCCTATTTTGACGTTTCATTCTTTGTTTTTTTTTTCCAGTCTGTCCTGCTAACTTTTCACAATGTGTGACATAAAAAAATGAATCTTTAGTCGTGTGATGAACTGATTTTTTTTTTTTTTTTCAACCAAAGCGGATGTTTTTGACTTTGTAACCGCATTTCTCTTCCTGTCAGACCCATGAAATTGCTGCTGAATTGCTGCGTAGTCTGACTAAAATACACTCACCGGCCGCTTTATTAGGTACCCCATGCTAGTAACGGGTTGGACCCCCTTTTGCCTTCAGAACTGCCTCAATTCTTCGTGGCATAGATTCAACAAGGTGCTGGAAGCATTCCTCAGGGAGTTTGGTCCATATTGACATGATGGCATCACACAGTTGCCGCAGATTTGTCGGCTGCACATCCATGATGCGAATCTCCCGTTCCACCACATCCCAAAGATGCTCTATTGGATTGAGATCTGGTGACTGTGGAGGCCATTTGAGTACAGTGAACTCATTGTCATGTTCAAGAAACCAGTCTGAGATGATTCCAGCTTTATGACATGGCGCATTATCCTGCTGAAAGTAGCCATCAGAAGTTGGGTACATTGTGGTCATAAAGGGATGGACATGGTCAGCAACAATACTCAGGTAGGCTGTGGCGTTGCAACGATGCTCAATTGGTACCAAGGGGCCCAAAGAGTGCCAAGAAAATATTCCCCACACCATGACACCACCACCACCAGCCTGAACCGTTGTTACAAGGCAGGATGGATCCATGCTTTCATGTTGTAGACGCCAAATTCTGACCCTACCATCCGAATGTCGCAGCAGAGACTTATCAGACCAGGCAACGTTTTTCCAATCTTCTATTGTCCAATTTCGATGAGCTTGTGCAAATTGTAGCCTCAGTTTCCTGTTCTTAGCTGAAAGGAGTGGCACCCGGTGTGGTCTTCTGCTGCTGTAGCCCATCTGCCTCAAAGTTCGACGTACTGTGCGTTCAGAGATGCTCTTCTGCCCACCTTGGTTGTAACGGGTGGTTATTTGAGTCACTGTTGCCCTTCTATCAGCCAGTCTGGCCATTCTCCTCTGACCTCTGACATCAACAAGGCATTTCCGCCCACAGAACTGCCGCTCACTGGATGTTTTTTCTTTTTCGGACCATTCTCTGTAAACCCTAGAGATGGTTGTGCGTGAAAATCCCAGTAGATCAGCAGTTTCTGAAATACTCAGACCAGCCCTTCTGGCACCAACAATCATGCCACGTTCAAAGTCCCTCAAATCACCTTTCTTCCCCATACTGATGCTCGGTTTGAACTGCAGGACATTGTCTTGACCATGTCTACATGCCTAAATGCACTGAGTTGCCGCCATGTGATTGGCTGCTTAGAAATTAAGTGTTAACGAGCAGTTGGACAGGTGTACCTAACAAAGTGGCCGGTGAGTGTAGACCTGGGCTCTATCTCAGTCGGAGCTACGCTGCCCCCTGCAGGAAATCATCCCATTCGACTTTCATCCGATACGATTCTGTCGGATCGGACGCAAAATCGGATTTGGTGTGTTCTGGCCTTAAGACGACCCTCTGCTTCTTCCACATTGCGGTTAACTCTCTTTAATTTCCATTTTAATTCAAAATGTTGCTTGTTGTTATCTCTTTTGGAATGACAAAGCTTTTCATGACATTACGCAGACTAGGCTCCAGTGAGCATCTTCTGTCAGTGGCTGGCATTAGCTCTGAAATACAGCCTCGGTCTGCTCGGCTTCTTTCCGTTTCGTCTTTGATCATAAATGTAGGCTTCATACAATTTTTCCAGATTCTTAAATATCAGCATTGTTGAGGAATAGAGTATTTATTAACGCTGCTATTCTCAAGTCACTTGAAGTAGTATTTTCTGACACTGTGGAAGCAAATGTTTGTTTCTTTGTTTTTTCTATTTTTTGTATTTTATTTCAAGTGAAGGAAAAAAAAGAATCCTTTTTGCCACACATGAAAAGGTGTTCATGACGTTATTTGCACCACACAAGAAGAGGAACGTCAATGAACCCTGTTGGAAAACTACATGAAGAAACATGAAGAAATAAAGTAATGATGGAAAACCAACAAAAAGAAAATAAAATAAAAAAATTGATAAATAAAACAGTTTTCAGCTTAGCAGACATCTGAGTAGATGGAACCAGATGCAGAGGGACAGGATGCCATTTTGAAAAGATGACCAGTTTAAACAAAATAACATTTTCATGTTCCAGTAAATTCTCTATATCAGGCATCCCAAAGTCTGTCCTGGAGGGCCGCTGTCCTGCAGGTTTTAGAGATTTTTCTGCTTCAGCACAGCTGATTCTGATTCTGTTAATCAATTATCAATGTAAATCAGCTGTGGTGGAGCAGAGAAACCTCTAAAACCTGCAGGACCCACTTTGGGGATGCCTGCTCTACATCAAGTGAAATCAGTCTTTAAACTCATAGAACGGAGTAATACTTACGTCCTGCCTTGCTCATCGGTGGTCAGGAGTTCAGCATCAGATGCTGCCCTCAGCCAACCCTCCTCTTGCTGCAGCTGTGTCCAGAAGAAAGTGGAGCTGTTCAGATCCATGTGGCGCTTCGTCTTAAACCAGTCCTGCTCTCTGTCACTGTGGATTTGCATGTCGCCGACACAAGAGGGCTGGAGGCTGAAGAACATGCAGTCAGGGCGAGACCACGCTACGTCATATTCAGGGGTGCTGGGAGAGAATTCTGTGTAGTATTCT
The DNA here is from genome assembly GCA_030533445.1 of Cyprinodon diabolis. NCBI lineage: Eukaryota > Metazoa > Chordata > Actinopteri > Cyprinodontiformes > Cyprinodontidae > Cyprinodon > Cyprinodon diabolis. The sequence goes on along the minus strand of CM060079.1, from coordinate 47,813,344 downwards.
GGGCTTGGAGTGGTTTGATCATATTTATCCCAATGAATCACATCTACAGGGGGAACCATAGACGTGCATTTTATCTCACAGATCTGATTTCACTAAGTTGCATGTGATGTGTTCAGTAAGTTTTACCGGTGGGAGAAGGTTCCCGAAAGGCTGAGAAATCAGGAGAAGGTACATTTTGGGATGGGGAGTGAGAAGCACAGCTTGTTCTAAGATCATCTTCCAGAACCTCCAAGATGGTTGCTAGTTCCTCCAGGCTTTTAACAGGGTGTTCTTCCTAAGGCAAGGCAAGGCAAGGCAATTTTATGTTTTATAGCACAATTCAGTAAATGGGCAATTAAAAGTGTTTTACATGAATTAGATAATGAAATTGAAGACAAATAAAAGCAGAATAAACATGATAAAAGTTAGGGAAGAAAATAAAACAGTTGCATCACAACTTTAAACTAATAAAACATCACTTAGCAGTTTAAATTATAACAGTCAAAGGCAGCTCTACTGTGACTTCAAAGAACTTAAGGCGTTCAGCTATTTTCCAGTCTTCTGGGAGTTTGTTGGTTCTAGTTCTGGGTGAACAGAGTAGGCTGGAGCTAGAAGACCTGAGTGGTCTGGGAGGTAGATCCACTGACAACAGACCTGTTATGGATCTGATCTATTCAGGGATTTCTAGACTAACAAAAGGATTTTAAAGTCTATTCTCTGAGCTACAGGGAGCCAGTGGAAGGACTTCAGAACCGGGCTGATATGCTCTACTTGTTGCAGTGATCAATTCTACTAAAGATAAATGCATGAATGAGTTTTTTTTTTTTTTTTTAGATCCTGCTTGGACATTAGTCCTTTAACCCTGGATATGTTCTTCAGGTTGACTTAGTATCTGCCTTTATGAACCTCCGAAGGTTCAGGTCCGAATCCATCATGACACCAAGGTTTCAGGATTAATCAGTGGTTTCTAGCTGGAGTAGCTGAAGCTGGGAACCAACTCTGGATCTCTCCTCCTTTGGTCTGAGAGTTATTACCTCAGTTTGGTTTTTATTCAATTGTAGTCAGAATAATGATCTGTTCTAAGCATCTAACCAACGCTCTGATAGGTTCATAGTCATCTGATGACATTGGGATGTAAAGCTGTGTTGTCTGCATAGTTATGGTAATTGATCTTGTTTGCTATAATCTGAGCTAAGGGGAGTTTGCAGATATAACTTGCAAGGCCCCAGAATGGAGCCTTGAGGAACCCCACATGTGATTTTTCTGGTCTCTGATTTAAAATTCCCCAAATGATGCATAGAAGTCCCTGTTCTTCAGGCAGTATTTAAACCAGTCCAGTACTGTATGAACCATACATGTGAACAGAGTTTTATGGGGCCCCCAGTAACTTGGAGCCTTGGCAACTGCCTAGTATTGCCTGATGGTAAATCCTCCCCTGCCAGTCCTCTAAAGCTTATTGAGTGCTCTAAAGTTTTCTAGGCGCTCTAATAAAATTGAGAGATCAACGTTATCAAACGCTGCCCCAAGGTCATAATACTGTTGGGAGCTGGAGAAGTACCACCTTCCTCCAGCAGAGTCCGCCATGGATCCTCCTGAGCCGAGCCTCCTGCACAGCTGAAGCTCATCCCATCATCAGAGGATCCACAGTATTTAAGCTGTCTTCAGACCTTGCCTCAACGCCGCAGTGTTTTATCCAGTTGGTTAGCACCTAAGCCTAGTATCTCTGAGAACCTTTGTTGACTTTTGAATCCAGACTGGATTCTAACCATTGTCTCTGTCTTCCAGGAAACCTGTTTTTCTCCTGTGAAGCTCAGGAGGAGCTTAACCTGCCGAGCCTGCCCTCTGAGCCAAACCTGAAGTCTCTCTCTGGATTTTCCTTGCAGCTCTGGACCAAGAGCTGGAAACTCAAAGCCAAGGTCAGCTCATTCTCAAGAAGTAAGACACTGAAGCAGTTAACGGACTCTGCTGAACAAACTATCTCCGGACCCAACAGTTTCCCTCTCAAGGCTTTAACCAAGAACCCTCAAGGTACAAATCTGAAACTGTCTGAATCAAACTCCTCTGAGCAAACGCTAACTGAACTGTCTCCCACGCAGACTCCAGTGAACCAGTCCCCAGGCCAGAACCAGAACCAGTGATTAAACTGTGCTTGTGACAATAAACATTGTTAAACCTTTTACTTCTGTTTCCATCTCCGTGGTGTTCTGCATAACTGGGTCTCACTAGAGAACCCATCATGACAAATACCAGAACCTGTGGATCTACGGAGTAAAGCAATTTAAGGTAATGATTTGCTAGAAGTCATTCTCAGCATCATCTGCGAAGCTCAGAATTCCAAAAACCATACGTGTCTTTAGATCATGAGAACCGCTGAGTAGCTTTGCTGAATTTGGCAACACTCACCCTGGTGGCTTTGGTTCTTGAACGAGGCCTGGCACGTTTCATGTCTCCTGTTGAGGGGAGAGTAAATGTCAGACATCAAAGCAGATTACAACCTGCACAGGCATACAGTTGGCTTTTTTTCATTAACCTCTCTTCTCTTCATAATTTAGATACATTTGATTTAAGGATTGGGTGAAATGATTCATGTCCTTTACATTTTTTCTCATGCTGTGACTCTACAACCAATCTCAATAAAGTTCTACAGCTAGCATATAGCAGGGAAATGGAAAGAAAAAAATGTTCACCTTCTTATGCAAACAATAAATAGTTAAGGAATGCAGATTAGAGCTGATGTGATGATGTATGGAGATAAATCGAGGACAGACCTGAAATTGGCCTACTCCATGTAATTAAATCTTTATCTAACTGTTCTACTGGCATTCAACTCAAGCTGAGCAGATAAATATTTATAGTTTTTGCATTTTTTAACTGTAATTATTCAGGTTTATTTTATGTTGTGCCAGGCCTTGGCAAATAATAAATTCAAAAATTTATTAACTTGAATTTTTGATTGCGGACGATTAAAAAAAAAAATGTATTACAATTTTTTTTTGTAACCAATAACTGCATTTTTGGCTCCCAGTTTCTTTAGCTGCACTATTACTCTCATGTTGCAATTTGCCAAGCAACAGCGTCGCATAAAACAACAACCAACATCTTAACTAGGTGAGATAGAAGTTTGTTTTAATGTGCTTTTGATCTTTCAGTGCTATAAATATAAAGTAGAAATTGAAATAAAAGCTGCCGAATGTTGAGACTGGGGTAGAGATTCACCTTCCAACATGAAAACAGCCCTGAACACATTTTCCAAACTGGCTGAGTCTGAACTCCTAAAAATCCCACAGATCAAGGTTCCTCTGTACAACATTTACTAAGACAGGAGCTGATCACAAATCCAATTTTTTGGTTTTATATAAACAAAGTTAACCATTTGCATCTTTCCTTTTTTTTTTTCCTTTTTGTCGATCAGTCCTGTTAATTTTAGCAAAGTTTGTGGTTGGAAGATAAAATGGGGAAAAATTAAAAAGTTATCAACGCTTTTCTATGACATATTTTCATTTTTGTGGGTTTAAGTCAATTGACTGCCCCTAATATTATATGCCCCTTAAACTACAAAATGGGAAAAATGAATCTCTGCAGCTATTGATGGATTGTGTAGCTGAAGTCAAATCTTGGATGGAACAAAGCTTTCTTCACCTTAATCAAAATAAAGCTCAAGTTATATTATTTGGTCAGAGTCTTCATACTACAAATCCAGATCTGATTCTTGGTTCTTCAGCTCGGTTTTGTCAGACCTCTGCCAGGAATCTTGGTTTTACTTTCGACAGCTGTTTAAAGCTAGATAAACAAGTTAGCTTTGTTGTTAGATCAAGTTTATATCACCTGCGGATCTGAGCAGAAATGTAATCCTATTGTTTTTTTAAGGACTTTGAAGGGCTTATCCATGCTTTCATTACATCCCAGTTGGATTACTGCAATTCATTATATAGATATAGATACTTCAACTGATCCAGAACGCAGCGGCTCGGCTTCTTACTGGAACCAGGAAGCGTCACCATATAAGGCCTATACTGGCCTATTTACCTTGGCTGCCTGTCTTTTACCGAATAGATTTTAAGATTCTCTTATTAACTTATAAAGTCTTAAATGGATTAGATCCTCCTTTTCTTAGAGACCTTTTAAAATTCCAGTCTGTGTGGAGAAGCACATAGAAGCTGGAAAACCAGATATGTACCGTAAAAAAAAATGCTCCACCATGTTTTCTAAGCCATTTGTTGAGCTACTCTATAAAAGCCTGGAACTCAACGCTAATCCAGACATTTTGAATTAAAAAAGCTTCCTGGATAAGAAGGGAAACATCTTCAAACTTGGAAAACAAAGTCCAGTGGATTGTTTTTTAACTTTATGTAAGATCTGTTAACAGAGAAGCTTTGCTCTTTTTGGGACATAAAGCAAAGTAATGATGACAGATCACTTACCAGAGCCTTTTTTCGAGCCCTTCTGGTAGATTTATAAATGTTGGTTTTCGTGGAGAGAAAAGAAAAATGTAATTAATAAAAATGTATTTACTTCATAATTAGGTAAAACTATGGGTCCTTGGAAAAACAGCAGAAAAACCCGCAGAGGTGAGTAAAGAAGAAGGGGAATATGGACTCATAAAGACACCTGGACTGACTCATACAGGTTGCAAAAGTGAACTAGTTTTCCTTAGAAAATTATGAAATATGTTATGAGAAAAACTGGTGAGAAATCTACTGTAGAATCAAACAAAAGGAGTTAAAGTTGACTTCTTTAAATGTTAACATTTTGAAGATAAAGATGATCATTTTACTGCATCTTTTACAATTCAATTCAAATCTGCATGAAAGAAATCAAGCTGGATTTTAAGAAGAGACCCCAAGTAGAAGCAGGAGGTTGGGTCACTTTCTATAAGATGTAAAGAAGAATTCACATTTAAGTCGTCCGCGCCTCTGGATCCTCGGAGGTTTTTCAACAGATCCCTTACTGGCATGCTGACGCGGACTCCAAGGTAAACTTTATCACCGCGGTAATTGTTACATCTTGTGCCTTGAGGAAAAACAGAAAACAAAAAGCTTGTTTGACAGGATCAAAAAAAGCTGAAGAGTGAGTTATTGACCGAACATGTGATGATGTATGCTGTTCCATCGCCCCGTGGGGATCTACACACCTGAGCTTTTTACTCAGATTGTGACAGAACAAAGGCGCAATGCTGGAACATGAGAGCAGCGAGGAAGAAACTAATAAAAGAAGAAACATACGGCATGGAACATTGCTGTAGGTAGAAGTAGAACAAGAAAAGAACAAGTAGAAAAGTTGCAATGAGGGTTTCCTGTGGAGTCAAAGAGTCGATGCAATCAACTGGTTTAGATAGAAAACTTTGAACCAACTAGATCTGGATGAATTGTTTGTAAAGTGCCTTGAGATGCAGTGGTGGAAATTAACAGCATCTATTTAACTGATGTTAGGCTTATTCAATGATGATTATAAAATTAATGTGTGTTTATGAAACATTTTTGCAAGGGGATGCTCCACTCCTGTCTCATGATTCAGTCAGGAGACCATCCTGCCTCGTCATTCTGATGGAGCATTCTGTCTTCATGAACTGATCAATTGTTCTGTCGGAACAATACTCTGTTTGTAACCATGCGTCATGTTCTGTTAATAAAATGTACTGCGGAGGAGGTCCAGTGGGAGACAGTCTTTTTGAGTCTGGGGTTCAACTGTCTCTCCTTCCTGCAGGAATTGTATCCAAAAATTGTGTATTTCAGTTCTTCTTAAGAAAAAACCTACATTTTATGAGGGGGGGTTCCTGCTGGGCCAGACCGGGCACGCTGGTCCGGGTACCCTGGTGGACGGGGGGCAGGGAGCCAGCAGGCGGGGGGAAGCATGGGCCCTCCTGTTTCCAGGCTACCGTCACCGCTTTGTGATGAAAGTTGATGGAGACATTCGGGTGGGGGCTCATGGACATACAGTTACACTTTCATTTGGCTAATTTTCCAAAAAATAAGCTCAAACATATATTTATTTAATTCTTTCCTATTTTTGAGAACCGAAGACACCAACACACCGATACTTATATTTATAGATGTTAGAGAGATGCCTTTTAGTGCGTTACAAATATAGGGCCCAAAAACATCAATGCATGAAAAAAAATAATTAATAAGAGCTGATTCCAAAATTGATAATCATGCATCCCTAGAAGTACAATTTCAATTCCATCCAGACTAAATTGGATATGCTGTGTTTTGAATATAGCATAGCATTTATTTTCTTGTAAACTTGAAGATAAATTTTATTGCATGTTGCATATCCTAGTAAATCTGTTTCACCTTTAAATCTACAGCTCTCCCTACTTCTCTCCGTTTAAAAAAAATTAATGAACCTCTTTACTAATATAATAATATGTAATATGTAGAAGCTCTGCAGTCTGATTCTATCTGTTCAAAAAGAAAAGCCCCGGAGTTGACGGCTTGGTTCAAGGGCCCGGTGTGTTTCCACTACGTGCTGCACTGTACTTCACCAAAATTCCAGACAATTTTGAAACAACGCCTGGACATTTTTTAGGTATGAAAAGAGACGTATGGGAAAAAGAGGACGTTTTGTCAGCCTGTTTTATATAACGCCAATCAGGGGTGAATCTAGGATTCTGGGAGATTGGGGGCTTAGCCCTGAGGGCGAAGATGAGAGAGGAGACTTTCTGGTAAATCCTGTTCTAATTTAAAATATGACAGATTAAAGAAATTTCTACTATACTACAGGCTATCACACATAACAATTCCTGCTCCAGAACTTGGGAAGAAATTAATTTACTGGCAAGTCTTTAACTGTGTTTTTTTCTCTCTTCATCAACAACAAACTCTTTGGATTTTATGACATCTGATCATTATTTGCTAAAGTTATGAGAGGGAAATCAAATATTTTAGCCACCTGATATAATCCGTTCCCCCATAACATGGGAAAGAATAAACAAATCCGGTGAATTTTAATACTGTCTTTATTTTTCTATATTATGTTTGAAACATTTATTATTTTATATTTTGAAATCCAAAATAGTTCAAAGAAATATGTCAGTTGGTTTGATGAGCTTTATTTAATGTCTTTTCAATTCTCAATTCAAAATGTCTGGAGTAACATTGCTTCAGAGTATATGAATTGAGAAATCTTTCTGGATGGAAAGAAAAACATCTTAAAACTTAGAAAACAAAGTCCAGTGGTTTTAACTTTTTTTTTCTTTTTTTGAATATTTGTAAATTAGATAAACATTTCAACAGAAATTACATTTCATAAAGATCATAAAAGTAGACATCTCCTCTCCTCACCTCCTTCCATATATTTGGGAAATAAACAGCAACTGTTTCCAAATTCTGAAAAAAATGTTATGTGTGATAACATGTCGTTTACTATACATTTCTTTAATCTAGTAATCTGTCATATTTAACATTAGAACGGGATAAACACTACGTGTTGGAAAACTATTTGGTGGCTGACTTTTATTTCTGTCAGGCTTAACTGCCAGAAGTTGGAAAAAGACAGATTCTCTTAGCATTTAAAAAATAACACAAAACAGCTTAAAAGGACCTTGTCTATTTATTTATTTTACAATTTTATAGACAACAGCTGCTGATTAAACTGGATGTTGCAACCTTGACATGAATATATATATATATGTTTTTTAGCGAGAAATGGATCAGAAGCGCCATGAAAATGGTCTCATCCGCCATGCCCGCCTCTCTGGCTTCAATGCGCTCCCGACACAAGGGGACAGAATTCCATACAACACCGCGACAAACAACGTCTGGAAGTAAAGACTGGATATCTTTAAAAATTAATGATGTCCCCCCTTTTGCACTAAATGATGTCATTTTTTATATGGACCACCTTCCCCAGCCTGTTTCTGATACTATTAATATCCTCCTGCTGTTGGGTAAATATCATATCTACTGCGCTAAATGGAGAAATTCTAAACCTTCCTTTCATTGGTTTATGAATGACTTTAAAATCAATTTTTCTTTTTCTTGAAGCTACAGTGTGTAATTTTCAGCGACATCTAACGTCCAGACTGCAGACCGCAGCAACATGAACATCTCCCCCCCAACAGTACGGCGAGCGTTACGGGACAAAATGTCTTCCACGACGTCCGCATCACCTCCCTTCTCAAGTGATGAGGTTTGTTTACATAGATAATTTTACAGATAGTATTTCATTAGTCTGTGTGTTCAGTACCGTCTCAGTTCATCTCTCTCAACTTGCCGTAGTTACTTTCGAGCGTAATGGGCGATTTCGCAATCACTAGTTTGTTGGCTCTGCGCTGCCGTAGCGCAAAGATGTCTGCCTCCATGGCTGCGAGACCCGCTCCTATGTAATTATAAATATAGAATTCTAAGGCAACGCAAATATTAAGGTTAAGAGGCTGAGCTCGTTGATGATGATAAATAACATAGTTATGTATAATATATTACATTTCTGACTGTATATCCCTGTAATTATTACACACTGTAGCTTTAAGAAGATGAAAAATGACAAACATGCCAAAAAATTGAGACTTGATTTCTCCAAACATCTGCTATCCTAAGTGCATTCACCTTTTTGTTTCTATTATTTCTATGGCTCTGTCTATGTTTGATTTAAATGTTTGCTGAGATAAATCCCCTGTTAGTTGTTTTACTTTTTTGTTTTTCTTTTATTGTAATTGATCTTTATCTGTTCATGTTCACATTTACCATCCTCTCTGAGAGTATTTTTTCATGTAAATGTTTGTTGACTTAAACAGTAGCCGCAGTAGCCGCCCCCTAGACCCGCCACTGCCGCTAATTCACAACACGTCATCTCAGGTCACTTTCCAGTTCAACCAGATCATCCAGTCAGATTGATTCAAAGCTTTCTATCTAAGGAAAACCAGCTGATTCCAAAGACTCATTGACTCATTGCAAAAACGATCTACAATAAGACAAAATTTCATAAATTAAGTGTATTTGCCTTTAATTTGAGCAGGTAAATGAGATGACTGGCTAATGGAATTAGTATTTAGTATTCTTTTTTTCCCTCTTTGGAACAGATCACAATTTTAGGATCTTTTGGACATAATAAACTTGAATACGGAACTAGTTGTTACAGAGTGCAGAAAAACTCACAAAACAGCCTAGAAACTTCTTTTCATTTATATATTTGATGCTACTTTAATTTTTCAAGCTGCTTCAATAATCCTGAGGTTGGTTGTCACACATGTATACATAAATAGACAGCAAAGAATTTTAAATCTAAAGAAGTAGTTTTTCTCGTAAAATAAGTGCATTTTTACGTGAATTGTGGAGGTAAGTGCCAATGGAACAAGACAATTCACATTTAAAATAAGAAAACATTTGGATTGTCTTATTTCAAGTGCACATTATCTTATTATCTTATTTTAAGAGTAAAAAGTTTAAATTCCAATGGCAGATCATCCTATTTACCTGCTCAAATTTTAAGCATAAAAATACTAATTTCATTGGTAAATATACTTATTTTAAGAAAATTTTATTAATTTTCAGAACATGTTTGCAGTGCTGTCCCCTCGTCCTCTGGCCTATTTTCCCCGCCAGCTCTGCGGGTAAGAGTGATCCAAGTGGTTCCCTAAGCCCTTCATCCGAGTTCATGTCAATTCACGCTTTTAAAGTCATCTGCTGGGGTCTGAGCACCAAATAACTTTCTTTATTTCAGTTGTTTTGAATCTTTCTTTATTTCAGTCGTTTAAATCTTTCTTATTGCAACTTTTCTCTGCAAGTCCCTCCAGGCTGAAATGTACAGAGCAGCAGTTGACAAGATTCCCGAAGATACTAAACACCTAGAAACAAAACTACAAAACATACATTCGCACACAAAATAGAACAACAACAAAAACAAAAACAATCATTGACGTAACCACGAAAAAAATAAAATTAAAAAAATGCATAAACTTGTCATGTCTGATTGAATCAACAAAAAATTCTGGCAGAAGAACTGGAAACTTCTGAATACAAAGAATGGAAAACGATATAAATCTGGAGTGTATGTTTCTGAGTAAAATATTAAAGGCTTCAAACCAAGATCATACTTTTGGATTGCAGAAAATAGAAAATATACCGAATGTTTGTTGGCTTAATGTTGGATCGAAAAAAATAATCTGCTGCAAAGCTTCATTTAGGAGCAAGATTGACCAAATGCACAGCAGTTTTTCCAAAAATAATAACCATAGAGCAGGTCCTAAATCATTTTAAAAGTTATAGCCATCTATCTTTTTACGATACCTACTCTACACTGCAAAAAATATATCTAAATTGGTCAATTTTTCTTAGAATGAGTGTTTTTTTGTTTTTTTTTTTTTTTAGGTAAGGTTGACACTTTGCCAATGCTATAAGACAATCTACATTTAAAATAAGTAAAACAACAACCGCATTGTCTTATTTCAAGTGCAAGGAAGCTGAAAGCGGCCGTGTCCCTTCGATAATTTTTCACAGTGTTTTTCTCGAGAAAACTAGTTAATTTTCTAAAGATAATGAAAGCTGTTTTCTTGTGATAATGCAATGATCGGTGTGTGTTAAAGCTGATTATATCCTTCAATACCACAACAGCGAGAGTGGTTTGATAAGTATAAGTCATGGCAGCCTGTGTGTAATCCTGTAAAGGATCCTGTGTTTAACTTTCAGTTAATGAGACGACATTCCTGGTTTGATGATTCTCTTCTGATTCATAAGCAATTAGACCTATGCCTCCGGGTGTTTACTAAAGAGCCCAGGTGTTACGCCTGTAACAGGTATAAGATGCATTAACCCCCAAAATGAGTCCAGAATAAAGATTTTCAGAATTTGTTCTACTGTATTCCATGCGATCCAGCCATCCACCATGACCTGACAATGAGTGAAAGGAAAAAGGAACCTGATTATCTGCGGATAAACCGTACCAAGACTACGCAACTACAGTCACCGCAGGCATGGATGGACTGGGAATCCAGGGCTGTTGGTCAGCCTCCTTCATTACTCACACAGGTTAATCATCTTTTTATGTCAAGAAATAAATTACTGTTTTCTCGGGATGACGTGATAATTATCTCGAAAAGGCAAATGAAAAAGAAAAGCCCGCCACTCTCGGCTTCCGTGCAAATGCATATTATCTAATTATTTTATTTTAAGACTAAAAAAATGTATTCTATTGGCAAATCAATCTATTTACCTCCTTAAAATTAAAAGTAAATGCATTTATTTAAGAAATATGTACTTTTTTCTGGAACGTTTTTGCAGTGTATCGTATTGATCAGGGGAAATGGCAACAGATGTACTTTACAGAGATATATACGCCTTAATAAAAAGCGAAAAGGACCATACAAAATGCAGAATATAAAGATCATAGAAACTTGTTAAAGGCGTGAAAAACACACATAGGAAAATATGAGAGAGATGAAGGACACAATTTAAGGGAAGATTTGAATTTTCCCTTCCTTCGCTTCTTCTGTGTACTATTAACAGCAGTTAAAGTGTCTCCAGCGGCACCGCCACGTGAAACCATGCAGCTGGAGGTATGATCATCAGAAGTTCAAAAGCTGTGTGTTTGAACTTCACTTTTGGAAACATTCATTATAAATTCAACAACTATGAATTGAACTGAATGAGTTAAACCCTAATATCATATAATATAATTCCTTTGAGAGAAAAAAAATACATCTCCCCAAAAACGAGGGGAAATCTGTTCTCTGCATTTAACCCATCCCGTAGGAAGCAGTGGGTCAGTTGGCCACTCTTAGCAGCGCATCAAGAGTTTTTCTCCAGGGAGCAAATACCTGACTGTCTCTAAGTATTAGGCCTCCCCTCTCACTCCAAAATCTCTTGTTATGTGTTTGTCTGGTTAAAAACTGAATTCCTACCTATGTTCCGCTTGGCTCGCTTGAAGACAGTCATACTGGGAACAAGGGCCTCTTGCACCACTGAGTGTTCCTCCAGCACGGCTCCTGGAGGCTCCTTACTTTTGTACAGTCTTTTCATCTCTTGGAGCAGCTGTTTAACAAAAGTTTCATATCAGGAAAAAAAACAACTGGAAGCTCGAACTGAAAACCTGTGCAGAAACAAAAACTTACTGGAATGCGTTTCTGTCCTTGGTCTCCTCTCAGACCTGTCTAAACAGCAGGAGCTGATGGTTGAAGACGAGCTGCTGCTTAACGCAGAACTGGCTGCCAGATATGAGCAGGAATGCTGTCAAGATAAAAGGCTCCAGTTGATTTTTAATGGTGGAGGTGAGGTGCCAGCAGCCAAAGGGCGGATCTAAATACCAAAGACTTCCCTGACAGGTAAGTGCTGGGAGATGGTCAAAGATGCTTTTAAACTTTTTTTTTTTTTTTAAAGTTTAGAACTAGTCTCAAATCTCAAATAAATGGAAAAAAAAACATGTTCTCCCCTTTTTTACCTAAAAAAAAATCAAAATCTAGATAAGTCCCTTTTTCTTAAAGTAAGTACATTTTTTCTTGAATTTAAGGGAGGTAAAAGAGACATTTGTCAATGGAACAAGACAATTTATACTTAAAATAAGTAAACACAATTACATTGTCCTATTTCAAGTGCATTTTATCTAAATATCTTGTTTCAAGAGTTGAAAATACTCATTCCATTGGCAGATGATCTTATTAACCTACTCAAATTAAGGGTAAATACACTTAATTTAAGAAATTGTAGATTCAATTTCTAGATTTTTTTCCCAGTGTGGTCTAAGTCAGTCTTTTTAAACGGATTCAATATGCAAAGATTTTTATGACCTTTTCCTATTTAATTCAATTCAGTTTATTTATATAGCGCCAAATTCACAACACACGTCATCTCAAGGCACTTTACAGCTCAACCAGATCATCCAGTAAAATTGATCCAAAGTTTTCTATCTAAGGAAAACTATTTGATTGCATCGACTCATTCACTCTTCAGCAATCCCTCACACTAAGCATGCTTGTAGCGACAGTGGAGAGGAAAAACTCCCTTTGAACAGGAAGAAACCTCCAGCAGAACCAGGCTCAGTGTGAGCGGCCATCTGCTGAGGCCGACTGGGGTTCAAGGAGACAGAAGCAGACTTAGAAAAAGAAGCATAGATACAAAAGGCAACTGTAAAAGGCGGCCCCATCCAGGAAACACACAGCCAGGCAGACGAGCTCCGAGCCAGCTCCCATGTCAGAGGATGAAGAGAGCACATCCAGTTAGTCACAGTCAGACAAACAGGACTACACTGGAAAACAGGCCAAGCTCCAACATCTAGAAACAAAGGTGTTGATGGCAGCAGCACAGCTGATGTTTCTCTCCAGGATGGAGTCACAGCCAAACAGGAACAGACCAGATGAAGCTACTATGAGAAAAAGCAGAGAGAGCAGAACGTTAGAGATTGAACTAACAGATTCTGCAGAGTGGGAGAATAGAGATAGAATGAATCAGAATGATGAAAAGGGGTCCCTGTGTCCTCCAGCAGTCTAAGCCTATAGCAGCAGAACTATAGAGATAGCTCAGGATAACCTGAGCCACTCTAACTATAAGCTTTATCAAAAAGGAAAGTTTTAAGCCTAGCCTTAAAAGTAGACAGGGTGTCTGCCTCACGGACTAAAACTGGTAGTTGGTTCCACAGGAGAGGAGCCTGATAACTAAAAGATCTGCCTCCCATTCTACTTTTAGAAATTCTAGGAACCACTAGTAAACCTGCAGATTGAGAGCGAAGTGCTCTGTTAGGAACATAAGGAACAATCAGATCTCTGATATAAGATGGAGCTTGGCCATTTAAGGCTTTATATGTGAGAAGGAGGATTTTAAATTCTATTGTGGATTTAACATTTCTAACTGACAAAACATAATTTCAGTTTCAATTCAGTTTATTTCTATAGCGCCAATTCAAAACACATGTCTTCTCAAGGCACTTTCCAGTTCACCAGATCATCCAGTCAGATTGATTCTAAGATTTCTATCTAAGGAAAACCAGCTGAGTGCTTTGACTCATTGACTCGAAGGCAATCCCTCACACTAAGCATGCTTATAGTGACACTGGAGAGGAAAAATTCCTTTTTAACAGGAAGAACCTCGAGCAGAACCAAATTTACATTTACCCACTAGAGATATTAATACACTCTAATATTAACAAAATCTTTAAAAGAAATGTAAAAAGAAGCTATTTAAACAACAATGCAAACTGTAATTGTTGAAAATAACATATGTATGACAAAAAGATAGACCATTTTAAAATAATGACTTTGGCTCTTTGTATGTGCTTGGGCTCTTCTGCTTAGGAAATCTTTGGTCAGTTAAAAATAATCTGAAAGTTTCCACAAGGTAGAACAGCTATAGCCATGATAACCCACTCTGATATTCCATCTCTACACTGGAAAAACAATCTAGAAATAAGAAAAAAATTCTTATAATAATTGCATTTACCCTTCATTTGAGTAGGTAAATTATATAGTTTCCCAATCGAATGAGTATTTTTACTCTTAAAATAAGATAATTCAATAATATGCACTCGAAATAAGACAATGCAATTGTTTCCTTTCTTATTTTAAATGTAAATTGTCTTGCTCGATTGGCAAGTGACTTACAATGACTTATATAGATTTTGATCCTTTGCAGTTTTTTCATTCAAAGCACTAACATGCTAATAACCAAAGGGTATTAGCATGATACCCCATGGTATTGTACCCCAGAAGCAATTGTACTCCTTCATATAGCCTTATTCGAGGCCTCATACTTACTTAGCAACAACCACCAATGTTTAAATGCAAGCACACAGAAAAACAGTGCATGCTGGAGGGCACGTACGAATCTTGGCAAAAACAAGGTTCAAGTGTCAGAGCAAACTCTGAACTTGATGCATTCCAGTAAGATTACGACAGAACATCCCGTTGTGCACGTGCATCTACATAGTGCGATATTGGGACTCTAAAAAGAAGCTTGAAATGGAAGGACAGTTGGGAAAAGATGAGATTGTCTGTTTTGATGCGAAGCGCTGTAATGGTCTACTTAAGACAGCATGTGATTTCAATGTGTCAAAATAGACGCTTTTCCCCCGTCCTGTGAGCAAATGAGATATTCGGCTGAAGACGTCTTGATTTTTGAGATTCTACCATTTGAGCCTCCAACAAAGTGGTGCATTGGCCTAGTTGAAAAGAATCAAGCCTTCGCTGTGAGGAGGCTTCCAGGCAGCAGGAGTGAGCTGCGCCCCCTCCTTCAGATTTACTGAAGAAGTCATCAGGAGACGGTGAGTTAAAACTATGTTCTCCTATTTTATTGACTGAAATAAGCAGATCACCTGGGCTGTCTGGAAACTACCCACACTAAACTAATTCCAATGATTAGCTGTTTTGCCAGTGGATGTGTGCTGCTAGCCTTGTGAGACCATCCTGATCTCGCGAGCTTTCAAGGTTTCACTCGCAGATCAGTCTGGAGTATCTCCGTTAAAGAAAATTTGGAGCCGTTCACCAAACGAACGTCCAATCAGCGTTGGCTTTGAGGCAGTGTAGGTGTGACGCAACAGTTCAGTCTAAAGAACATGGCGGCTTCAGCCGATGAAACTAGCGTCAGCGTGGCTATCGAGCAAGTTTTATCGGAATTACAGAGTATTTCTTCACTGAAAGAAGAGCAAAACACTGCTCTGGAGGCTTTTCTCAGAGGAAAAGATGTTTTTGCTCTTCTCCCGACTGGTTTCGGCAAGAGTTTTATCTATCAATTGGCTCCTCTTCGTCGTCGCTCTGTTAGTACGCCATACGCTTCGTTGATCTGATTGGTTTATTTGACCCGTCTATCACCAACATAGGCCAATCAGCTAACCAGTATTTTCGCCCCTTCCCAAAATTACTTCAATGGAAGGTTTCCAGATGGATATGCGGAGCAAATCCATCTGGCGGAGTCAGGTTAGTGTGCTGCAGCATGAATTGGCATCTTGAGATAGAAGGAGCTGTCAAGAACTGGCTTGGATCAAGAAATCATGAAGAGTATCTGCTGAAGCAATGTCTCACCATAACGTTAGAAAGTGGTGGAAACTCCAGGTCATGGATTATAAGTGATGTATCATTATGAATGATGCAACTAAGATAAATAACTAATTATATGTTAATTCAATTCAGTTTATTTATATAGCGCCAAATTCACAACACATGTCATCTCAAGGCACTTTACAGTTCAACCAGATCATACAGTCAATACAGGTTAAGGGACCGTTGTAGTAGCCTTATTGATATGTCGCCAAGTTGCAGCTTGCCTGAGCCTTAAGGCCTGTGAATTGAGTCCAGAGGGACCGTATTGAGATCTCGTTGTTGTTGTTATTGTCTCCGGAGAAAGAAACAAAAGAGAGCAGGTTGGCTCTGTGTTGATGTTGTTAGACCAAAAGTTGTTGAAAGAGTTAAAAAGTGCATACCAATTAGTTAAATTGGCTGCTTGGGTCTATGAAGTTAGAAAATGATGTGCACAAGAACAGTGTTGGGCAAGCTACTTGTCCAGTGTAGTGAGCTGAGCTATTAGTTACTCAACAATAAATTAAGCTTCACTACACCAAAGCTACCACCTAAAGAATTATAGCAATCTAAGTTACTCTAATGTGTTAAAAGTAGCTTAACTACATCAGAAGCTACTCAAAATGAGTCTGATACACTGGTTAAAATATTTATTAAAGATCAGCCAATGACATAACACAGTGTAAAAATTGCTTTATGATCAGCATAATAAAAAAAACTAAAGTAATTACTAGTAGACAAAAAAAAAAAAAAACAATCTGCTGTTATTAGAACGAAACTAAAGGTACGGTGTAGTGTTCTACACATGGAGACATGGCTATGAGTTTGCATTCAATGGACATCTCTAGGGAAAACAAAACCCTACAAAAGGCATCTTATTTCTTTAGGGTCTCCCTTAGAGAAAACTTCTTCAGACCTCAATTAAACAAATCGATTTAACAAATGAAACTGTTTACAAAAAAGGTGAAAAAATAAAGAGGTTAATTAAGAGATATATACATACATTTATGTCTCACTGTATAATTTAATTCCTACCTACATATTTATTAATTGTATTTTGGTTAATTAATTGAATGTTTATTTATTTATTGAGCATTTATTTATTTATGTATTTATTTTTATATATGGGAGAGCTGTTCCTCCATACCTAAAAAATCTTATCTGTGCAAATAAGCCTTAAAACATCTGAACACGTACTTTTTATCAGAGGATTCAACAAGTTTCAAAATCTCTGAAGATAAGGCGCTCTGCTCCTGTCTCCTCCTCCATCCTGTGTGTCTGGCTCTGTGTGTGTGCGTGTGTCTGTGTGTGTCATTCTTTGAGTTCCACAACAGTGCGCATGTGCATGTTTCGTAGATACAGACAGAAGAAGCAGAATAGAGGCTCATGCGTGAATGTACAACAAATAACTCCGATTGTTGTTTCAAAAATAGAAAACCTGGTTTCATTTCTTAGTTATGCCCTGGATTTTGCAGCGTTTGTGGACGCTACGTCGCTACTCGATAAAAACAATAACGTCACTACTGGAAAGTTACTTGATAAATAAAGCAGTGATGCTACGGTCAAGCTACTGGAAAATGTAGTTAAACTAATAGCTTCGCTACATGTAGCGGCGCTACTGCCCATCACTGCACAAGAAACTGATTGCCATGGCATTTAATAGAATGAAAGTTTGAAGAGCTCCGAGGTAAACGTGTGATTCTGTATGATCGGGGCTGTTTATAAGAGTGTTTGGTGATTAGAAAGTTAAGTGTGCACTAAAACATCTGTTGAAATTCAAAAGTCCTTTCAGATCTGTAATCGGATCTGTCAGGTTTCTGTTTCTGTTATTTTTTTTTTTTGAGGATCCAGTTTTGCTTTGCTCCTTGTTTTCTAGTTTTAGTGGGTTTCTATTTGTTGCTCTCTGCTGCCCTCTTATGTTCTCCTTTCTCCCTAGATTTTTTCCTGTCTTGCTCTGTGCACACTTGCTCCCAGTTTCCTCTTTAGCCTTCTCTTTGTCTCAGTCTCCTTCAAAAGCCCTCTCTCTTCAGTTCCTCTTTGCTGGGTCCTCGTCAAACCTCTTCAGTCTTCCTCCACTTCGTCTCTCTGAGCCCTCCTTGTGATTTTGATTCCCCTGATGTCTCCTTGGTTTTTTGGGTTCATTTAGACTTGTGTTTTTTTTTTCTTATTTTTTGACCTTTGGACTGAGGACTCCTGGTTTCATGTTTGTTTGGACTTTGTTTTCATTTTGATTTTTTGGACAATCTGCCTGTTTTGAGTTTTTTTATAATTCATCATTAAATCACTTGAAAGATTCACCTCTGCCTTCCTGCCTCTGTCTTTGGGTCCTCAACCCTCAAACAAATCGTGACAGGATCCGCTTAATCATTGTAATTTAATCTGGCTAAAAAACAGTGTAAAGTAACACCTGGTCTCTACAAATTTAGAGATCTATAATAAATAGATCTAAATAAAACTAAATAAAAAAAATTCCAAAGTTCCCCGAGGACATAAACGTCATTATAAAAGGAGGTAACAAGAGTCTAAACATATGGAAAAAAATCTATCAGAGAAAAAATTGGATAAATAAATTTAAAAACATAAAAGACTATACAAAAGAAAGAAAATATCACTTTTATAATTGCAAAAGACATCTGCTTTATCTTGTATTGGTTACTGCGTCATATTTTGTAATATCTTGATGTGCCTGACTGCTGTGAAAAAGAGGTGTCCATTTGCTTGTTCCAACTAAAGGCTTACTTGTGTCTGATGTTTAAACATTTTGGGTTGAAAAGTGGTAAAATATAATAAAGGGAGTTTTTACATATGCTGTGGATATAAGAAATGTTGGTTGTTTTGTAAGTTACGGCTAGAGGCTGAAAAAAGACATTCGTTTTTTCTTTTTCCTTAACTGTCGCACACAGACCACAGACACTGACTCTCACCCCTCCCTCTTCCTCCCTCTCTCTCTGTCTCACTCCACCCACCTTACTCTCCTCCCTTTTCTCCTCCCTTCTCTCTCCCCTCCTTTTGCTCAGACTCTACCCCTCCTGTCTTGAGAAAAGAGAGAGAACTGAGATCTTTCTGTTTGTTTTTGTAACTTTAAGAAGATATTCTGTGTGGTAAATAACTTTTGAACACAGCGCTGCATTGTGAGCTTAAATTGTTATAGCAAATAAGATTTTTGATTTAATTTAATTGCAAGCTTTCATTGGTGGCTCGATGTCTGGATGATTGGCTCATTTTCTGTGATTCTTGTTAAGAAACATCTTCCAGAGAACAGGGTTCACTACAGCATATCTAATGTAGAAGTTAAACTAAATAATTACTCAAATTAATGTACTGCATAGCATACTTGTAAGTATTTTAAGTGTAAACTTCCAATTCATTCTAAAATTACTCCTTCCTAAGGCCTTACCTAAATACAGGTATAAGTTACAACATTAAAGGACTAGTGTAGCAACATCTAAATACTGCATAACAATCTAACCTATTGTTAAAACAATAAAGGCTATTAATATAACTAAAACCTTGCAACTTTAGGCCCCTAAACCTTTTGAAGCAAAAAAATAAAAATGTCTAATCTGCCGACAGTGATTATCGGATAGAAGCATCTAGAATATTTCTTACAAATTCCAAAGGTTTCTAAGAAATGGCACAAACTTCTCTCACAACCATGGCCAGAAATCGGTAGTTTTGACCCACATCTGTGTGATGAAATGGAGATAAGGATTTCAGACTAAAAGGCAAAAGATAAATCAAAGAAAAGATGAGAAAAAAACAAGAGCTTGAGTTAAAGATTCTAGGTTTCTTCAGAGATGAGGGAAAACAATGTAGGAGTACTTTAAATAAACAACTCAGGGAAATAAAAACGCAATCGGGGAAAAGGGCAACGAGCCAAAACATTCTGGCATATATCCAGCGCTGACTGAGACGCTAAATATAGAAGGTGACTTTGAATGCAGAAACGATGATTGCAGCCAAAGAGTGCAGCTGCTGAACAAGGTGATTCTTTTCATAATTTACCGTGTGTTGCTGGAGTGTGTGACGTTAAAGAGCACGCTAAGTCTCAAAATCTTTCTGGTCATGACACAGGAGGGTGTCAGCAACAAGCTGATATTGTTTAATATAACTCAGCCAGAGGAGGAAGTCGGATCATAGCCGATGCTGCTCAACATGCAGCAGGCCAGCACTGGAAAAAATCGAAATCTAGATAAGTCATTTTTTCTTAAAATAAGTGCATTTGTTCTTGGATTGAGGAGGTGAAAGAGACATTTTGCAAATGGAACAAGACAATTTACACTTAAAATAAGAAAACCCAATTGCATTGTCTTATTTCAAGTGCATATTATCTAATTATCTTATTTTAAGAGTAAAAATATTCATTGCATTGGCAAATTATCTTATTTAGCTACTCAAATTAAGGGTAAATGCACTTAATTTAAGACATTTTTACTTATTTCTAGATAGTTTTTTCCAGGGAGAGGAACATTAACAGACATGCATCCAAAATTATGCAGCACTTGCAGAAAGGATACACTGGAAAAACAATCTATTACAATCTGTATTTATTCTTAATTTGAGTAGGTAAATGAGATGATTTGCCACTGGAATGAGTATTTTGACACTTAAAATAAGATAATTAGATAAAAATGCACTTGAAATGAGACAATGCAATTGTATTTTCTTATTTTAAGTGTAAATTCTCTTGTTCTATTGGCAAAATGTCTTTTTTACCTCCTCAATCCAAGAACAAATGCACTTTTTTTAAGAAAGAATTACTTATCTTGATTCAGATTTTTTCCAGTGTAAGCCTACAGGCCAAATTTTTTCCAAAACTGTGCACAGAGGTAGTGCAAGACCAGGTGAGGTATGCTTTATAATCCTGGAAAATACTGAATAAACATCAAGGTGTTTTTTTTTTTTTTTTTTTTGGCAAATCTCCTTTTGTGGGCATCCTATGAAAATCCCAGCATATAAGTTTAGAAAGAAACACCAATAGATGAATAGCTGGACTGTTAAACCAAAAGCATTTATTATTCTATTATATATTATGCTTTCATAATTATACGTACATCATACCCTGATTCATCTACACTGATCAGCAATAAAAACTAAGGACCCTCCACACCTTTGACAGTTTTATTAGACATGTCAAACAGTCTTACAGTTTATAAAATTGTTAAAATAGAAAAAAAACAAAACATTTTTCATTTATCAGAACACCATAAAAACCAAAGCCTCGACTTGAACCATCAGGACTGCATATCTTAAAATAGAGACTTAGGAAAGGCTGAAGTTTTTTGTTACTAATTTCAGAAAATCAAGCTCACACAGAGGGAAATATTTCAAACCTCTAACTTAATTTTGATGAATAGATCTTCCCGACGATGAACACCCACAATTTAGTAAAGTTTTGGAGGAAATTAGAATGTCACACATCAGTAGAAATATAACTTTTAAACAAAAAGGGCTTTGAAAAATGTGCTCATTTCTATGCACTCGGTAGAGTCTCCTTTTGCATGACTTAGTCCATCAATGCTTCATGAAGAAATCATCTTGTGAAAAGTCATTTTCTGTAGCAATAATTCTTTTTTTTTTTCTAGGAAATAAAATGAAAGCAAACAATTTTTCAGTTAATGAAGATTTGTTGTAAGGACCTTGAATGAGTGAAAATTTAACCTTAGAAGTGTAAAAAACTGTCTTTCTGCATCGACACGTGTGCAGGAGAGCCTAGTGTGTACTATTCTGGAAATGTGGTTGAGGAGCCGAAAAAATCAATTAGTGTGTCTCAAAGGACAATGTAAAAGTCAAAACAAGATATAATTAGATACATTTTTGAATTGCTGCAAGACCTGCAAACATCTGTGCAGATAATTAAGACTTTCTCTAAGAAGTGACCTCACAGGAGCTCTTCTCGTAATACGTAGAAATTTCTTAAATCAAGCATATTTACCCTTAATTTAAGTAAGTAAATAAAACGATTTGCCAATAGAATTAGTATATTTAGTCTTAAAATTAGATAATTAGATAATATGCAACTGAAATAAGATCATGCAATTGTTTTTTTATTTTCTTATTTATCTTTTTCTTACTTTCTTACACTTACATCCTCAATTCAATAAAAAAGCACTTAGTTTGAGAACAAAAGACTTATTTGGATTAACATTTTTTGTATTTATTTATTAACGCATTGGACAACGATCCATGCAAAGTGAGGGATCCATACCTGCACTTACTAACTCTGCCTTTTTTTTTAATTCTCTCTGTATTTCCAGCATGCCCACAGCATCATTGCATGATTTATCACCTACTTGATTAGCGCTGCTCACATTCCATTTGACTGAAATGTTTCTCTACTTTCTGCAAACTCGCTCTTCACCTCAGGTCTTGCTCTTTGGGTTTTTCCTACCTGGTTCTCAGAATGCATGGACTCCTGTTTCATCGTCCTTGTTTTCAGGCTCTAGTTTTGTTAGAAACAGGTAAACCAGCCTGCTTCCATTTTGTTGGCTCCTTTACTTGATAGGTGTGTGCCAAAATAAACGTATCTTGTATATGAAAGAAAATAAAGTCGATTTCAAAAAGGATAGATCAGTGATTATCCAAACAGATTTTTGCAACAGAAGCAGGGGTGGTAATAGGAAATCTGAGGCCCTAGGCAAAGACAGGCAAGGTGTCCTCTGAATTGTGAAGACAACACATAAAACAGACCCAGATACAGAAATTTTAATATAATAGTGTTACCAGCCTGAGCATTCCCCTTTAAGGAGGTGGCCTTAGGGGTAACGTGTGACATAGTCAGCACGTAGCTGTACGGGTGTGTGTGTGAATAACGTGACGCGGAGAAGAAGTGTGTGTGCTTCTCGCTGAAAGAAAGTCTGTGTGGAATAATCCTGGTTGCAGCTATAAGAAGCAATACAGTTGGTGAGAATAAGCTCCATTTTACAGCCACAAAAGTACTGTTGTCTGTAATGAAGGAAAGTGGCGAATAAAGCCTGGATTCAACTACTCCACCTCTCCTCCTCTGTGCGTGTTTGCAATAAACAGGGACAGCTGGTTACCAGCCTTAACGAGCCAAGCTAAGTTCGGACGGGTCTTATCTTTATAACCAGCGGTTCCGAACCACGGAACCACGGACATCCATTATCTGTTCTAGGTTGTGTCCCTCTCTTCTTGTCCCTTTTCTTCTTGTTTTCCTCTCTATGTTTTGTACTCAGCTGACTTTTCATGCTGTCTCTAAAGGAATGAAAGATTTTTTCCAAGCACTAAGCTCACTTAGCTGATTGCTCCTTCCTGTGTTTCCAAAAAGGCCAAAGTAAATAACCCAGTCCTTCTTTTCACTGTAGACAAGCCATGATCTGCTTATCTGTTCTCCATTTTTCATTTGGATGAAATAATAGCTGCATGAATCATGACAGCAGACAAGATAGAGGAGAGCAGGAGGCGGGGTTACCAATCTACTGGCTCTGGAGAGCAGAGTTCGCTGCTTTTAGATGTTGTCTCCAAAGTCTCCAGTAGCAGAAAAAAGTCTCTAGATTTGGCGCTAGGAGCTTTTTAGAAATCAAAGTGCTAGAGGGGTCTGAAAAGTGGCTAAATATAGCGACTAAACCGCTAAGTTGGCAACACTGCTCTTTGCATCGTTTGTTTTCAAAAGGTTTGCTGCTGTCTGTTTGGACCTTTCTGAACATGTGCAGCAAATGGACTGATCCAATATGGTGGACACTGAAGGGGGGGCTGAGACACACTTAATATTATCAGCATTCTGATGGCATTTTAATGAAAGGAATTTTAGCAAAAACATAATAAATGTGCACAAATAAGGAATAGTTGTGTTAACCATACATGTAAAGAGAGTTTTATACTAGGCAACTGCCTGGTATTGCCTTATGGTAAATCCACCCCTGAATAGAAGAAGCCATTGTTTCCCCAATCACAGATCTTCTATGATCAGAGGAGTACTCTGATCGCATGGGAGGCCCGTACACTTCCCTTCACTATGACCCATGGGAAGGGATCCTTCAAACATAGCCTGAAACATTCCCAGCATTGCTGAAAAATGCAATTACAAGCAGGTATATTTAACTGATTCTAAAGTGAGAAATGAGAAAACTCCTATGATTTCCGACTCTGTGCTTCCCTGCAGCAGAAAATGTGATTAAACCTTAACATATGATTGTTTTCAATCTGATTTGTGATTACATCAGATCAGATACAGGCAGCATCCTCCAGCTCTGTCTTCACCCACCACCAGCATGTGGCAGATAAATGGATTTTCTTTAAGGCATCAGAAGTTGAGTGAATATAGTTTGTAGTCAAAGAGCAATGTCAGAGATTAGAGATTTTTCCCTCTTTAGTAGCTTCCACACATTTAAAGGAAAAGACTAAATCCCTGCTTTGTTTAAATGGTTGATGCTCGACTGTTTTAGATTGCTGTCTGAATGGGAATTGTGCCTTATAAATACAGCTCGCTCTGCAGCGCCTAAAGGCAGCTGTGCCTGCGGCCTTTCACTATCTGCCAAGAAGAACATCGTCCATAATGTAAAGCCTACGCTTGATCCTATGAAGCTGAATGGTAAAAAAGGCAGGAGCTGCAAAGCCCTGAGACTAAATGATGCAAACAGACTGAAAAAAAAAACAACTCTACCAACAGATGTCAGTCCATCTGGTTGTAAACACACACTTCAAGCCATTTTAGGACAACTTCTTGCCTGAGATTAGTCTGACATAGTGAGGTTTGCAAAAATGTGTGGTTAGTAAGTTGGGGATTGTTGGCCTAATGGTCAGAGCAGTGCGGTTGTGCTCTGAAAAGGTTGCAAGTACCCGGATCGATCCCCACAGCCTCCACTCTGGGTTCCTGAGCGAGACCCCTAACCCGCTCTCCGGGCGCCACACAATGGCAGCCAAAAAGCAGAGAGTGAATTTCCCCATTGCGGGACAATGAAGGGATTTACATTTAGAAATGTTAGTTATGAAGTCTACAATTTCATCTGCAGTCCTTTGTTGGACATTTTATCAGAATACTTTGTCTGTATGTAAACTTGTTCTTAAGGTAATAAAAGACCAGTCCTCTGCTGCCATCTAGTGGTCTACTACATGGACATGTACATTTACAATCAGGCAAAACACTTTCTTTTATTTGCCAATTGAAAAGATTTCCTAGTTTAGCAAAACCTTTCAGTTTTGTTAACATATAAGATACAGATTGTATGATATTTGCCAGTGTTAAAAGGCTGAAGGTGATTACACCTCGGAAATTCCCTTCTGGTTCTTTTCTTGGGAGCAAGTTACCTAGTATAATTATTCTTAACTCAAAACTGGGTAAACCTTTATGAAAATTACTATTAAAAACAGGAGCGAAAATCAACAGAGTTTATTCCAGTTCAGGGAGAAATTGCTTTGAGTTGGCACGGCTGCATTGGCATCCTGCAAACTAAGCCCCGAACAAGGTCATCACCTGCTTCTTATACCTCATGAGTCTATGTGTTTCATCAGGTGGATACTTGGCTGTTGCGTCTGAAAATGACACGCCATCCATGCCCCGACCTTTGTGCCTCTTGCCTCTATGCCTCAGGAAAGCTTTCCTTTATCAGTCTGGCTCCACGATGTATCCTTATCCTGTGTTTGTTCTACAGACAAATAGACTGTGCTCATTAGATGGTCTCTGTACACACCATGTGATCCACCAGTTGAAGGAAGGCTGTCTACTCCATCTAATCTTGCCAACAGATTACTAATACAAATTACTAATAAAGAATAAACCTAACACCGCTTTTTACTTTTTTATGTGTCTGTTAACCTCTTACACCCTCAGGGGGTATAAATAAATTTCTGCCTGACAAAAACACACAAAAGTAAATCACTTATAGCCTCACAGCTATTAGATTTAATAAGACACTTTTGGTACCTCTGTAAAGGTAAGATGTCATAGAATGGTTTTCTGGTGTCAGCACCATTGTAGCTTTGACCCTGCCTGAAATATTAGGGACAAAATACAAAATATTTTGCATTTTTTGAACCTCGCCAAAATTTTCTTTGAAATAAACATTGCAAAACACTACCAAAATATTATTTATAGCACAAAAAAGTAGTACAGACTTTTAAATCTAAATGTTGTGTAAAAATATACCAAATTTGGACTCAATCAAATGAATCATATTTATTTTAGAATGGTATTAGTGACAAATTTCTTAGGCGGAGAGGCCATTTTGGCACATTTATCCAAAAATGTCACCAAACTGTGCCAAGTGTGTTTTTTACATCAATACTGGGGGTTTGTTAAAATTACGAGGTCACGTAGCAGCTGGACCCACCGGTGGGTCCGTAGGGTTCTAGGGGTTAACCAGTCAGATTTATTGCCTATTATTTCTCTGTCCAGTCAAGCTCTGTAATTTTCGATCAGAAGCGAGGCGAAAGTAAGAGATCAATAATAATAACATTGCTAATTCTGATGCTTTTATATCAGACTCTAAGTCCACATTGAACTGAGTAGTAATTCAACTCTCTGAACAAAACTCTCATGCTTGTAAAGATGTCCAGATTTCATCAGACTTAATAATGTTACTTTAGCAATAGTTTCAAGGTGTTGCTTTATTGTATATCTCGTACCGTGTCTTTCCGTTGTGCTGTTCTTTTTGCATCTCGTTAAAGGCGATGATGCAGACTGAAAATGTTTTGTCATTATCTCCTTTCTATCTCTTCTTTCTTTCATCTTTTCTCTCTTTTTTTTCTTTTTTCCTTTTCTTCTTCTGTTTTTCTGCTCTATTTACATTGCAGTGTCCATATAAACTGTAAAACTCCCTGCATAATTATAATAAAGCAATTTATATGCATGAAACAAGTGGAGCAATATGGCAATAGCCATACTGCTACACTTGTGAAAGTAAAATCTGTTGCAATGTGGCAATCTGTTATTGCCACATTGCAACAGACAGGACACTGTAAAAAAACAAAAAAAAACAAAAACAAAAGATGTCCAGATTTAACATAGTTGACCGTAGTGATGGGTTAATGACAGAGGTGTCAAGTAACGAGGTACAAATACTTCATTATTGTACTAAAGTACACTTTTTAGGTATCTATAATTTACTCCATTACTTATTTTTCTTCCTACTTCTGACTTCTATTCATTAAATTTTCACACAAGTATCTGTACTTTCTATTCCTTACATTTTTAAAACAAACATGTGTCGTTTACTCTTGGTTTCGGTTTAATGTTCATAAATATTTATTTCCCGTCATGTGCTCCATCCAATGCAGATCATTGGCTCCACCCACATCTAGTGAAAACTAGTGTGATTGGATGAGTCATAGAACGCAAACACTGATTGGTTAGCTAAAGGAAATCATCAGAAGCCAGCAGGTGTTCTTCAAACTGCTAACGTGAATTGTCTATGCCATGCTACGATGTGGGTTTTAGAAAACGATGTAAAAATGTCTGAAAGGTCGGACACAGGCGAGAGCGTATCGGGAGACGGAGACCAACAAGACCTCCCTCATCCTTGGCCCTATCTCAGAGAATTTTTTAGAAATGGTCGAAAAATTGAGCTTTCAATTCATATAGTGGCATCTGTTTTTTGTTTTTTAAAGATTACTTTATACTTTTAGACTTTTTATACTTTTATACTTTCAGTAGTTTTGGAGCACATACTTTTTCACTTTTATTGGAGTAAAGAGGTCAAGTTGATACTTCAACTTTTACCAGAGTGTTTTTAAACTGCAGTATCTATACTTCTACTTAAGTAACAAATGTGTGAACTTTTGACACCACTGGTTAATGAGGCCTTTCGACACATTGCAAAATTGTATTGATACTGTGTTGATAGAATGCTGACACCTGCTGGACCTTTAAAGACACTACAGGCAGTTTATTTGACTGACTAAACTGTATTGTTTGATGACATAGTACAATGATATCATTTAAGTTATTGTAATAACTTAAATTATATATATAAAAAAGTTGGTAATAGTATATTTTTTCATGTCTCTGTTTAAATTGAAAATATCTTTTAGATGCAGTCAAGAAATAATGTAAACATATATTATTACGTGAAAATTTAGGGGGAAATGTGAAAGAGGATGCTTGTGGACCAGGATTTTGAATAATAATTTTAAAACAATCACTACAGTAAAAACAGTAAATAAACTAAGATTCAATTTGAAATTAACTTTAATTCAGATAAGTTGAATGATAACTGAGAGGAAAAGGATGACACAACGAGAAAATTAAAATAAAAACACAACGGCTGAAACGTTCCTATTCCTTTTAGGCTGCTCCAAAATGTTTTATAATTTTAATGATAAACTGCAAAAAATTGTAATTTTTTTTAGCAGACGCATAATGTTGGCAGATACGATTATAAACACAGCTTGGTAACGGTCACATGACTTTCTTGACATGGCATGTGCTCCAATACAGTGTTTTGCTCTATGGGTTCCACGCATGCACCAACGCATCAGTGTTACCATCATTAGTTGATACTAGAGGTTGGCGATACCTGGAATGTTTACCTGATACAATACCAAGTAAATAAAGTGCCAGTATCGCCAATATCAATACGATACAGACACTTTTTACATTTAAATGTATCATGGAGATGTTACCTTTCAGTGTTTTTGTGACTTTTATTTTATTGTTACAATTAAATAATAACAATTTTACAATTTTTTCCTGACCCACCTCTGATATTATATCTTTCAATCAATTATGTAATTTTGTTACTTTAATTCTACAAATGTTCCCGTCATGGGATAAATAAAGGATGTAGTTAATGTACTTAAATAGCATGTTTTAATTGGATAAATGTACTGGATTCTTTCAAGGTCTGAAGTTACACTTTCTGAGTGGTCTCCATTAATATATTCCATATAATATCTACTTTGAAAGTGAATATGAAGGTGAGTTTCATCTCTTCTCTCCGGTAATGTAGCTCGGTGTTTACTTGATTATGTAAACTTGTTGTGTTTCCACTGCATTTAATCAGCTTTTTACAAACCATAGAGCTTTCCGTTGTTTCCTTTCCAACATTAAAATATAGCCTAGCGGCAATTCTTTCCCTCCTCTTCATGTTTTTTCTGCTCTGGCATCTGATGAGCAGCAGCGAATGGAGAGAGAGCTGAGTGGACGGTGAGACTGGTGAATCTGCTGCAGTTTGTGCATGTGGGAGAGAATAAAAGGTATAGATATTGTTAAACGAATATTGTTCAATATCAATACCAGCATTGGTATCGATCACAGGTTAAAAAAGCACTTCAGCAGAATGAGCAGTGAAGCACAAAATTGGGCGAATCTCACTCGGGTCTAGCAAACCTTTGTCTAAAGAGGAGAGGAAGAGGAAATGATATTCAGATCAGTACAGAGCTCACAGAAGGATTCATTTGATCAAGAAGTTTATTTCATGGTGAGAACTATAACAAAAGCAATGATGCAAAATGGATGTGAACCTAACAATGTTTTGCTTGAACTTGCAAGTATTAAATGTTTAAAACGACCCATCAGTTCAGACATTTCCCTTTGCTATGTGTATCCTGGCTGCTTTAATGCGCTGTTGCTGTGGTGGGGAACATAGAGGGCAGTCAGTGTTTACATCACTGCCATTTTCAAAAGGTCCTATGGTAAAAAGGCCATTTGAAAATTATTTAGTTCTGTTTTATATAGGGCCCTATATGATTTATAATGGATAAATGGCATGGGAGCTGGCTCGGAGCTCGTCTGCCTGGCTGTGTGTTTCCTGGACGGGGCCGCCTTTTACAGCTGCTTTTTGTATCTCTGCTTCTGTCTCCTTGAACCCCAGTCGGCCTCAGCAGATGGCCGCTCACACTGAGCCTGGTTCTGCTGGAGGTTTCTTCCTGTTAAAAGGGAGTTTTTCCTCTCCGCTGTCGCTACAAGCATGCTTAGTGTGAGGGATTGTATTTGAGTCAATGAGTCGATGCAATCAACTGGTTTTCCTTAGGTAGAAAACTTTGTATCAATTTGACTGGATGATCTGGTTGAACTGTAAAGTGCCTTGAGATGACATGTGTTGTGAATTTGGCGCTATATAAAAAAACTGAATTGAATTGAATAAAACTAAAATACAATTAAAGTGGCTCCTCTTCTTGAATCAGTTATTTATAGATTAAAAATGTCCTGAGTTCTTGTATTTGATGGTTTTAATCTATGGGAGAGGAGGCCATTGAAAAAATAAAAAAAGTGAACTGATTTTAAAATATTATTTCAGTTTCATTTGGGAAAAAAGTCAGAATTCTGACTTTCGTCTAACTTTAATTATAGAGTCCGGAACATTAACTAGGTGGTATCTGCTAAAAGGAGTGAGCAATGCAAGCATGTATAGTTTAAAGAAGAAAAAAAATCACCTTTGGACAAACTTTTATTTAAATAAAGCAAACCTGTTTGCCTTTGGGCTCATTAAACATTTAGTTCCTACAATCTTCCTTTAGTTTAATTTCAACAATCATCTTTAATTATCCTCCCATTTTTGTTTGTTGCTCTTTTTATGGCTTCAATAAAATCAGAAGAACTGCAGGAGGAACGTCTCACTGTCCTTTTGTAGGGCTACTTTGTTCCGACGCTGCAAGGTGAGAAAAATTGTTCTGTTAACATGAGCTGTCAGGTCAGACCCCCCCAACAGAGAACAATAATAACCACCAATCTGCCAAAGCTCTGTACTATAGTAATATTAGAACACTTGCTCCAGTTGACTCCAGTGTTGTTTATGTATAAAAAAAAACTTATTTACAACCAGTTATTTCAAGAAACTTTACAAATAAACATCCTGTTCATGACTTGAATCAAACCTTTATTATAGTGAGAAATAACAGGTGACTTTAGAAGGACAGGAAGCATACTTCAACAGAACCAGACCCAGTAGGGGAATTTATTATAATTCAGTCTTGTAAAATAGAAACAAGTCTGAACAAATGTCATCTGAAGACGATTTACATAACAACTTTCATACAGAAAACATGTAATGTAGTCCAGACTAATCCTATTTACAACGTGGTAAAGATAAATTCAGTTTATTATTGCGTTTAGAGAAACGTCTTCAATCCAAGGAACCTCAGCCAATCACATCCAGTTGTTAATTTTACAGCAGTCATGAGCAATGAAGTGGTGACAGTAGAGAGGAAAACTAGCTTTAAGCAGGAAGGAACCTCCAGCAGCTCCATGTCAGCACCCATCTACTGCGGCTGAGCAGGTCTTTAACAGGACAGCAGACAACCAACAAACACAGAGGCGCCGGTCCAAGGAGCAGATGACCTCATCTGGAAAAGAAGAACAGGAGTCAGTGAACGAACACGCTAGTCTGTGACAGTTAAGGTCGTAGGGAAATGGCCGTTCTAACCATTTCATTTCCGAATTCTCCCAAGGGGTGCCCGACTTTACACTAGTGAATAACGGTTCACATGCAGGTTTGGTTGTGACCGGTTTGTTGAAAGCATCTTGCTAACCAGTTAGCAACTTAGTGCTAGCAGGTTCCCAACGGGAAATTCCATTGGGACCAAGTAGCACTAAATTGGTGACTTAGAAACGACGCTGTCAAGGAACGCTATGGACAGCGGAAACATGCAAGAGGAGGAGAGTTTAGTGTCGGAGGTCATGGATGAGTATCCTCCGTCATCCATTTTTTATTTAGAAGAGGAAAGCAGGGACGAAGATGTTGTGGAAGAGGACGCCAGGGCGGCAGAAGCTTGGTTTGGTGTAGAAGGCTTCCAGCCGTACATGTTTGAGCCCTTGCCTCGCAACGCTGCCAGTTCTGTTAGCTCTACGCCTGCCGAAGACACAGACGTCCATCCCCGTGAACACTGGGACGCAACTCAATGGGAAAGGAAATGAGTCATTTCTTATTTCAGTCGTTGCGTATATTATCTGCAACATATTGTCATGATCTGGCCTGTTTACTCCTCCTTAATTATTCATTCCTTTCACCTGCCGTTTTCCCTCCCTGCCTCAATTATAATTTATTCCTCTCACCTGTTTCCTCTTGGTTATATTCAGTTCAGCCTGAGCATTCAGCGCCAGATCATTTCTTGTCTTTCTGTCAGTCTGTCGTTTCGGTTTTAGTTCATGGTTCATGTCCTGGATCCTAGCTGCCAGTGGAAAGAGGGTTTTTGTGTTTGTCTCGTCTCCTGATCATCCACTGTTCCTCCCCCGCTGAGTCCTCTGGGTTTTGGCTCATTATGTGGGGAGGTTTTAGTTTTTATCCAGTAAGCCTGGCTCCAGGGAGGAGACCAGTTTAAAGTCCTGCTCTTCCACTGAGCCTGCCTGTCTGCACCTGATCCTGTCTGCTCCTGTGCGTGACCACCTGGTCATGCTTCTGGTCCCAGTCAGACTCTGAACCCTCCTGGGAGCCTGTGGATGCCTGGAAGTCTGGATCCTGCCACCTGTTCCTGCCTGATCTGGATCCTGTCTCTGTCTGTTCCTGTCTGTTCTGGATCCCTGACCAGGATCAGCTTCCAGCATGTCCTCTGGAACTGCAGCACTTGGGGACATTCTTGGTCTGGACTGTTAAACTAGAGTTTCTGAGATTGGGCCGCCCCCCCCGCCTGCAGTGTCCGCAAGCCACAGCTCCGCTTTTGTTTTGTTTGTTTATTTAATAAACGTTTTGAACTTTCCTACTGACTGTCTCTCCTTGAATACTGGGTCCATCTGTCCTCGGTTCGTGACACATATGGGTACCCTGTGGTACTCCAGGTAACTGGAATCGATCAGATAGATAAAATTTAAACCAGTCTAGTGCTGTACCTTTAATTCCAACAAAATATTCAAGTCTTTCTAAAAGAATATTATGATCAAATGCAGCACTGAGATCCAACAGGACGAGCACAGATACAAGTCCACTATCTATCATTTTGAGAATAAAGTCTTAACATTACTAGAATAAAGTTGTAATTTTAAGAGAACAAAGTCATCTTACAACAACCTGATTCAGAAAGAAAGCTTGGAGCTCCAACCAGCATAATACGGCCTTATTTCCTTATTTGTGAAACCAGAGCCAAAGTATAACTTGAAGTGATGCTCGACATTCCTCATTTTAGGGAAGAAAGTGCTTCTTGTAGTAGATGTAGAATCTTCATCTCTTCTTTTGTTCAGTAAAAATTCAGTCAACTCCCAAAATTTAACTTTTTATTAAATAGGAAAATAAACAAAAAATAAACCCTGCTCGCACAAACTTGCCCCGTGTATTTTTTGTTATTTTGTTATTATACATTTATTAAACTCATACGCATAAATGTGCATATTAAGGGCTTAAGAAGTAGAAGTTGAGGGGTGTCCAATAAAGGCATCAGTAACCAGATACATTTGTTTATCTAACACAGCCAGTAGGGACCGCGTGTTCATAAACCATATATGAAAGGGTGAATATTACCTGATTAAATAACATACTTGAAATATGAAGCAACATTTATAGCAGGGGATAATATTACAGCAAAAAAGTACAGAGCAGCCACACCTTTAGATAACTTCCTCTTTTAAGCTAGATGCAATGCTGAATTCAGTTGGAGGGGAGGAAAGGTGGAAAATGAAGAGGTGGAGGAGTAAAATGTGAGGAGTGAGAAACATATAGTGCTTAAAGGTTAGTTTGAAGTTCAACTTTGTTAAAGTATTCTGTATATCAGATGAGACAGGATGTTGAATGAGTCAAAATGCAACCACAGAGAGCAGCCACAAGATGGAGACAAACTAAAGCTGTAGCTGATGGAGCTAATGGTTTTAGTTGATACTCTGAAAATATAGCAATTGTTAACAGAGTGTACGTGACATAATTATATGGAAAGTAGACTTGATTATTCATTTCATTCACCTGCCTTGCTCTGGCCATTTTCTCATTACCGTTCATCTTATCCACCTGCTCCTGCCTCTATTTAATCAGCCCTCTAACCAGTCATCAGGGCCAGATTATTCTTGAAGTGTTTCTGATTACCTGATCCTGACGGGTTATCCCTTTCAACCTCTGAGCTTGCCTCTTCCATCTGATCTGTTTGCCTGACCTGATTTTGGACTCCTGCTGGATTCTGCTTGTCTACTGAACTTGGAGCTGCTCCCTGACACCATCCTGGATTTTCCTTCTGAACCTCTTCGGACTTCTGATCTCCTGGTTCTGAATCCTGAGCACATCCTCGATATAGTGCCTTCCTTTGTCTGCTCGGACCTGATCTCCTGCTTGTTCTCCGTCCTCTGGGAATAAACAGTGGTGAAAAAAGTGGGTATGCAGTGTTTGCAACGCATAGGGTTGCTGGAATTGATGGGGCGTCGAAAACCCTTCCTGGAAAACATTTTTTTTTCTAGTTGGCATCTTCTATATTTAACAGCATAAAGTGATTGATAACAGATTGACAGCACTGATTATGCGCCCATCTTATCTTTCACCTCCCCTCCTATCTCTCTACCTTCCACACAGGTGGCTTGGGCACACGCCCCTAGAGAACGCGTTTATTTAAATTTTTTTTTTTTAATCTTAGACTACGGCAGGGTTCAATTAATGGGTTGCGTCTTCCAAGGACCAGTGATGGGACTAACGGCGTTGAAAGTAACGGCGTTACTAACGCCGTTACCTTGTTTTAGTAACGAGTAATCTAACTAATTACTTTGACTGTAACTATAACGCAGTTACCATTGCAGACACCCCGTTACTGCCCGTTACTCAGGTCGCACAATGAACCTTTTTTCATGATAGGACTCGTGCGCAGCTGCGTGAAGCTGACACCCCACCCACGTCAAAAAACTCAGCAAATAGACTGAATGGTTAGTGCAACGTTAGTGCAGATTTGTGCAGAAAAAAATATTGTTTGTGCTACTTTTGTTTAAGAGATATTAAATATTATTTTTTAGGTCATCCAGAGGTGCGCGCCTTGTCATGAGAGAGGGGAGGATGAGAATGGCTGATGTATAGTGAGATTCCGTCTGTCAGTTGGGTAGGTGGGTGTTTCTGCTGGTGGGTGTTAACGTACAGCACACACAGAGAGATGGAGAGTGAGGAGGATCCAGCAGCAAACAGCGTTTTCCTGATGGAAATACCGGTGTTACGTCGAGCTGCGTTTCCCCATCAGATACGGTTTCCTTTGCATCTCCGCACAGCGCAGGCGGCAAGAGTCCCCGCGCAAGCGACAGGAAACGCGCATGCTCGCTAAAGGCGCGCACCAGTCGCCCTGTGCTCGCGCCACAGGAGAACTATGGAGAGCGTGAACGATCAAATGAAAGGGAGAAATCTGGATGGATGGATGGATGGATGGATGGATACTCTGCCTTCTCAACCTACTGTATTTTTTATTTTAAACATTATTTGATGGCCTTTGTGGCAGGGATGGAGATCCATATTTTATGTCACACACAGAGTATACATCTTGATAGATAGATGTATAGATAGATGTTGCAGTATCTATAACAACCCAAACACACAAGATTTCAGAATTAGACATCCCCAGTTATTAATTTCATATACTCACCAGATCTGAATGCCCTGTTAAAAAACTTCACATCGCCTTCCCCCCTGATGTCATTTACGTTGAGTAGCAATAAATGCTAAACTCTCTGCAGGTTCTTGTCTTTGTCGTCCGCTCTATTCAGCTGACTTTGGAAACACACGGCGAGAAGGTGGGGGCTGAGTGGTGAGGGGTACGGGGGCGAGAAACGCAAAAGTAACGCAATAGTTACTTTTACTAGTAACTAGTTACTTTTATTGTGGAGTAACTCAGTTAGTAACTCAGTTACTTTTTGGGAGAAGTAACTAGTAACTATAACTAATTACTTTTTCAAAGTAACGTGCCCAACACTGCCAAGGACCTGGGCAACCTGGACTGGATCCTTCCAAGTCTGTGAAAATAAGGAGACCGGAAGAGTTTTGGCTGTGAATTCAAAAAAGGTCCAGCCTTTCTTCGCCGTACACTCTGTTGCCTAGCAACCGTGAGAGTTGCCACACAAAGCAGAAAAAGAATGAATACCCAACTGTTTCTTTTTTAATTTTTTTAATCTAAAGTGAAAAAGACTCCACTCATGAGACTCCAGAGTGGAATAAAGGTAACAACCATTAAAATGTAATGATAGAAACCTTAGTCAGTGAAATAACCTGCTGCTGTCATTCTGTACATCTCTCATGTTGCTGCTACTTTCGAATATCCATTACTGTAAAAATGTCCATAGCTGCATATTGGTTATTTATTCTCCAGGTGAACAGATTTATATTGTGAAACACTTTACAGTATTTTATTGTTTATATTTTAACTCTTCACTATTATATTATCATTTGTGTATTCAATAATCTCTTTTGCTGCTGTAAATTTCCCCATTTTGGGTAAATAAAGAGATTTTAGATTCTATTCAATAAAAGGAGAGATATAAGTAAAACTAAACAATTTCAAAAATATAACTGCAAAATATCTTATGTTCAATAGCAAAAAATACTTAGTTAAGCAAATTTAGCAAAATAGCAGTTTTATAGTCCCCACTCTGCAGATATATTAGAATCTGTCCTTAAATTCCAGCCAAACCCATTTACACAGAAACAGATAAAAATCTTTAGATAAACCAAAAATTACCGCCACATATTTGACTCAATAACCATTAAAACAACTATTTTCATTCGTTGAGTTTTTTTCAATAGATGACATTCAATAAATATACCCAGCAAGCTGTCTGCTGAAGGGTCACAAAGCTCTAGAACAGTTAAATTTCCTCATTAAAGAGAACCTTGATTTGGATTTCATATCTCTGGGTTCAGGCACTGAGTTCCACTACTGTTGTATATCTGTACTTTATTCAATTTCTTATTTGGTTATGATTGATATGATCATCTGATATAATATACAACATCAAACAAATTCTATAATATGACTACTGCATATTGGATTTCAGAAATCTGGTCACCTTAGTCTGCAGGTGGCTTATAAGGTCAAGTAATATAATCAGGCATTCTAAGTTTCTCGTGTGGGTGCATCTCTTTGACTCTCTGTGATGGGGCAGCGCGGTCCCTCCCGCTGATACGCATGCACACACACATACATACACAGAGAAATGCACGTGCGCACACACCCATTCAATTCAGTTTTCAATTCAGTTTATTTATATAGCGCCAAATTCACAACACATGTCATCTCAAGGCACTTTACAGTTCAACCAGATCATACAGTCAAATTCAACCATTCAACTGCGAGTCCCTTCCCGTGTATGATAGTTACAGATCCATCGCTTTACTCACTTACATTAGCCTCTTGTGTGATGTGGCACGACCAAGGGTGCACACTTGGTGATGCTCATTAATCGGAACTCATACATTTACACTTAAACACATACACACGTTTGCACTTACCCGTGGAGCGTTGTTTGAGAGAAAGTGGGCGGGGTATTTTCAGGATTTTTCTTTCCTGTTTGTTTTTCCTCATAAAGGAAGTCAGTGATTTCCGCTGGCAAATTTAATTGTATTTTTTTTTTTATTAGAAAGTAACTTCAGAATGGAAACCGAAAATTATTATTTTTTTTCTCTAGGAATCCCTGCTACTCTGCTCTTATTTTTGGGAGGTGTAAAATAAATATGATAAACTGAAGATGTCGACATGCCCTCCATGATTTTTTTCTCATGATTTTGGAGTCAAGTTGACCGTATCAAGGTCTAACACAGAGGCTGTTAGGAAGAACCCACGACAGATGGTGTCAGGAGTGGGATGGCATGTCGAAGGAAAACCATCCGCCTCCCAAAGCAGAGGACTGGACTGCACTCTCAGCAGCAAGAGGAAGCTTCCACAGAAACAGCATGGGAAACTCAACAGTCTACATCCGCAGATGAGAAGATGGAGCAGCCACAGACTCAATTTGGTGAGTCAGGGAAGGAAATCGTGTTTCTGCTGCAAAACTTCATGGAAGCACAGCAGAAAAAGGAGGACTCATTGATAAACATTCTTCAAGACCTGAAAAGATCTATTCAGCCAGCAGTACAGAAACCTCCATCGAGTACTGGCTCAGCAAGTAGTCCAAGATATCATCTGCCAACTCCAGCCTCACGTCGACAGCTTGATTCAAGCTCATCATCATCCTCCTCCTCTTCTTCAACCCCAACTGAGTCCAGAAATAGTCGGTCAAGACAAAGGGTTCTTTGGGAGGGTCATTCGGATCCAAAGATGCTCCCATATGCAGCTGGTGAGGATATAGAGGACTATTTAATGCGGTTTGAACGTATTGCCAAAACTTGGAAATGGCCAGAGACAGAATGGGCATGCCGACTTGTTCCATTGCTTTCTGGTAAGGCGTTAGCAGCCTACACAGCAATGGATGAAGAAAGGGCCCACTGCTATAATGACCTGAAAACAGCATTATTGGCAAAATTTGACATATCTCCAGAGACCTACAGGCAGCGGTTCCGGTCAACTGTGGTTCCACCTGATGAAAGCCCGGCAAAAACCTACTCCCGACTGAAGGGGCTTTTCCGACGCTGGATTCGACCTACACAGCACACTAAGAAGCAGATTGGAGAGGCCATCATTCTGGAGCAGTTCCTGCGAGTTCTACCGCCTGAGATGAGGACATGGGTGAAGGAACACGAGCCGAAAGATGGACAGCATGCAGCAAAACTGGCGACACAGTTCCTGAATGCACGCAAGGGAGGCGGCGGTTCAAACTTCATCAGCAGGAACCGCAGGGTTACAGCGCAGCCGGTCCAACTGAAAGCTACCATAGAACGAAGCAACCGGGACTTTCCAGGTAACTTCTCCAGGGAACCAGACCACCACCAGCTGGGTAAGAACCTTGTTTGTTATTATTGCCAACAACCGGGCCACAAAGCTTCTGTGTGTCCAGTGCGCAAAGCTAAGGTCACGGGGGCCTGTTATCCACCCCGACTTGAAGAGGGTATTGTTGGGACGGAAAATATTGGCAGACACTATCAACAAATAACTGTTAATGGACAAAATGTGACTGCTCTTTTGGACACTGGAAGTTTCATCTCGCTCATAAAGCAGAGTCTGGTACCAGTGGGCCAGACAGATTATGGAAGAAAAGGGGACATTTTGTGTGTCCATGGTGACAAACATACATACCCAAAAGCAGACTTAACAGTTGTTATTGATGAACAACCATATCTGTTGACATTTGGTGTTACTGAAAACTTGCCAGTAGATGTAATTTTCGGTCGGGATTTACCAGTGCTTTTTGACTTGTTGAAGGAAAAGCAGTCCAATCAGATGGATTTTGATAAAGAGGTCAATACCCAAGTAAATGTTAATATCTCTTGTCCGGTGGTCACCAGAGCCCAAGTACAGGCCGGTGTCCAACCATTACCAGACCTGGACAGTAGTTTATGTGAGGGTGGCAAAAAAGGGCCAAGAAAAACTCGAAGCCAACGGCGTTTTGAAAAAAAGCTAAGGTTAAAAGAACCTGATCAGATAGATGCATTGTGGGACATACCAGAAAACATTTCTCTGTTACAACAAGAGGATGAGACTTTGAAACCACTATTCCTTAAGGCTGAAAAAGAAAAAAATGGAAATTGTGCGGTTGAACCAAGGTATGTTGTTTAACGTGATGTGTTGTATAACATTGAAAATAAGCGCAAACGTTTGGTAATCCCCGCTAGATGTAGACCTCTCATTATGTATTTGGCACACACATTGCCATGGGCGGGACATCTGGGTCGCCATAAAACATATCTACGTGCAGGTGCATGCTTTTACTGGCCAACAATGTACACCGATATTCAGACTTATTGCGCCACCTGCCCGGTATGTCAAAAAACATGTGCCACCCACAAAGCTGATAGGGCATTTCTTCAACCCCTGCCTGTCATTTCTACACCATTTCGCAGGATTGCAATGGACATTGTGGGCCCACTAATAAAAAGCAGCAGCGGCCATCAGTACATCTTGGTTGTGTCGGATTATGCTACGCGGTTTCCTGAGGCTTTTCCACTTCGTACCATCTCAACTCCCATGGTTCTTCGGGCTTTAATGCAGCTGTTTTCTAGGGTTGGGATCCCAGATGAAATCATAACCGACCAAGGTACAAACTTTACCTCCAAGCTTATGCAACTGTTTTACAAACAGCTTGGTATTTCTCCAATAAAAACTACACCATATCACCCACAAACTGACGGTCTTGTTGAAAGATTTAATCAAACATTAAAAAGGATGCTCCAGAAGTTTGTGGATGACACTGGTAAGGACTGGGACCGGTGGCTGCCTTACCTTCTGTTTGCTTACAGAGAGGTTCCCCAGGCATCAACTGGCTTCTCACCCTTCGAATTGCTGTATGGCTGGGATGTCCAGGGGCCTTTGGATTTGCTCCGAAAGGGCTGGGAGTCACCAAATGCAGGTGAAGACAATAAAGGGATTTTACAGTTTGTGCTGGAGATGCGGGAACGACTTTCCAGGTACCAGGAAGAAGCAGAACTCAACTTACGGGAGGCACAGAAGAACCAAAACGCTTGGTATGACAAGCATGCCCGTCATCGTGAGTTCCAACCTGGGCAGAAGGTTTTGTTGCTTCTTCCTACCTCCAGCAATAAACTTCTAGCAAGGTGGCAGGGACCATACACAATCAGCCGGAAGATAGGCCCTGTTACCTATGAGGTACACCATCCAGACAAGAAAAAGAATCACCAGACTTACCATGTCAACTTATTGAAAGAATGGAAAGAGTCGCCATTTCACCACAGTACGAAGGTTCTGATGGTCCATAAAGTTGACCTAGAGGACGATGAGGACACTGATCCAGAAGGTCTGATGACAACTGCTCCTCCTAAATTGGCACATCTGCAAGCAGAACAAGTCCTACAGCTCCAAGGTGTGTTTAAAGAAGTTTCCTCTCTTTTTTCACCCATTCCAGGCAAAACCACCCTGGCTCAACATGACATCCGGCTGAAGGATAAAACACCTGTGCGCCAGCGCCCTTACCGGGTACCCCAGCAACCGATGGGAAAATTGCAACTTGAAATAAAAGAAATGTTAAAACTTGGAGTGATTGAGCCTTCTAATTCAGAATGGTGCAGCCCAGTTGTCATTACTTTCAAGAAGGATGGGTCACTGCGTATATGTATCGACTTCAGAAAAATCAATGCAATTTCCGAGTTTGATGCTTATCCAATGCCTCGAGTGGATGAATTGCTGGAGAAGATTGGTACTGCCAAATATATCACCACGCTTGACCTATGTAAAGGCTACTGGCAGATTCCTCTTGAGAAGAGTTCCAGGCTTTATACAGCTTTCAGAGTGCCAGCTGGGTTGTTCCAGTTTACTGTGATGCCATTTGGGCTACATGGGGCACCAGCCACCTTTCAGAGGCTGATGGACAAAGTTCTTCAGGGCTGTGATCATTGCAGTGCAGCCTACCTTGACGATGTGGTGGTCTTTAGCAATTCGTGGGAAAACAATGTCCAACATTTGTC
Source organism: Cyprinodon diabolis (assembly GCA_030533445.1). Lineage (NCBI taxonomy): Eukaryota > Metazoa > Chordata > Actinopteri > Cyprinodontiformes > Cyprinodontidae > Cyprinodon > Cyprinodon diabolis. The sequence goes on along the minus strand of CM060079.1, from coordinate 47,772,088 downwards.
CCTGATCTTGGGAAAGATCCAGGAAGCGGGATTAACCCTCAACCCTTCAAAGTGCGAGTGGGCACAAAAAGAGGCCCGATACTTGGGCTATTGTATGGGAGGAGGAGAGATTCGACCACAAGTGGATAAAGTGGAAGCCATCAAGAACTGTCCTAGACCTCGAACTAAAAAAGAAGTCCGGTCCTTTCTGGGGCTGGCTGGTTGGTACAGACGTTTTGTACCTCACTTTGCAACTATTGCAGCTCCACTAACATCACTGACAGGAAAGGACAAAAGGAACCCTGTAACTTGGTCAGATGAATGTGAAAAGGCATTCAGCATCCTGAAGACACTGCTTTGTAATTTTCCTGTGTTAAAGAGCCCAGACTTTGATAAAAGGTTCCTAGTACGGGTTGATGCCTCTGCAGTTGGCTTGGGAGCAGTTTTGGTCCAAGGAAACCCAGGAGATGAACATCCACTGCTGTATCTTAGCCGCAAGTTACACCCACGGGAGACCAGGTATTCTACTGTAGAAAAAGAGGGCCTGGCCATCAAGTGGGCACTAGAAAGCTTGAGATACTATTTGTTGGGACGTGAATTTGACTTGGAAACTGACCACAGAGCCCTAACCTGGATAAACTCCATGAAGGACCATAATAGTAGGCTCACCCGATGGTACCTTTCACTACAACCATTTAGATTTAATGTTCAGCATCGATCTGGCAAAACCAATGTAGTGGCTGATTACCTGTCCAGGTTGCCGCACATCGTCAACCTCAGGGAGGAGGAAGATAATGTGATGGGGCAGCGCGGTCCCTCCCGCTGATACGCATGCACACACACATACATACACAGAGAAATGCACGTGCGCACACACCCATTCAACTGCGAGTCCCTTCCCGTGTATGATAGTTACAGATCGATCGCTTTACTCACTTACATTAGCCTCTTGTGTGATGTGGCACGACCAAGGGTGCACACTTGGTGATGCTCATTAATCGGAACTCATACATTTACACTTAAACACATACACACGTTTGCACTTACCCATGGAGCGTTGTTTGAGAGAAAGTGGGCGGGGTATTTTCAGGATTTTTCTTTCCTGTTTGTTTTTCCTCATAAAGGAAGTCAGTGATTTCCGCTGGCAAATTTAATTGTATTTTTTTTTTATTAGAAAGTAACTTCAGAATGGAAATAGAAAATTATTATTTTTTTTCTCTAGGAATAAATGTTTTTTTTTTTTTTTTTTCCCTTATTATTATTAAAACCAATACTCAATTTTGCTGATCTAATTGTAGGGCGTGGCTTAGGATTTATAAGGAGAGCTGCTGACATTGCTGAGTCAGTCTGGCCTGGTTACAGAGAAGGTAACATTGCTGTGCAGCACAAAAGGTTTTTTTTTTTGTCTGAAATGATGTAAATACTACATTTGTTGCCATACTATTTTTTTTTTTTTTGTATTTTTCCCTGCTACTCTGCTCTTATTTTTGGGAGGTGTAAAATAAATATGATAAACTGAAGATGTCGACATGCCTTCCATGATTTTTTTCTCATGATTTTGGAGTCAAGTTGACCGTATCAAGGTCTAACACAGAGGCTGTTAGGAAGAACCCACGACACTCTCATTAAGCTTAGATGATAATGCTGGGAGATTGGAGAAGATAAGAAGAAGATTATAGTCCTGATGACATAAAAATCCAGAGTTAGTAGGTTTCCTTTGTGTCATGATCTGGCCTGTTTGCTCTCCCCTAATTAGTAATTCCTCTCACCTGCCCTCTTCCTTCCCTGCCCCAATCATTATTTATTCCTCTCAGCTGTTTCCTGTGGTTTATATTCAGTTCAGCCTGAGCATTCAGCGCCAGATCATTGCTTTTCTTTCTGTCAGTCTTTCTGTTCAGTTTTTATTTGGTTCATGTCCTGGATCCTAGCTGCCAGTGGAAAGAGGGTTTTAGTGTTTGTCTTGTCTCCTGATCGTCCACTGTTCCTCCCCTGCGGAGTCCTCTGGGTTTTTGGCTCATTATGGGGGGGGGGTTCAGTTTTTATCTAAGTAAGCCTGGCTCCAGGGTGGAGACCAGTTTAAAGTCTGCTTCAAGTTCCGGTTCCTACGTCCTGTCTCGGCTACCCTCTCCCACTGAGCCTGCCTGTCTTCACCTGATCCTGTCTGCTCCTGTGCGTGACCACCTGGTCATGCTTCTGGTCCCAGTCTGACTCTGAACCCTCCTGGGAGCCTGTGGATGCCTGGAAGTCTGAATCCTGCAACCTGTTTCTGTTCCTTTCTGATCTGGATCCTGCCTGTTCCTGTCTGTTCTGGATCCCTCACCAGGATCAGCTTCCAGCATCACCTCTGGGACTGCAGCACTGGGGACACTCGTGGTCTGGACTGTTAAACCAGGTAAGTGACCAACCCAGATAATCATACATCAGTTTATCGTGGTCACTTACCTGTGTTTCCCCCCCTAGAGTGTCTGAGATTGGGCGGTGCCCCGCCCCCCCGCCTGCAGTGTCTGCGAGCCACAGCTCCGCTTTTGTTTTGTTTTTATTTTAATAAACCTTTTGAACTTTCCTACTGACTGTCTCTCCTGAATACTGGGTCATCTGTCCTCGGTTCTTGACACTTTGAGGGATTAATAAGGGATTGTGTAACCTACAAGTTCAGTTCTGAAGGTGCGTCTCCTTAATTTCACGTCACAGATGCAAGTTATCTGCTCCCAAATCTAATGTTATAAAGCCTTTTAGCTGACCACTCAGCATGAATAGGGAGGGTAGAACCAAATTTATATTGACTGTTAATTTTAACATTTTGCTTTAACCCTTTAAAGCCCGATCCAAGAATAAAACAAAACAGAAAATTACTTTTTTTTTGGTTTGAAGTCCTTATTTGGCCTTTTAACAAAATATGTAAAAAGAAAAAACAGGAATACATTTTTGATATTAATAATTTATATGCGATAAGTCAAGATTATTTTTTGTGTAGTCTTCTACTGGCTGTTATCAGGTATATCTGATTTTGTACAATAGGATTTTGCGCAAAGTTTTTACCATTAAATTATGCAAAAGGTGTCAGACGCAAAATATTTCAGAAACCCTATGTATCAAATATGATACATTTGGCATTACAGGGTTAACCTTGTTACTATGAATCCTATGCCAATGAAAAAATGCATTTTCTGAGTTATCTAATTCCTGGTGGGTACTCTTTGGCTGCTAGATTGTTTGAGCTGTGTGTGACCAAGGGGTAAGGTCCCGAGAAGGAGATAATTAGTGTAATCAACGATCCTGATCCCAACATGAAGATCTCACAGTGGACCGCTAGGCCTACAGATCCACAAACTCAGGTGGGTTCCTCAGCTGAGGCCCGAAAGGATGGTTCAATTCTTAGCTGAGATCTGACCTTCAGTTTCTGAGAAGACAAGTATAAAACTGTACCAGGTGTTTTTTAGTTTATCTTATTCAAACTTCAGCCCAGCGCAGATCTGCCGCCACACATCTAAAAGATCTGCCTGCCATTCTACTTTTAGAGATTCCAGGAACCACTAGTAAACACATTTGTTTAGGATTGCCTTCGACTGTTCTACTTAAACAGTTCAACTAAAACATTATTAGTTCAACTTTTTATTTTCTTTAGTCCAACTGTTTTTAATATTCTTTTTTGTTTCTTGTGAGTATCATATTATGTCAAGATCAGGGATCTTGTGAGTATTATATTATTTCAAGATCAGGGATCTTGTGGGTATCATATTGTGTCAAGATCAGGGATCTTGTGGGTATCATATTATGTCAGGATCAGGGATCATGTGGATATCATATTATGTCAAGATCAGGGATCTTCTGAGTATCATATTATGTCAAGATTAGGGATCTTGTGGGTATCATGTTATGTCAAGATCAGGGATCTTTTGAGTATCATATTATGTCAAGATCAGGGATCTTGTGGGTATCATGTTATGTCAAGATCAGGGATCTTGTGAGTATCATATTATGTCAAGATCAGGGATCTTGTGGGTATCATGTTATGTCAAGATCAGGGATCTTGTGAGTATCATATTATGTCAAGATCAGGGATCTTGTGGGTATCATATTATGTCAAGATCAGGGATCTTGTGGGTATCATATTGTGTCAAGATCAGGGATCTTGTGAGTATCATATTATATCAAGATCAGGGATCTTGTGGGTATCATATTATGTCAAGATCAGGGATCTTGACATTATATGATACTCACAAGATCAGGGATCTTGTGAGTATCATATAATGTCAAGATCAGGGATCTTGTGGGTATCATATTGTGTCAAGATCAGGGATCTTGTGGGTATCATATTGTGTCAAGATCAGGGATCTTGTGAGTATCATATTATGTCAAGATCAGGGATCTTGTGGGTATCATATTATGTCAAGATCAGGGATCTTGTGGGTATCATATTATGTCAAGATCAGGGATCTTGTGAGTATCATATTGTGTCTAGATCAGGGATCTTGTGGTTTGAAAAAAACAACATTGTGTTTGAAATAAATAGGTCCAGGAACTGTAAAGTCAACAGGGTTTACAGAAGTTGGTCAAGACGTTATTGTTGGAGTCTGCATTTTCTTATTTTTTTTAACTTTATTTTATTTATTTATTTTCTTATGATTCTGTTTTATTTTCCTATATTTTAATCATGTAAAGCACTTTGCATTGTCTTTGTACTGAATTGTGCTATACAAATAAACTGGCCTTGCCTTGTCTTGCCTTGTCTAAACCTGCAGATTGAGAGTGAAAAACGAAGGGATAGGTGCTAGGAAAATGAGGTAGGAACTAAAGTTTGAGGTATTAGTGTTTAGCTAAGATTAGGGGATAGAGAGATTTAAAAATGACACAGAACCAAGAAAATCAGGGCAAGTCCATCAGCGCATGGTCCTCACTACATATAGCAAGACAATAACAGATAGGCCTGTGCATGTATATATGTGTATATTATATATAATATGTATGCTTTGGGGTGAAGTGAGACAATTGTAAAACTTGTTTCTCTTCATTTTCTTTCTTTTTGTGAATATGCTTTGAATTGGTGCTATATAAATAAACTGAAATAAACTTCTCATTGTAATTCTCTTATAAAATGAAGGTAAGAAAAATGATCCGAATGACTATAAAGTATAAAAATAAAAATAATGTA